>JASVER010000012.1:17765389-18003096 GCA_030449065.1 Oceanodroma leucorhoa
AAAAAAAAAAAAAAAAAAAAAAGCAGCTGAGCACAGAGCTCAGCAGGGGAGAAGGTGCAGTGTGAGCTCAGTCCATTAGAGACCTGACAACCCACGGGACTGTGGCAGGTTCATTCAGGTCTCAGTCTCAAACGCCAGACACAGATCGGTACTTCAGCAGACACCGTTTTGACTGTGCCCAGAACTGTTTGATGCTTCCTGGTCCCCAGCCTCCAGGACAGGCAAGGGTTATGCTAATGCCCATTGACCACAGAGGCAAAACCATCACCTCCAAATCCGTTTAATTCTAAAATGTTTCCAGGACTCAAGAAAATTCATTTGTTCAAACAAATAAACCAACCAACCAAAAAACCCTACAATACAAAAACCTAACAGATTATAAGAAAGATACAAAACCAGAGAAATCATTAGAAAGACTCATTGTTATCAAGGCTTGCTTGGTTTTAATCCTCTGACTAGCGTTGGGTCGATACATTGAGGTAGAGGGAAGTACATGCAACAGCCTAACTGTTAAACTCCAAAGAGTCAAGAACAGGAAAAAAATTATGTTTGTGGCCAAAATGGGATTAATTTTCCATTTATTTCCAAGGCTGATTTATTTCACTTAACCTTAAAAATTTACAGCGAAGATGTCAGCAGCTGAGCCTGTCACCTTAGACTCTCTTCATAATCAACAGTGAGACATAAGTACTTCAGGGCCCAATTATCTGACCCATTTTAGACTACTTTTTTTTCCCAGATGAGATGAATTGCAACAAGAAGTTCCTGTTTCTCTCCATTGGCTATAAAGTAGATCCAGGACAACCAGGTCAGACATAATAGKCCTATATACACATTTGCTCAATGAAACCTTCCCTCCTCTGGAGCTCTGAAGAGCCATTAACACTCCTCTGCACCATTAACATCATCAGTTTAGAAGGAACCCAGCCACATGCCTATAGAATGTTTCTCCATCACCCCAGAAAAACAAGCATCTTCAGATAAGGTTTTAAGAGGTGCGGTGTTGGAAGAGAGGCATATGAAAACACCATCTGTATTTTTAAAGCAAGAAAGCATGAAGATAACACTGGTTTTTGGGACATGCACACAGCATTTTAGGAAGCTACTCAAGGTATACCAGTGTACTGTTGGTCAATGTCTCAGGCTACAACACGCCTAAAGTGGCCCAGGCCTGCTTTCCATAATTTCATTCAGTCAGAGGCACTTCTTGCAGGTGGAGATTCCYCTCCTTTCCCCAGATTACCTGACTTGTCTTGAGAGCTTTTCCATGAAATCTTCATAGTACACTAAGAGGTTATCTATGCAAATACACAGCGCAGAGCACAATAGGCGCTGATCTTTACCAACTTCCTCCTGGGTATTATAAGTGCAAATAGTCACTCATCACCATAACTTTTGAAGGGGTAATAATGCAGGGGAACATGTAGTGCAACACAATTTTATCTGTGCAATGCACTATCTCAGCAGAGGGAAAACGAGGGCGAGATGCCGAGGGAGTCAACATTTAGACTTCAGTGGAACAGACTGTCAAAGAACCAGGACTGCCCATGGGAAGAGGTCAGATGTTCTGAGAAATAAAACTTCTCTCCACCACTCTTAAGCCATTTCCATCCCCCCAAATACCTTTACTGCTCTCATACACTGGTTTAAAAYATGAATGATTCCTGGCAATCAGGAAAAGATTGATGCTTTATACAGAGTACCTAATTGCAATAAAAATCCTGTTTAATTATGTGACCACCTGTTGAGAGAATAAGTTAACTCTGGTGAGAATTGCTATCTGTATAAGCCAAGAACAATAAATCAAGTTGACTACCTCAGTAAAGCTGAGAGAATTAGCCTTTAAGTATTTAATTTAATCCTTTGATAGAAGTGTCTCATGTACATATCTATGGTAAAAGCAGTGAAAGAACAACAGGACAAACTGATTTTTCTCATAGGCTAAACTCTAAACCTTTGAGGATGTTCTGAATACAAAGGGTTCAATCCTCCGAATTCTTAAACATCATCAGTGGTCTCAAAGCTATATTTATTTGGTGCCTTGCAGAACTAAGTCATAATTGCTCTCAGAAGAGCATATTGCTTCACTGAGAAGAAAAGTATCTTCATTCATGATGTTTAGCTAATTACATTTGTTTCTATCTCACTGAGCATAAACCGATAAACCTGTGGGAATAGGTTAATCCATCTCAATTAATCGCACTACAATTACAACTCTTTGTGCATCCAGTTTTCAATACAGTATTTATTCTAATCACAGTAGCACCTAGCAACATCATTTTAAGATGAGCTAAGTGCTCTGTAAACACTCGATCCAAGTCAGTCCCAGCTCTAATGCAGTCAGGGACATTCGCAGTTACTGTTATTGAAAATCTTGTCCATTGTGCTAGGATCATCACTTCAAGGTAGAAGTTCCCAAGAACAATCTGTGCATGTAGCTTATGCCTTCCTCCTAAGCAGTGCGTGTAAGTCCATCCCCAGTGCAGATAACTTAGCCAAACTTTTGCTAGCTCTAGGTCCAGCTGGAGAATGAAGCTGTTACTTGGTAGTTTCTTCCACATTTTCTGCCTAGAAAGGTATGGGGGAGAGGGTAATGAAAGATACTTCTGCTAGGCAGTTGTACATTTTTAGCCTCTCCCTTAGAGAACTTTAGCAAGACTTTTAGCCATAACCAGCAAGACTTTCCAAACACCTGTTGGCAGATATGGTTCTGGCTCCCCATTAGATTTCTACACACACTGTCATTTCATGTGCTGCCGCTGTGAATACTCGTTTTGTGAGGAGAGCACTTAAGGAATCAAATGCTTTGAACTAGCCAAGTCATGGAAGTGTCAGTGAACTGTTCAAAAGACTTCTCATATTGAAGACTCAAGGGCAAGGAGAGAGTGGTATTTTGCATGGTGTACAATTCACTTTCTAAAAGCAATAGGACAGCTGTTACAACCATGAACAAGCACTGGTCAGCACTGCTTGTTAGTTCTGCAGACTCATGGCAGAAAGAGAACTTTAAATACTGAATAAAACTTAACTATGGCCAAAAGGGGAGCACTAGATCAGTATAGTGATTACTAATCACTACAGCAGTGCTTCCAAACTTACAGACTGTCCAAGCAACTTGTCAGAAAAAAACACCCCAGGCCAGGTGTCACATAAGAGAGYGTGTGTGTTCAACTCAAACTTCAACAGTTGCAGTGCCACATTACTAAATTCATGCTGAAACAATGTCTTAATTTAAGGGTCAGTACTAACGTTGGAGACAGCTGGCTACTGTTCTTGATTCTGTTACCAGACTAAACTCTCCACACCTCCATTCCCCGCCCCCCCTGTAAACCTCCTGCACTGAAAGGGAACAAAGATTAGCATGTGCTAATTTGAGAGGAAAAAGTCCAAGAATTTCCTTTCTGACCCTCTCTTTAAAGGAATCGGCACTCTCTCACATCSGTTTGAACCATCCTCTGATCACACAGACCTTCTTGCAATTGCTTCTACCACACACACAGCTGTTTACCAGGTTAAATTGCAGATGTTCCCTCAATTCCCCCTAACACCAAATGAGCTCATTCTGCAGCTTCATTTTACTCAACTGAATGAATATTTTAATGAAATCATATGCTTTCTAAAACTACCAGCCTCCTGTCAAACTGGACTGAAATTGGCCAATGAGCTCAAAAACTACTAAAACAGCAGGACTGCAAATTCTCGTTTCTTTAGGAAACCCAGCTACCTAGCTACACTTTAAAAAGCTTTTTTTCCCCAATCTTTTATGCCAGTATATTAGATGTTAACGCACCCGAGACTATTCAAACCTAGATTAGCCTGACAGATTGCAATTCAGTTCATAGCTTCTTATGCAGCCTACAGGTAGTCCTTTAATTTTCCTTACTTCATCAAAATTAATAATCTTTCATTTCTTTCCTGTCCATTAGATTTGCAGACTTTGCAAGGCAGTAACTTTTCTACCTTCATAAATAATGCTTGCATCAATAAAAATCCAGGTTAATTTGCAAGCCTTTTGTCACACCTGTAATACAAATAATAAGCCATAGCAAACATCAGTGGTCTGAGATAATATTTCACAGGTATTGCAACATTCATTAACCGCTAGAGATGGACTATTCTTTTTTCATGTGACTTTTTTTAACCACAATAACTTATTCTTGAGTGAATCTCTTATGCACAAAATTCCGTGGGCTTTCTTTTTTACTAGAGAAATGACAACCTAAAAGTCATGGTGTTCACTAGAGTTCAGTGGCAATAAAATAACATCAAACCCTAGAATTTTAAGAACAACATGGCTCTCCTCATAAGCTCAAAAGCCTCAAATGGCTTTGGAAAAAGCTTGTCACTTTGTGAATTATACAAGTAGAGTGAATTTTCCGAAGAAGCAGAAAACATTCTCCTTCCAAAATGACACTGTAACCAGAGATGGATTTGTGGGGTGGGGGGAGGTCAGGGAGAAAGGAAAAAAAGAAAAAGAGCAGTTACCAGTTACTAAAACTATTCTCTTGTGGCCAACCCTAGTTTGTAAACAGAGCTGAAAAAACAAGTAAAGCTTTGGTTGCACCTATGTGGTGGAGAAATGGGGAGTATGGTACAGCTCTCCCTGCATCTACTGTGATATTCAGGAAACAACCTCTTTGGGTTTCCCAGAATATCATCTGATAGAGGAAGCTGCAATACGGATGAGGTCAGGAAGATAAATCTGAGAAGAACGAGCCTTTAACTAGAGACTTCTAGCAACCCAACAGGAGGTGCCCAAAGGCACTCTATTGAGGGGAAAGGACCAGCCCTGGTGCAGGACCATTCAGGGATGCTGACTCCTGGCCCTCCTCCTCTGCAGATTTTCAAGTTAGAGGGCTGAGGGGAGGGATTCAGCAACTGAATCCCTTCTTTGCATAAGAATAACTGGAACTTTAAAGATGCTCTTTAGTCTAGGCATAGATGGAGAAAATAAGACCCACACTTAATCCTAATAATATAATGAAGATTTTAATTTTCAGCCGAGTTCTTCAGAAGCAGGCAAAGCTACTCAGGCCTGACCCAGAGCTTGGGAGGTCAATGGGGCCCAGACTTGTAAGCCAGAGATACAAAAATTGAGTGTTGGAGCACAGGGAATCTTTCCAAAGACAACTATAAGCAGAGAATCAGGTTTGCAGTAAGTATCTGAACAGAGTTGGCAGGGTAGGCGTGGCTGGAAGTATTAACCTTAATAGTAGAGTTTCCTCCAGAAAATGGACAGATTTACATTGAACTTCACATTGAACTTTCCTTCTGTCAATTCTTAAATACACTCTTTCATTTCAATTATTTTTTAGGCCATCAGAGCAAATCAGTTTGTGGGTCACATTGACTGTTAATGTGTCTAAAACCCATCAAGGTATGTTAAAGTTATAGATGCTTGCTGAAAGGATCTGATGGTCACAGGAAAATGATTAGTCCTCGTATGATATCTTACCAGGCAGAACTGAAAACAGAATTTATGTACTGTAAAAAACCCCAAACAAACAAAAACCAAACCAACAAACCCCATAAGTAAGAGACAATAAAGCTGTGATCACCCCAATTGTTTTTGCATTTACCTTCATTATTCCATAATATTTTTCTTATGCATGACCGCATCCATATTAATACTATCTGTCTTCCTGCACTGATACTTTATCTGATATTCAGTTATTGATTTAGACATTCATCTGACTAGAAAGACATCAAAAAAGAGAAACCAGTATACTTCAAGCAGCTATTCTTAGTGACCTAATCAGTCTAAGGTTCAATATGCCAAGATCTGTAGTCTGAATGTATTTTAGTCAATTCCATCTTGGCTAGATGATGACACTGAAAGTTGTTACACATAGATTTAAAATAACCCATAACTTCCTGATTCACTTCCAAAATATAAAACATAGGAGCAGCAAGGGTTGACTCTATATAATTAGAAGAGATGACACAGTATGTGAATGCACATGACAACTTTCTAAGCTTCTGCTCCTTAGACTATTCATCCATCTGGCTATCTTTATCAGTTTAAAGGGCATGACTAGCTGAAAGAGCTGTTTTTTCCAGGCAAGGCTGGTTGATTTTCTTTCTACTGGAGGGCTACTACATCTAAGATGGATGGTGATTTCCAGTTATGGAGCAGGAAAGCATTACACACTGCTAGGCACAGAAGAGAACAATCACTAGAGCACAGATGCTAGGAAATTCACAGCTTCCCAGGGTTTTAAGAAGGAAGACCATCTATCCTACTTTTACCATGCTGATCCTCAGGTTTCCTCTACTGAGGATTTCCCTTGACTTGAAATCTCCTGAACCTTGGTTATTTCTCTTGACCCTGTTCCTAAGGTATCTGTTTTGCTTTTGCTTTCATTAACACTGTGATCTCCTTCCTGCCTGGTCTCCCAACTCCACAGTTGAGAAACCATCATCCTCCTTTTGAGCACTGAAAATAGATCTTCAACAGAAACGATTCTCCTGGGAATTCATTGATGTGCTTATTGTTTGAAAAATAGTACAATAAAGGTGAATATTGTAGTAGCAACACCAGGGACTCTGAGTATCTGAAGCCCTAGAAACATTTTTCTGAATCTTAGTGATTTAGCAAAGTGACCTGCTCATGAAGAAGAAAATAATTAAAATCCCAGGGAACTGCACCAGTATCTAGAATTCTTTAAAGAAAGAGAGAGAAAGAAAATKAATACCCCAATGAATAAATAACCAGGTCTGTGAACCAGGAACTTAATTATAAAAGAATGCCTCCTACTTATGGATCAAAGGCTGCCTATGACATAGGAAAACAGCCATGAGGACATACAGAACAGTGCATGTATCTTCCAGTAGACAGCTTAGCCTATGCAGCAAATCCTCTAGCTGTGCAGGGAATGAGCTGGCCACTACCCACTAGCCAAGAAATCAGGGCTCGTGGCACGCTAGCAGATATGGTTAGCCAAATCTCTCCCTCTACTTCTCTCCAGTTTTGAACATCAGGCCAAACTTTTGTCCTGCTGCTCTGAATGGTAAAACAGGGAGAGGGCTCCAGCCCAGTGTATTAAATTGTTTTTCAGCCCGTAATTCACAGACTGCTGGTGGCTCATAAAACAACAGAAGGTGATCTGTGAAATGCCTGCTAAATCAACCCCTGCTCCAAAGGTACACTCTCATACATAGAAGCAAAGAAAAATGCAAAACCAGGGCCAAATAAAGATAAAAGAATATTCAAACTTCTGCTTAACATCTTCTTAGTTAAAAGCAAACATTGTAGCAAAACTGCAAAAACAGGTGTTTTCCAGAAGATAAGCTAAACTCCAGATTTTCATAAAAAAAAAAAAAAAAAAAACACCAAACCAAACAAAAAACACCAAAAACAAGCATAAAGTACAAGACATAGTGTTGCCCTTAAAGGATGTCTTGTAGACCTCTGGACTTCCGGTCTGTCAAATCTTGGACAAACTGTTTTCCCTCCAGGAAACCAGTAAGGGAAACCTTCTAGAAGTAGTCCTCTCTCAAAATTTGCATTACCCTGCACTGCTGCACTCATGTTTCCCTGTTTGTGACATGTGGAAACACAGCCTTTGCTCTTGCAAAACTCCCATTGAAATCCACAGATGTTATTCTCTGTGATTTCAGAATCTGGACTTTAAGAAAATAATTCTTGTACAATGCAAAAATATGAATTAAGCATTGACTGAAACTGACAGATTGTTTTTCTCCCTCGGCTTAATCCCTAAAGACCAAGTTGTTCCAATTCATTTCGTAACAGGCAGGTATCCAGATCACAAACAAAAACCCATCACAATTAGTGCTGGCATCCTCACTGATCCTCAGCAGAGATCCAGAAGAGTAAAACAAGTTTGCAGGCCATCCCAAAGGCAGTCAGAAATCCTTCCAGAACATGGAAGGAATATGTCCAAGGGAAAAAGATTTACTATATATGCTTGCATGTTCCATACCCCTCCAAAAGTTACAGGTTCCTAAGTACCATCCAGTACCTTTAATGGGGTGGCCGTGTGAATTAGTGAGTRCAGAGATGTTTTTTAGAACTCTTCTGTGGCAGGGATTTTGGCCATGTGTGTGTCCTTCTGTTGCTCCATCTCTGAAAGGAAGCATTTGTACTTGACAAGCTTTAAGACCCCTAGATGAAGAGCGATTTGAAGGCAAGGTGTTACTGTTTTTGTGAAAGAAAAAAAAGAAAAAAGTTTTTCTTCATTGATTTCTGGTAGGACACTTGCGTATTCCTAGCTTATTTTCATTATTTATATTTAATTACTGTTAATAAGCAAGCAACATATGGCAAACACTGGGAAAAAAACCCGAGGTAACTCATGGACGGAACCCCTCAGTGGTACTGAAACCTGAGGGATCAGGGAAAACTGACAGGAGATGAACCCTGAAGGCATTATCCTAAAAACGCTTAAGTCCCCCTCCTCCTCTTCCCCAACACATAGAACTCAAAGCACATGTCACCAGGAGCATCTGTTCTTTACACTAAGGAAACTGAAATCTGTTCCAGAAAAAGCTAAGAGTATTTTAAATGTCAAAATGATTTTTTTTTCAGTTACTTACAAAGTAGAAGAGAGGATACAGAAAACGGAGGGTGAGCTATATCCTGAGCTATATAATTAAATCATACAAGACATAAATATCAGGTTATATATTAAAAAATACCAGAAAGATTGAAACAGTAATTTCAAAAACCACTGTGCTCATGGAAGAAGAGTTTTCATGGGGCAGCATAAGACTGGACTTTGAAATACTGCAAATCCTCTAGGTCTATATGAAGAAGATGAAGCTACAAGCCCAGCAGCAAGTCCCCTGTAAGAAGAGGAGGCCTTCAAAGTACCTCTCCGTGTGCCTCTTAGGAGCTAAACTGCTGCTGTTTTCCTTTTCTAGGCCTCTGCTCATCGCCAGAGTGAGCAGGCAGCACATGGAGGAGATGAATGCAATCTGCACTCGGCATTGTGTTTCAAAGTTGCTATAGTTTCACACCACTGGAAGTCAACAGAAATGTGTTGGGGTTTTTTTTTTTTCCCCACTTGTACTCTGTCCATGCCCTTCCTCCATGGCAACACAGTGGAGCAGCTGACTTTCTGACACAGCAGCCCGTCTTTGAAAAAAATCAATCACATCATGCTCAGAGGATCAGCGTTATTTTAATATTATTTACTGACTTCTTTGTTCATTATTTTCATGGAAGTGCTGTTCTAACACTTCACTTGTTCTTAAGCTCCTTTCAAGGGAGCTGTGTTAACTTCAATATGGCAAATTTCCCTTTCTACAAGCCTACAGGTCTACAAGTCTGTCTACATTTTCTGTTTTCTACAGATAAAATGCTCTTTCCTGTACCTCCAAACATGGGCAGTGATGGGGAAACAAAGCAAAGCATTAAACAAATTTACTACCTTCACTGTTACGCATATTAACTTTCCTAAATATTCAACTTCAATACAGCAATGATTTCCCTTTGAATTGATGTCATTCAAATATATATATATATATATATTTGGGAAGATGCATAGAAAACATTAGGTGAATAATTCTTCTGTATTTTTTTTTTCTTCAGTGGCCACTTACATTTGATGTATACTCTTTATTTTCCAAAATTCATCATACTTGTAAAAGAAAAAATTGGGGTGGTTTTTGGTTTGGTTTTTTGTTTGTTTGKTTGGTTGGTTGGTTGGTTTGTTTTTCTTTTTTTTGCCTTTATCTTGTTAAAAATGGGTATATCAAGATAGAAGACACTGTAATATTGAGCATGCTTGTGGCTTTTGAAGTTCCAGCCTCTGGGTATGCTGACTGCTAAGTTTTTTTAGCACTATATTAGTTGCCTTCTTTTGCCAGGTCATGTCCCAACAGGACATCCTCTATAAGCAGAAATAATCCTGCAGAGAAGTTTGTAACAGTTGATGCCAGAAAATAAGCGTGCAAAATAACTTGTCATTCTCTTTAAATAAAGAAAAATATACTGTATAGCCTTAGAATTAATCCTGATTTAATACCAGCAACTGAAATTATAACGAGCTTCAGTGACAGGTATTTGCCTGCAATCTTCTGTGTGGGATGTAATAAAAATATAAACAATGTAATAAATACAATGACCTTCTCCATTCGAGAGTTTTGGAATTACAGATTTCAAAAATACCGTTTATCATTCTCTTAGATGAAGAATGCAAGACTTAGTCTTTTACTGCTCTCTTGAAGAGCAGATTACCCTTGCTGGCTTCCCCCTCCCATTGAGGGATTCTGCCCAATGGGTTACTAAACCCCATTTAGACAGGGAAGCCCTTAGTCCTTGGCTCTCTCTTCTTAGTCCTCCCCCAGTTTCCAGGAAAACAGGAGGTCAACTCACGGCTTCCCATCAGACGGGTGACTCCAGCAGCCCATATAGTTCTCTAGTTATTTTAAAGCAACATTTCAGGAAGAGAGCACATTTGTCTATACCATTTTTGTCACATTAGCATGAGGGAGGAGTGGTGGTGGCAGTTTTGAGGACTGGATTTTTATTTGATTCTCTGCTAAACCCATTCTCATCACATTGCTGGGCATTTCAGGTGAATAAATAGGAATTATTTATGTGTTATGTTTTGCTTCTACAATTTTGGCTCATGGTAAGACATCTTTGAATTTGGAGCATCTTTTTTCTAGACTTGTCCACTGTTGAGCAGAGGTGCCACACCCCAAGTACAGGTGCAATTCCTCAAGATGAAAACTGTGTTTCCCTGATGCCTAAGTGTGCCTGCCACTCAAGAGGAAAAATAACCGCTATTAATCATAATCTTCGATTTATAAGTGCAGGCTCCTTCTCTCTAATGGACCAGAATTCACACATCAGTGTTTTCCCCAAAAAATAAAAGTAGCTCAAAATGCCAAATACAAAAATATAACAATACGTTCTTCTACTTGTACTTTATAACAAAGATTGTATTTTTTTGTTGAAGTCAGCTATACTGAATCATGAAGTAATACAGAATTCAATAGTACATGAAGTACAACAAATCAAGCTTTCTAGTCTGTGAAGAGTTCTTTACTAGAAACATCAAATGTCTTTGCAAGATGCTTAGTTGCTTTTTCTTCCACATTGTTACCCAGCCTTTCAAGAGAGTTATTTGTCAAAGCCTTTTTCAGACAAAGATTTCATCCTGTGATGGAGAAGGTACCTACTGGCCTCTAATTCCTATTGCACTAGTTATTTGGCTTGATATCTGCACTCACACAAGGAACTTAATTCCAAGCATAAGCAGTATGGTCAATGATGAAAAACTGTACATCCATCTAGGATGGAAAAGTCCCTTTCCAAGAGGAGCAGTTTTTATATCAGGTAGCATACAATTCAGGTACCTATATTGCTGACACACACTATCTTATGATGGTACCTTACTGCCAGCAAGAAAAATATGTAAGTGTTCCCCCCCCCCCCCMAAAAAAAAMCCCACACCAAACACCACAAACCCAAACACAACACCCACACTAAAATCATATTTCAGTTTGTCGTGTAGCACTGAATAGTATGAGGTGACTACATGCTTTGTCAAAGAGTACTTATTCTTTTTCCTGTACTGCAACAGGAAAAAAATAGTAGTTGAATAACCCTCTCAAATTTCAACCGCTTCAACCAAGGTATACCTAATCACTTTCCTTTTCTAGTCCAAAAATGCTGTATTCTGTCTTTTGCAAATGCACTTGTTGAAGCCTCTGCTTCTCGTTTTTAYGCAACTTATCAAAAAAAGTACCATCATGCCCTACTGAAAACTGGAATCCAAACCACAGTAAATATAGTGAAGTGATTGCATTAATCAACATGTGATGAGTGATACTTCTTTCTGGGCTGTTAATATTCAGGTGCTTGGACAGAAACAATTTTGCCCAGATTGTGGCTATTACTTTTGTAGAGAGATCTCCTACACTTTTATTTGCCTCCTAGAAGCCAAACACATGGTGCTTTTCCATTTCCAACAAGCTCTCTATGTCTAGATAAACTGAGGCTGTCTTCTGTTCGTTGTATAGCATGCATGTAAGTGACAAATTCTCAGGATGGAGGCATGTCAAAACAAATTTTTCCTTTACCTGCCTTTAATTGCCTGCAGTCTCAGAACCTGCACTGAAGCAGCTTTGCTATCTACCTTGAAATGGCAGCACATGTTCTCCTTAACACAGTCATCAATAGAAAGAACCGACACACACACCTTCCTAGCCCTCTCAAGACATTTTCAACAAGGCTGGACAAAGCATTTCACTTGAGAGCTATTTGTGACTAATAAATTGCAGCAGAGACAGGACAGAACTGTTGTGGACTTCATACGTCAGAGCTCTTAAGACAAGCAGTTACTAATCACTGCCTTTTGGGTTGTACTGGAAACAGTCAGCAAAGACAACTAGGAATTGGTATTTTTAAACTCCTGCCAGGATAAATAGATGCAAAAAAGATTGTTAGGTCATGTAGCATCAATATCATTGTCTCAACTCTTTCTATGGTCATTAGGACACCAACCAACTCTATGGACTAAATGGAGATTAATGGAAGCTAAGAGAGTGCAAATTTATTACTGGAGGAAGCAGCAGACCATAACATTCATTAGCTCACTGAGATTTCACCAAGTAAAGGTCAGGTGTCATGACCAAGGCTAGAATGGGAAGTCATCTACAGATTCCCATTTGACTGGTAAAATGATAACCTTGTCCTTAAGTAAGCAGGTTATTTCTTTAGAGGGGACAGGTTAAACTAAATGCACTTTGGATGTGGAAACAAGAAATGAAGTTGGCTAAAGACTTCAAAATCAGTTATACTTAGATAGCAGTGGTTTTAGAGAAGTAGCAAACTGAACATGCTGCATTTGTGTCTGTTAACTACATACCTAGATTGTAGGTCTGTAAAATGCTCCATAAAAGAAGTCACAAATCACAGCTGCTGTATCTCTGGACATTACTGTAAATAACATCAGCAGCAGGCAGGGACTGTCTCATAACCATTCTGTTCATTACATTAGCAAGGTCATCCATGTTATTGCTTCCTGCCCTGCTTTCGTGGTGAAATTTATTCAGCTATTCACTATTTAGCTAAATCAAAGGTGAGAATATTAGATGTAATCCTAAAGGAAGATACTAATATAATCCTCCACAAGGGATTAACACACTGCTTTAAATTACTCAAATTCTTAACAAATATTAGCCAGTTAATCCATACTTTGCTGGGTATGCATATCTCTTATCTGGATCTTCTTTCCACACTTCCTGAAATCATTACTATAAACACACTGAGTTTGGAATGTGACAATTTTCTTTTAATTTTGAGTAGTAAATGCAACATAACACAACACAAAATGTTGCCCAATTGCTTGTTACTGGTGCAGAATTATGAACAGTTACTTATATGCTCTGTGGGAAACCCAAATGAACATTAGCAAATCCATATTTTTGTTGGATTTTTTTGGTAGAGCTAAGAGTCAGAATTTTATCCTATTGAGCTTGAGAGAGGAAGTTTGCCTAAAGAGCTTAATTCACTGGACCAAATGCAAGTCCAGGCCCCCCATGCTACAGGTCCCACACAGCATAGGAGAATARATCAGATCTACCCATCTAGCAATAGGCAGATATTGTTTAAAGACAAACTGTCCCTCTTGGAATGTAGGTTCAGATTCTGTATAAAAATATATATTCTATTAATAGTTGATTGGTGCAGGTTATTTCATTGCGTGATATGAGAAGTCAAAGCTCTTACAGAATCTCTGCCAAAAATTGTCAGGAAAAATCTCCCCCCATCTCTTAACATACCTTGATCTACAAAATTATAGTATGCCTAAGACAGCAATGCACAATCAAAAGAATGCAGACCATTTCTCTTAGAATATTTTTTTGTTTACTTCTGTTCATTTATTAGGGAAATACAAACCTTTCAAAATGCCTGTTTCTACCAACATTTCAAAGCCCTATTTTGTAATAGAAAAMCAAACTTTACATGTGGGCTCCTTGATAAGTTGCACAACATTCTGATTACTCCTATTTTGATTTAATTACTCCTTCTATTTATGCTGCAAACCACCAACAGTGAAAATTATGAATTACATATTCAATTATAAAATTCAGAATTGGCATCTGCTCAGGATAAATTTTTTTTGGCTCAAATTCAAGCATACAAGCTAACCATTTATTTGTGTAGTCAGATGAGTAAAAAAAGAAAAGGCACAAAACAAAAACCACCAACCTCCTCCCCTTGGATTCTGAAAAAATCGCCAAGCAATCAACCCAGATTCTAACAATAAATGATTCATGTATGCCATGTTCCTGTCACTACACAGGCAGCAGTTGAAACAGCCACCATTGCCATTCTTTTCTCAAGAATGAAAGGCAATATCATACTGAAAGTTTATTTTGCAATATAATATTAAAGCCCTGCACATTAACCTTGGAACTCTGGATTTCTCATGCGATCTACATCACTGTAGATACAATCCAAACTACTGAAAACAAAACCAAAACCTCCACATGTTTCCAGGACAACTCAAATTCTTTAAAAAGACACTGTTGACCTTGCTAGCACATGGCCTTGCTAACAACAATTTCCACTAAATTAATTATTCCACAGGTGTACAATTTTTTTTCATCATCTCTAACACATATTTGCCTTTTAATGCACTACTATTGGTGAGTTCATTAAATGCAAATATAAGTTAACAATCTCATCCTGCTGCTGGAAATATGCTTCCACTGTCAGCACTAGAACAAAATTGTAAGTGGTGTACTAATATTTGGTCAATATCTTAAGTGGGTGTATATCACTGAAACAAAATCCACCTAACTAGGATCAATTTGAATCAACTCACTCATTTTTAATGTCACATCATGCATTTTTGCAGATAAAGAGATCAAAAAAGAGAGTAACGTTACTTAAGTGCGAACAAGTGAAAAAGCTAAACTGCTGCTCCGTCATGGTGATCTGTGCTMCTTAGCATGTGATTTAGTTCTGTTAGCGGTGATGCACACAGCAAAGGAACTGACAAGTGTCAGGAGCAAGGCCTTACACAGTTACTTACTCGGCTGGACCACCAATAGCTGCGTGACTGGTCAAGTCAAGACCCATATTCTGTTTATTCTTAGGTAAAATAGAGAGTTGGTGCTTTCCAGAGCACTCCACATCCATTGCGGGGAGGAAGAATAAATACAATCACAATAACATTAAAAGACTGTTATGGTCACAAAGTTAGACACACAAGTCATGAAATGCTAGAATGTAAGAAAATGCCTTGCAAGCTTAATTCTGGATATTACTATACCACCTTCAGTTAAACACTTATGCACTGTTTTTCCACAAAGTCTCTCCTCTTGGCGGTGCACAGGATATAAATTAATTGTGCATGAAGCAGCTACTGAAGATTTTGGTCTTCTCACATTTCTTCCTTTGCCTTATTTACTGCAAGGTCTTCTGAATGAGAAAATGTTTTGTAGTATTATAGCCTTAGTTTCTTAAGTGCTTTCGGATCTCTTGCATTAGGGTTGCTATCTCTGAAAAAAATAAGTCTCAATCCAGTCTGATGTTAACGGTAGGCTCTTTATAACACATATTATGAAACTATTATTTAATTGTTTGGCTGGGGATGCTTTTTGCTTCAAGTAACATGTCAAGCATCTTAAGTAGGCTGAATGACATCTAAACATTCTTTTGTGCACATGTGGTAACAATTATTCTTACTGTTTTGTACTGTAGATTATAACAGCTCTGTAGCCTTCTTGGTTTCACTCCTTTCATTTTTATACACAGAGGCTTTAAAACATACGTTCTGGCTAAGGTGCTAAATTGGCTATGTTACATACTTCTCTGCACTTAATATGCTATTTTAATAAGAATATTCTAAAGAACATTGCTCAGKACTTAAATACTCTAAATAGAAAAAACGTAAGACTTTGCTGAGTATCTTCTCCCTCATAAGTGTCAAATACAACATATCATGTGCTGAGATGGGGGAGGGGAAGACTGAGAAGGAAGAAAATAATTATGCTTGGAAGGCTGCTACTTGCTATAGCTAAGGATTTTTTGGTCTCATAAGAAAAGTTGCTGAGCCTTGTACTCACAGATAGTTTTGTAAGACATGTCATACTCCTGTGCCTTTTATTGCTGCATAGTCTTCTACTACATGTAGAGTTGAGGCATTGCCCTTCCACCTCCATGTGAAACATGCTCATAAGTAAGGATGGAGTTGCCTGCATTGAAAAGCATGTTTCCTTGGTAATTCAATAGGGCCGTATGAGAAAGGACTGCAAACATGTGGTGTGCCTGAGGGACCACTGGAGAAGATGAGGAATGGACAGCAGAAGAAAGAAGGATGGACTGTCTAATACTGTGTTGCATCCCTAAAAGATCATGAGATAGTAACCTATTTCAATGGGTCACACAGGAGAAGCTCCTTTCACTCACACACATACACAGAGGACTCTGCATTTGAAGCTCTAGTTTTTCTAGGGGGGGGGGAACAAAAAAAAAACAACAGGCAATATTCTGTCTGCTCCTATCAATATCTTAAAAAACAAATCTATGAGTTCAGTATTTCCTTCACATGCTAGAAATGTGACTGCGTCGGTCCACACAGCCTGCATAAAGAACACATAAATGCTATCTTAACAAGCTTGCTTTCTCTATCACATGTAAGGAATACAACTTAAACCTGTGGCAGGAGATACATGAATGTCCCAAGGTTGGAAATGGATAAGCTGAGCTGTATCAAAAAGTTTACAAGCCAATTTCCAAAAGACGTTTAAAGGCCAAAAGATACATACAGACAACACAAGAAGTCATCATCTGTTTTTAAGAAATAGAATCATAGAATCATTAAGGTTGGAAAAGACCTCTAAGATCATCGAGTCCAACCATCAACCCAGTACCTATGCCCACTAAACCATGTCCCGAAGCACCTCATCCACACGTTTTTTGAACACCTCCAGGGATSGTGACTCCACCACTTCCCTGGGCAGCCTGTTCCAATGCCTGACTACCCTTTCAGTGAAGAAATTTTTCCTAATATCCAATCTAAACCTCCCCTGGCGCAACTTGAGGCCATTTCCTCTCGTCCTATCACTTGTTACTTGGGAGAAGAGACCGGCACCCGCCTCTCTACAGCCTCCTTTCAGGKAGTTGTAGAGAGCGATAAGGTCTCCCCTCAGCCTCCTCTTCTCCAGGCTAAACAACCCCAGCTCCTTCAGCCGCTCCTCATAAGACCTGTTCTCCAGACCCTTCACCAGCCTCGTCGCCCTTCTCTGGACACGCTCCAGCACCTCAATGTCCTTCTCATAGTGAGGGGTCCAAAACTGAACACAGTATTCGAGGTGCGGCCTCACCAGTGCCGAGTACAGGGGCACGATCCCCTCCCTCTGCCTACTGGCCACACTATTCCTGATACAGGCCAGGATGCTGTTGGCCTTCTTGGCCACCTGGGCACACTGCCGGCTCATGTTCAGCCGGCTGTCGACCAGCACCCCCAAGTTTGGAACATGAAGGCAACTTCTCCCACTGATGTTAGTGTACAGAAAAATAACCCTATCTGTGATGTGTGAACAAATCTCTTTCTTGTCATTCAAAGGCCTTGTAGAGTACCAGGCCAGTGAAAAAAGTTTTCCTTCTTCAAGTCTATTGTCCTCCTACATAAAATCAACAGCACCGCACTAATGATTCTTTTGGAGAGAAATAGACAGATAAAATCTGCAACCTTTAGTCACACAGGGCTACTTAAATACTTCTAACATCCTGAGTGAAAAAAATCCTCCCTTAAGGATCCCCAAAAGACCAAAAATTTATAAACATTATGAGTTAATTACCTTCTGTTACACATAAAGAGATTGCATGTTATGGAATCACGTGTCTGCTCAGTAGAGGATCATACTATATAATTCTGATCTTTACTATCACGAAGAAAAACATCAGCACAGTCCTGATGCTTCTGTGTGGTCTAAATCCTGATCATCTCCATTCACGTCCAAAGTCCCAATGACTTAGACCGCTCACAAATCTGAGCGAGAATGACCCATCTCAGACAAAAGATGACATTAAAAAAAAGTAATTCTTAAGAGAACTGGTCTTCAAATGGCCAAATTAACACCTTCATAAGTTGAAAGACAAACAGGACAATATCACTGAATCCCCAGGCTTGTACACTTCCACTGGACAAAAACCTTTGTATCAATGGTACTCTGCCTCCAAATATGTAAGAAATAGCCGTAAAGGAGAAGATGAGTCGTGAAAAGACAGGTAAGTTACAGGTTCCCCAACCGTGGCAGAGTGGGAAGACAGACTCTGCTTTCCCTCATTCTGAGGGAAAGGGACCAAGATGACTTTGCAATCCACCCTGAAGATTTCCTCTCATTGTCATCCTGAAGTGGGCTGCCACAGTCCCAGACCTGCTGTAACCACTGTGAAGCTAGCACAGGGAAAGAGGAGAAGAAATGCCTGGGAAAGACTCCTTGGGAGTTGAAGAATTCATGTGCATGAATTCTTTACACCCAAGCAGATGCTGCCTCTTGAGGGAAGGCAGTTACATACTTTCTCACCTGGCAGCCCTCAGGATCGGTTAGGAGTTAGGCAAGCAGAGTTGGCATGCACTAGACAGGAAAGCTAATTAGATTCAGTTTCCACATAACAAAGTTTACAGATGAGAAAGTTCCAGTATCAAGTATTGTCAAGGCAGTCACCTCAGAAACTCCTTAAAGCTGACCCTCTGGAGCAAGTCACCTACAGTGCACTTGTTCACTGCTACTTTGAGCTATTCATGTGATTTTCTGTCCTTGGCAGTTGGATAAAGTCTTTTTTTCAGAGCTGGGCTTTTAACAAATRCTTCTATGTTCACTCCATGCTGTCTTCCTCTCGTTAGCTGGCAGAATTACCTGCAGAATATAGCTTTGTATTATGCTTTTATGCCAGATGTGCCTATTATTCTTCTGCCCTGTTACGATATGACAGTTATTTATGTTTATTGTATAGTTTTAAGTCCTGCCTTTTATTCACAAATCCACAGACACCTGTGGCTGTCACTTTCCTGTCAAATTATCAGGATGTTTTCTTTGAAAAGCAAAAGAAACTTTAGCTTGACTAAGGTAGTTGGTAAGAAAGGATTACTGAAAAAAAAACACCACAAAAAAAACCCAACACAAAACCACCAACAAAAAAAAACAGATGCAACAATGTCATGTAAACAGCAAAAGCTGCAAACAGCCAGTGGAACACTCCCCCATTCCCCCCCCCCCCCCCCCCCCCAAAAAAAAAAGGAAAGAAAAAAGCAATGAATGACAAACCTAGGCAGCGTTATGATGAAGTTAGCCTTGACCTTGCTCTATAGATATAAGTGGTTCTTCACACAAGTCCATAGCACTCACAGCCTGCCGTTCCCAACTTACTTGCCTCCACACCTATGATTCTGCTTCACATTTTCTTACTGACAGGTGAAACTGACTGAATAACAAGCAAAAGATTTTGTGATTGTTTTTAAAAACAGTTGTGACAATGGAAAAATGTCACTGCAATGACTACAGCAGAGCTCATGCAAGCATGAGGATCTCCTTACACCACTGTTTATGATTAGAGTAGCATTGAAAGACAAGCCACCAGGTATGAGGAGGGCCACTAATGCAGTTCATCCAGGGCCAGGCAGCCAGCTGCAGGACCCCACTTGTTTACAGCAGTAACTTTGGCAGAGATAAAAAGAGTGTTTAGGATTACACACAGACCTAGGCAGCATGGTTAACACCAGAAACCCATCATTATACATAAAAGGCTTGATCAGAGTTGCATAACTAATGAGAAGGCAGACCATTCACCATAGAAATACAAGCCACATTTAATATCCACCTTACCCACAGGCACCTCCTCTCCTGCCTCTTCCAGACCCATTTCCCAGCTTCCCTTCCGTCCAGCCCCATCATCACCCTCATCCCTTGTTCTCCTTCAAGAAACAGCAGCTTCTTTATTTTTCTTCAGGAAGAAGAATTCTGTGTCAGGAGGAACTCCACTGTAAGGCTGGATTAGAGGAAGAAAAACATGATGAAACTGAGTGGTACAGATTCTCACATACATGCACCCAGGGACCGATGGAAATGTCTAACCCAAAGTGGGATTTTACTGTCTGAAAACAATTGAGGAAAAGCACCTGAGTCTACTAACAGATCAAACAGGCTCTGAGTCACGCAAGTGAAGGAGCTCTGAAAGAGGATGTTTACAACCTGAGTGGTCATGGCCCTGAGTAACTTGTGCTATTTGACCCTGCTCTGAGCAGAGAGTCGGGCCAGATGATCTCCAGAGATGCTTTTCCACTGCAATTATTCTCTGACTAGTCAACGTAAGTCAGAGTTAGTAGGCTCACAGCCAGCAGATACAACAGAGAAAAAGTAGCACTGTCCACGGCAGAGGACTAGGACAAGAGGTAGGGGCATAGATTTGGTGAGATCAAGTTTAAATCAGAAATTGAAACGTATTTCCCATTGATCTGAATAATGAGACTC
This sequence comes from Oceanodroma leucorhoa, assembly GCA_030449065.1. Taxonomy (NCBI): domain Eukaryota; kingdom Metazoa; phylum Chordata; class Aves; order Procellariiformes; genus Oceanodroma; species Oceanodroma leucorhoa. The sequence continues at coordinate 17,785,853 of JASVER010000012.1, forward strand.
TGAAACAATCTTTTGGGTAGGAAAAAGGGAGCAAAACAATATGTGTGTGTGTATATATATATATATATATATATTTTAAGATGGAGCTTAATATATATGGAGTCAGACACCCAACCAGACACACATATCCAGGTCAATTGATAACCATGTCATTATTGTAGACTAGGAAAATGCAGAATGTCAAGGAATAGACAGTGTGTTGGACAAGGGAACATGATTTTACATTTATATCTCTTGCATTGTGGCAAATATCACATAATAAAGAACAAGCAGTTGATTCTGTCCTAAAGGCAAACCTTCAGAGTGGGACTGTGCCTTGACACCCTCATGACACAACACCAATAAATACATTGCAGTCCAAACTGTTAACCACCTCCCTCATAGGACATGTATGCTGCTTTATACTTAGGCCAAAAATCAGTGTGGGAAAGGAATCCCCACAGCCAAACAGAAGTGGGTCAGCAAAATAGCACAAACAAACAAAAAACCTACTGCATTCCTGAGGAAGGTAAACTGACCCATAACTTGTGTGGAAGCCAGCAAGGAACTGAGAGGAAAGCAGAAGACAACAGAGTGCAGATCCTACCTGACTATATGGTGCAAATGATGAGTTGGCATTGCACAAGTCCTTTATAATCCCCAGAGCTTTCTGTAAGTGCCCACCATCTCTGTATGTGCTGGGGGACGGGCTGGGGGCAAGGCTCACTATCTTGATTAGATATTTCTGTACACGTTAGTGTCTTCAGTGCATTAGATGCAGTTCAGGCGCAGATCTTCCAGTCTGATTTCATCCAAAAGGAATGCAGTCCAATGTGAACCAAAGTGTAGCAGGGTAGGGAAGATCAGAAGATCCACATCAAAGGTACACTGCTGCTTCATACCGAGATGTTGGCAGGGATGCACACAGTGACCATGAGGATCCATCTAAGGCTTACATTCCCCATAGAAGTGATCTGATTTTGAAGTACAAAATACCTTCAACTTCTAAAGAGTTTTTGCTTTACTAGTGCTGAATATCTGTAAAACATTGAACCATTTCTATCAAAAAATGGATTTTTAGGAACTAATGTATAGAACAGCAGCCATCATGGAATAGGATGTTTGGAACAAACACAAGTGTAAGAATTTGAGGTTTCCCTTCCATCTCTGGTTAAGCATTGTATCAGCATGTTGTATCTACTGCCACAGTTCCCCATCAGACACACTGCTTACACATGGGAAACGAACCCAGAGCTGCAGACAGACTATGCTGTAGTGAATTCATTGTCTCATTTCCCCATATGCACAATAAAACATTGCCTTCCCACTACTGGAATTGATGTTATTTCTTTAGCACATACAATTAGCAAATCGAGTATATTGATAACACATTTAAGTAAAATCATATGAATATCTAGATTTCTCAGTGTTTTCAAGCTTGGAGACCTTATTTGAGATCAGACTCTTTACCTAAGTTATTAAAAATGACAGAAAGACCCCAATTATTAAGTTATTACTGTACCTTTTTGTTAATTTTTCACTATTCCTTCTGTTATACTTCCAACAGATTACCTTACAAACATCTCTTTATAAGCAGATAACTTTTTTTAGTTCAGTTGAATACACAGGGAAAGTATTTAACATGTTTAATTGCAGAAAGGACAGACTTTAGGGTCTCTGAATACTTGAACATGGTTACTACAACATGAGCTAAAAGAGACTTCAAGTGGAAATTGTGACAGAGAGCTAGAGACTGAACACAACAGGCAGATTAAACTTGTCTCTACAAGATTCTATAGGATTTATTTTAAATATTTTTAGAATTCTGCTGTCCATAGAGAACAGAAAATAGAGCTTTCTTTTAATTTTGAATTCTGTTTTGGTTTTTGTTTGTTTGTTTGTTTTTGTTTTTGTTTCTAATTTAGAGCGCATAATCTGATTTTTTTTTTCCACAGCAGTGTAAGGAAAGAATTTTTCTTTGGCAATCTCCAATTATATGCTTTGTAAGAGTTCTTCGCTGTAGTATTTGAAATTCACCATCATATCAAATACCAAAATATCAAATTCGTTTAATCACTGGTACACTCAGATAGGGAGTTCTTCTGTCTCCAGTTTTTCTTTAATGAGAAACTCCTATAGCATAGGTACTTATCACAGAGAATGAGAAATTTAGGAAGAGGTATTTTGGTATAACACAGATGAAAGTTATAAACCGATATTAGTTTATATCTTCTACCTGCAACAGTATCTGCAACCAACCTAAGGGAAAAAAATTGCTACTTTCAATTTGGCTGCCATGGTAATACGAAATGGCCCAATTTATTGCAGTTATCACAAATGCTATTAATCCTAGGGATAACAATGGGTAGCAATGAGCCATACTGAGCAGGGTTATTTTCTTTGAGATTTTGCTAAGGGATTTGGGAAGAAATAGAATAACCACTACTGAAGATGATGGCTGAATAAGGACATAGAAAAATGAGTTAAAAGTGAAGACCTAAGCAAGTTCTTTGTTCATATCACTATACTGAATGGCACCGATCACTGAAAAGGTGAGGCAGAAGTCTGCATGCTTTTGGTAGACAGTAGCAAGTTGAGATTACAGTAGTTTCTCTTGCTGCTAAAGTACCGTTAGGAAACAGTTTTCTGAATTTCTAAGTCTGGTTTCAGGCATGCGTTTACTTCCCATCAGGACAAAATGAGACTTTTCTCAACTCTTCTGTCTTTTCTTTTCCCCCTTAAACTTTTAAAGAAAGAACACACTGATTTATATATCCTCTGCCCCTACACCAGGGAACCCAACCACATGTCCAGATATTTGAGATAAGAGTTATCCTTTTTTAGAGCCATAGATCATTCAGGTGGAAAGGTCTCTGGAGATCACCCAGTCCAACCTTCTGCTCAAAGCAGGGCTAGCTTCCAGGTCATACCAAGTTGCTCAGAGCTTCATCCAGTCAAGTTTTCAATACCTCCAGGAATGGAGGTTCAACAGCCTCCCTGGATATCTGCTGCAGTATTAGACCTCTCTCACAGTGAACTTCACCCCCCCATTCTCCTCTTATTTTCCATTGGAATTTCCCTTTTCACAACTTATGACTGTTGCCCCTTGTCCTCTCACTGTGCACTGCCGATGGGAGCCTGATACGATCTTCTCTCCAATGCCCCTCAGGTACTTGAAGACAGCAATTACAACCTCTCTGAATTCTTTCTTTTCAAAGGTGAAGAAATCCAGCATCAGGCCCCTGAGGGCACTGATGGGCCTTATTGGTCCTGCCCCAGCCTCCCCTGACCCTGCCCATGGGCCCAAAGACCCCATTTAAGCTCTGCCAGGGGCCATTAGTCCCCCCTCAGCAACATCATAGGGGTCTCCCAGCCTTGCCTGCTGGACAAACCTCGGATGCACGCTGCAGCCTTATCCCCAGCCCTGTCCTTGGATCTGGCTCTACTTGCTCCTGTTGAACCCTCTAGGTGGCCCCTGGCCCTGCTTCATCTCCTCGCCATGCCTGAGCTGTCAATGGATCCCACTATCAGCACCCAGCTCTGCCTGTGCCTCTCAGACACCGTGGTGCCCATCAGTGAGGCACCAGAACTAGCGCTGGGGTCACCTCCACTCCCTGCGTGGCCCCTCTCAGAGCAGCCCCACTCTTTCTGCTTCCTAGACCCCTTAGCTTCAAACAAAATCCTCAGTACATACATTCATATGTGTGGACGAAACCATTGAATCAGGTAGAGCGTGTGCTCTATTCTGTGGTCTTCCTCATTCTTAGAGAAAGGCACAATTACTACAACTAGAACTAGGTGATGGATGTTACAGGAAAGGTGTMTCTCTCACATACATGCATAGTCTGGTCTTGCAAAGCTTTTCCAAACACTTTTTGTCAATACACTAAATTCACACATTTCCTTCCACCATACTGACATTTTCAGATTAGAAAAAACACATGAACAAAAAGGCCTACTTCCCCTTCACTTGAAAGGAAGAAGCTGAAATTATTTTCTGCTACTCCATTGCTAAAACAAGAGAATTTCCACCACGTTCATAGAAACAATCTCTGATCAGTAACAGCCTACGATATTTTATTGACCTAAGCAAAAATTTAAGAAACACTTCAAGGTAACTATCCTTATTGTAGACTGTTTTCATACTATATAAAAAAGAGTTGTCATCATAAGAAAATTACTGCGAGGTGTATTATCCAGCATCAAGTGAAAGTACAGTCATTATTAGAAGTCAAGACTTGTAAGTAACATGCTGTGCTCTTAAAGCCAGAGATATTATAGGCTGCAGGAAACAAAATTTATACCTTCTGCTCATATAACATTACTGAGTAACAGAAATGTATACCTCAAAATTTGTAGAATCAGCTTAGGCACTTGCTAGTGGACCCCAGAAATTGCCTCCTGAGGTCCAGAGACAGAGCTCAAGTCTCCTGAGTAAAGTTTTCAGGTCTGCAGGATCGACCAAGAGAGCTACTATTTTCCAGGCATGTGACTGTGGTGGAAGGCTTTCCAGTCAGGCCTTAAGGATCATTGTCTCACTCCATACTTCAACACCTTCATTTCCTGCTGAATGAACAGTTTGTTAGAAACTGTTCAACCTGCTCTTCCACAAAATGTTGTACCTTTGATGTGCAATCCACAGAGAACCTCCTTATCTTGAAGTTCCTGGTTGATGAAACATCTTTCATTGTTTTTTTCTTTGCTTGTCTACAAATAAATTGTCTTTTGTCCCAGAGGTATGACAGTTGAAAAATACAAATATATGCAGCAGTATATAATTTAAAAAAGATATCCCAAAAGAAGAGGAATAATTACAAATTAATTCTTTATTCTTGTCTTGTAGATTACTGATATATAAGGTAGGTATAAGATACTTTTTCAGTCACTAATTAAGTGTAAGATGCCAGGATTACTACAGAATTATGCAGAGTTGGCACATGTCATTGAGTGAGTAATTTCATACATACCAATGTATTTGTATATAAGGCTAATGATGCACTGGCAAAAGATAACTCTCACTTTGCAAGCGATTATGTAAGGCCTTTGAACACCTACGCCTTAAAGAGGGAATGAATGTAAAAAAAATGCTATTCCCAGATACATTTGTACAGAAGTCCTTTTGAAGCAGTTAAAAGCATTATGCTGTTTGGAAAAGGATATTCTTGTGTTAATGCCTTAGAATAGTGAACAACTATATGCATGAAAATAGCAAACATTATTCTAATCCTGGCAAATCAACCACAGAAATAAAAAAGTTGGCACGAGAAATACGAAAGATTCCTCTGGGTTATATTTTAACTTCTTATTGAACAGCAGAGTTGATTAACTTTCTTTGAACAAATTATGTTCTACAATTTCAATGTGAACACAAATTTGTAGAGGGCAGCTGGAATTAAAAGATTTAACAAAAGTTTTTAATACAGAATTGTTTTGCAAATGCATCGTATTAACAGAAGGCTTCACAAAGGTTAATTGTTACCATCAGAAGGTGATAATTAGGCATTTATCACAGCACAATTGCAATTTACTTATAGAAATGTATCTGTATTCAGGATTATATAAAAAAAAAAKCATATTCTTAAGATAAAAGGGGACTTCCCAGCATGCAAGCTTGCAGGAGAACATTTATCATTCAAACCTTCTAAAGAATTAATGGAAGATGCATTTCCCCTATCTTCATATTACTTAATACTACAGATGACTTCAAATGGCAGGACATTTTTTTTAATATATATTTTTGCCTGACTTGAATCAAAGCGTTTCTCTTCCAGCCACCTGAAACAAAATGAAGCAAAAAAATAAAGTGGTAGGCAGTAGCAGCTTCCTCTTCACCCTCAATATGCATGCTGAATGGAAAAGAATGCTAAATTAGGAGAAAGTGAAGTGGTTTGAATCAGAAATATCAGAACAACCAATACCATAGTATCTCATATAAAAGGGCTTAGGGAGTTTTCTTTGGAGGTGAAAAACAGTAGTTCAAATCTGCTTATAGAAGAGGGCACTGAACTTCAGTATTCCTCACTGTCCCTTATTGAGTATGTCATAAAACTTGATCTTCTGGTGAAGCCTTCTTTCCTAAATAAAACTTTTGATAAGCATAATCTAAATTAATAGTTTATTAATAGTTCATTATTAGTTTTGTGATATCTAAAGCCCATGCTTTTCTACTGATAAGACTGTTAGCTGAAAGCAGTTCCAGCCTTGAACTACAACATTAATATATAAGCATACATTAAAAACAAAAAATCAAATCTGTAGAGAGATCTTACTTTTTTTTTTATCATAAGATTTTGTAAGGCTGTTTCTTCTCTTTCTTTTATAACCAAGAGCTCAAATCATTGGGGCTGGTGCTATCTGTATCATACTGCTGCCTGAAGTTGAATTTTTGGTTGGTGTTTTGGATTTTTTTTCCCTTGGGAGGGATGGGGGTTGTTTTTTAAAGGAGTCAGCCATTTCAGGAAGAAAATCAGAAGAAAACAGTTCCAATTCTTTTAGGATGGATAAAATACTCTTTAATTTAAAAACTCTCACGTCTCCTTTAAAGCCAACTGAAGGGTGAGTAGAAGAAGGGAGTGTGCCCCTGATGTTGGAAACATGTAATTTTATCTGTTCAAAGTTGGCAAGTTAAATAGCTTTCAAAACTCTGAGGTCATATATAGTCATCAAACAACATGAAGAAACAAACTCATTTTCAGAAGCCATCAACAGCGTTAGACAAGTTCCAGCTCTCCGGGGAAGCTGTAGGCTGACCTTTTTATACCCATCGCTATCCTACAGTGCAGTGAGCAGAATGCAAGGGATGAGCAGGATTTTCCCTATAACCTTCATAGATTTGAAAAGAGGTATAGGAACATAAATACCATCTTATGTTCTTGACTAGCATGCCACTTCTGAACCCCCACAAGATATGGAAAAAGAGAATGCCTTACTTTAATAAAGGGCGGGACAGATGGCAAAGCAGACAGATGGAGAAAAAGAACTGAAGACATGTTGGTGTCAAAGCCAGCTCTGGCTAAGCAAGGAGACAACGCGTGGCACAGGTAGCTGAGTAAGGAGCCAGCTGGGTGAGACACAGAAGGTGGAATTAATTTCACCTAGCTTTAGATGTCCATCTGTGGATTACTCACCCCTATTTCAGAGGCAAGTGCTAGAATGTAATTCTATTGCTATATTTTAGCAATAGCCATCTGTGGGAGATCAGTTGCATCCTAGTCATTTATTTCTTTCTTTTGACTACGCAAAGGAGCTCAGTGCTTGTAGTTCACACGTGAATGTCCATATTGCAAATGCCTACATTTAGTTGTATAGTCCTTCTTAAGCCTTTTGAGGAGACCGGGCAGAGAGCTAAAAGTCAAAATTAGGATTCTTACTCAGTAGGAGAAGACCAGGACTGGGAGCTTAGGGCAATATGAACAGGCTTGTTTGAGAGAGTCTCTTTTTTTTTTTTTATTGCTCAGTCTGAAATCAAATTCTCATTTCAGGGTACTGAAAGTCAATAACAACTACGTTGTGAACATGAAACGTTATTTAGTGGTAATATCACTCAAAAAGGCATCCTCAAGCAGGCACTTAAACTCAGCAGCACTTTTGATGTAATCTTCCTCTGTTTCAGGCCCTTATCTGTAAGATGAGAGAGCAGTAATTCTTCATCTCCCCCTGCAGGGAGGGGGAGCTGCTTTGTTCATGTTTGTGGCCAGTAAATTTCAGGGGAAGTTTCCAAAACAGAGTTTGAACAGGCTGTGATAAATAAGTCACTGAGCTGTTTTTCAGATAACAGTAGTCATCATTAAATAAATGCTCTCCAGTGTGAACAGTGAATAACAAAAGATTCCAGTGCAGAAAAAAGTAGTAAACAATCATAATAATGAGGCATATCATAACATGTATGGGAAAATACTTTCTTTTCTTCGTAAAACATTTTCAGCACCTCTCTCCCCCTCTCCTTTTTTGGGGCCTAAACTATTCATTGAAAATATGAACAAGCTCAGCGTCTACAGAACTCTTCTCCAATAAATTTACTATCTAATAGAAAAAGTTTCATACAACTCTAACAAGTCAAGTTATAAGAGTCTGCCACGAAGCCCTCTAAACAAGAATACAGATAAGAGGACTTTATTGATAGCCCGCTGGATTAAGTAGAAGGATTCGTCCTCTTTCCCAATTCCCTTGGTGTCAGGTATTTTGTTCCTAGATATGTATTATTGTTGATGAATCCTTTAAAAGTGCATATTGAATAAATTAATCTGATTCTCCTTTCAATCACACCTGCAATGCTGCATACCCCTATTAGACAGGGGGTTAGACTGTTTTACAAACTTTCAAAGGGCGGGGGCAGATGTGTGGGGAAGAGGCACCTGTTACAGTGTATGAGAAACAAGACAGTTTTCATTGTGTTTGAAGCTTTCCTGTTCAGAGGATGATTTACTTGAGTCCTATTTAAGTTACAAATAAAGTCAAGTTAATGATCAAAACATTAGAGGCCTTTTCCTCCAAATACTTAAAGGAGATACTCCTAATACCTTGCAAGTTCTCCCAGCCACCTCTTAGCACTTGAGTTGTCAACTAGCATTGCAGAGGGACAGGAGTAAAGAGAGATAAAATCATTTCTGATCTTTAAATCAGAGTTCCACAGAAGCAACTCTTTCAGAAGCACAAAGACCCCAGTTGGTATCATTGGCAGTACACTCCGGATAATTGGGTCAAGATGTAGTCACCTACCCTTCACCTAAAACTATGCTGACTTCAGCATCAGCATCTCTCTAGTTCCTTTCTGTGAACTCTGCAAAGATATTGCCATAAAATAAATACCTACCACCTTCCTGCTCAGTGTTTAACTCCATCTACACACTCTATAAGAAGTGAAGGTATTGGGTACTCTTAGTTCCTAGTCACCATTTATATGGAAAGGACTAACCTAACAGTTTCTTAAATGCCCCAAGGGTTAAAAAYTTGTGTAGGTAAGAATAATTCAGTAATTTACCTTCACATCTGTGGGCTTATACCTAGTCAAAAGAAGAATAAGTAACAAACTGTTTATGAATGTTCATAGTTATATTTGATTGGTTTTGTACAGAAGAAACAGTATCTCTTTCGAGATTTTGGTCTCAAACACAAACATCAGTCCCAAGAATGATTCAGATGAAGACTTCCTTCATTCTATGTGATCAAGTTCAGGAAGTAAACCACAGTTTTAAGTGAGAAAAGGCCAATGTATTTGGATTCTTCAAAAATACAAAAAACAGAGCTACCTAAAACTGTTTTCCATATGAAGTTTCCCAGACTTGATCCCCCTACCCTTCTCCTGAAGGTTCAAATAAGTCACACACCACACGGCGCTTAAGTTGTACCGTACAAGAAGATACCAATGACCTTCATAAAAATATAATTTAATCCCCTCACTAATTCATACAAGTCTCTATCAAGTACACTACATTCTCCATTAAGCAATTATTCTACACATTGTAGATCCACTTCTTCAAGGGTTGTCTAACCTTCATATGCTTAGATAGAGTCAAACTGGCTTTATATAGCTAAATACATTGTTCTCAGAGACCTGAAATTCAGCCAGATTATCCAGTGTGCTGAAATTATTGAACAGCATAACTAAGCAACTCACCCTGCACAATTTCTTTAATTTATGGGCTGCAATTAGGACATGAACCAACTGCACATTTCTGTGTAACTTGACTAATTGCCAATACTCTTGAGGATCATGGGAGAACCTCACTATAAAGATCATTAAGGACAAAATCTACTGCATGTACTTAAAGATAGATTTTTCCTTCTGCCCCAGGCCTACATATTTCTTTTCTTTAACATTGGCCAAATTCTGTTTCCTTCCATGCAACATAATTTCTAGAGTTCCCATGTGTATGGCAAAAACCTTCACTGGAGTTTGTAAAACCTCTGGCCTATAATCTTTGATCTGTACTGCTATAAAAATATCTTCATTAATTTTATCTGCCACAACTTTTTTTTTTTCTTTCATTTACTACTCAAAATTTGACAAGCAGCTGAGAGTTTCAATGGATGGAGGCTTTTTTTGTGTATTGACATAAATCATGATGATGGACTGAAAATGCAATATATGCAGTAATTTCAGTTTTGCTAATATTGAAATATGTATTTATACGGCTTATGTTACCATGTGCAAAGACTCAACCAATCTCGACAAAGGCCTCCACTGTTCTCTTCTTGTTTTAGATACAAACAACAAAAAATATGGTGCACATTTAATTTACCTTTGATTTAATTAAGCAAGACATTCAGGCTAGAAAGCCCATCTTCATAAGCATGGCCGCATGCTATGTCTTCGTGCCAATATGCTAGGTTGGTACCAGGCAAGTGTTGTACCAGGCTGTGTGATATACAAGGAAATACCATTTTTACATACTTGGATTGGCTCCTATAATGCCAAAGGGTCAAAAAACAAGGGTGGGGAAGGAGAGGAGAAACTTATTGAAGTGACCCAGTTAAAATTATGCTCTAAGGGAATGTTTAAAGCTCTGGAGAGGATGATTTTGGAGGCAACTGCAGCAATTTAAAAAGTTACTGCTCACAACTCTTTTTAAACACCCCACTGCTAATCTGTGCCAGGGGATTACAAAACAACAGCACATCACTTCATTCAGAACCAGATGGGTTCACCCAGGTCACTGTGACCTGAACTACCCCACTGACCTTGAGCTGTCACGGCTCAGCAGAGGGTGGGGTTCATATCAGGTGGTGGACTTCAATGGCTACACTAAATCTGCAAGAAAGCATTTATCTGTCCCATTAAGATCAAATGGATCTGACGCTACCTGTCCTCTGGAACTGAAGTAGGCCTAAAAACTAATGGGAGGAAAAATAAAAACTATGCTCTGTATTTCCCTACATTCCCTCCCCTCTCCCCCTTTTTTCCTTTTTATTTATGACATACCAATCATTTTAGTTAGGGTCAACTGGTGGTCTTCTAATTATCAAGTAAAGGAATGGATTGGCTGAGGGTGTCCTTCAAGTGACCAGCAATGAGCTGATATCTGGGCAAGTAATAGACCATAAAGGTTCTGTCCCATGATAAGCTTCTTATTACTACCAACGCTACCAAGACAAATTCTTCCAAACAAAAGATGAACAGGATTTGGCTTAATATTAAATTATCACGTTCCATTTTAGTCCTTCTATAAAAAAAAATACTTCTGAAAACAAGAATATTCAAGAACATTGACTATACAGATAAGTTTTTCTGTTTTATCTGCAATCTCACCCTTCTCTTCACACTGTTTCTGGCAAGGCTACTAGCACACTATCTCAGATACATTACTTTTTCTTTTTGGTACTTCAGATAGCAAAGCTATATACCGCCAGCAATCCAGTCCAATTTGTTATCCCTTATTTAGTTTCATAAAATATATCTTGTGCATCATTTATTTTATAATAGCGTGTTTTATTTATGCAAGAATGCTTCATTGAGATTCAAAAAAAGTGGGTTAACAAAGCTGCAAGCACACATTGGCATTCAAAAGGCTGTAATTTTATCTCAGTCTTCCTTTCAATTAAATAATATTGGCAAAAGCCCAAGGTACAGATCGACAGATCTCTAAGAGCTAGATCCTGCTTGCTTCACTCTCCAGTGGGTACTACCTAATGGAATTCATGGGGTTACTTTACCAAGAACAGTGGATATTAATCAGCTATAGGGCATATGAACAAGACATGCCACTGCCTCAGTTTTTTGTCACATTACTGACAACAACAATATGTTTATTGCATCGATGGATGCTGCATCAACCATCATAATTCTTCATTTAAAGCATTTCATCAGAGTCCTATTATTAAATACAGCAGTCTTCAGTCATAAATTATAAAAGGCCAAAAAAAGCATAAAAAATTTTGCAAGGAATTTCAACCAAATGGTACCATAAGTATAATTTTGCATCCTAAATTAATAATCTGTCATGCTTTATTCTTTTTTTGCAAAACTGATTTCAATTTTGCAAAAGAAGCAGTCTTGCATTGCAAATTTCAGTTCAGAAAATGACTTTCAAGTCACGCCTACTTCCTTTCAGCAAAGAGTGCATGCGTGCAAGCATGTATGTGTTTGCATAGATGAAATCTGATTTGACTTCAAGAAAATACTCTGAGATACCAAGCTTAGGTTCTTACATGTTGAACAGATGAAAATAAATCAAATCCTTTCCTTTTGCAGTACTTGGTACCACCTAACTTGTAGGTTACTAACGCCACCAAGGTTTTCTGATGAACAAAGTAATCACATTAGTCAAGAGTAATCACATTAGTCAATTGCTACAATAAAGGGTTTTTTTGTTAATGGGGAAACCTTGTGTTGCACTTACTACCACATGGTCCATAAGAATTTTGAAAACAAATAAAGGAAAATCTTTAATTATTCACTCAAATAGTTTCTTTGAAGTATAAGACAATAAATGTATTACAGAAGAGAGGCAATATTCTAATAAACACTCCCTGCCAATATATTTTTTCCCATTCCAATTAATAAGGTTATTGATAATTCCTGAATTTTGTGAGAATGGACACTATAGAGATTTTCCTTAACAGTTGGCCCATAATTAACTCCCACTCAATAATTATTATTGAAGTTGAGGCCCACAAAGTTCACTGCATCTAGGGAAAAAAAAATAACTGTGTTGGGTTTTTTTCTACATCATCTTCTATCACTCCATTGCCACCTCCTKTCCCTGGATCTTTTTAAAACCAACTTAGTAAAAAATATTTTTTCATTTCAAACTGTTGAGTTTAAGCTTGAAATAGCATTTCCTAAGCTGAGCAGACCTGTAATTGCCTGGGCCAACAACTGTTGATGGAGCATAGGGAAGGAACACACAAACAAGGGAAACCAATGTGAAGGATACACAGGTCCTGAAGTATTTTAGGAAATGTCATCTTTGATGTGAAACCCACAGCACAAAAGAGCAGCATAAAAAGGAAGAGAAAGGTTAAGAGGGATTTACTTGAAGAACCTGGTGTGGAGGACCCCTACCAAAAAAATAAAATCACCAGGTAACTCCCAAAACAAGTCTTTGAAATTTGGTTAAAAACAGAAACTACTCCACTTAAAATCCAAAGACAGCAGGAATTTTTACACACACACACACGAGATGGCTGGGAATACCTTGTCAGTACACTCCACTGAGACCTCACGGTGAAAAGGAGTGGACCATCAGCATTAATTAGGTGAAACCACAAAGGTGATTTTATGAACAGCCTGTCACCTGCCAAAATTCAGTACAGCAACTGGTAGTCGCTTAAGATTTAGAATGTGCTCGAGTCCTGTAGGAGTCAAAGCATGAACTGAGTACATTCTAGTGAAGTTAGGATGCATCTACATCTGGAGTCAGGGTCTGTATCAGAAACAGTTTCATTGTTTTCTCATGTATAAAAAGTGACCTTCCTAGTCACTCTTTCCTTCKCTGAAGAAAGCTGATTTCCATCACAGACACTTAATTATTTAGCTAATTACAAGAAAATACTTAATACMCATTGCCAATCTCAATACAAGAAGCCTTGCACTACTGGACCATCCGTCACCTTCAACTCTTTAAACATTGGATTTTTCTGCAGCCTTTTGCCCTTGCTGTAGTCATTTATATAATCTGCCATCAGGAAAAACAGGTGATGACTTTGATTAATGGTTTATTGGCTCATACATTCAATAAGTCTTTCCTTCAGTAATGAGGGTTATTCATAGACTTCTAGTTATCTCTTCAACAGTTACAGCAACTTTCCTTGGCCACTAAGAAATGTTAAAATAATAAAGCTTTGGCAATTATTTTTGAAGAGACGTTTATATTAAATGGTTAGCCAGAACTATATTGTCAATGTCTGAGTGAATGATGGCTTCTTCGGAATTTCATTTAATATTAGACTAAAATCACTTGCTCTTTTCAACAGTTTTTCTTAGCCTTCTCTCTTCTATAGATAGAAAATTAACCTCTGGACTCCCTGAACACATTTTGTGCAGTAATCAATACACTGCCATATACTTATTTTTGTGGTATTTATCTCTACAAATGATTGTTTTCAAAAAATACCTAAGTTTTCTAAAGACTCTTAGCTTGCAGCAACATGTTGCTAGCTTTTTGACTTTAAACAGACTCAGATGAATGCAGAAGGAAAAATATCTAGAGTTTCCAAACTGCTCTTGCAGGTCTCCTCTCTTTGGGGGCGGGGGAGTGTGGATGACACGAGGCGATGGGGGGTGGATTAAGAAAATTAGTATTTGAACACTATATAGCTTAGCTAAAAAAATTAATTATTGACTTTTTCCCATTTTTTCCCCCAGCCATCTACCACCACTGAGATGTTGCCTTCAGAAAGCAACAAATTCATCTCCCCTGTTTCATACAGAACCAACAGTGATCTCTGGAGTTTATAAGCTAATGCTTTCTTTACAAGTGGAACCTTGAACAACTACCAAAACCTAAAAAGACAAATGTGGCATCAGTTGCTACAGAGCCTCATTTGCAAGCTGTTGGATTTCATTTGTACAGTCCTTTTCGCTACAAAGCACATTTGAGATTAGTTCTGAGAGGTTTAACTTTCTAACAAGACACGATGGGGTATCAGCTCTTCTGATAAAGCAAATTCATAATGGCTTAAAAGCTATTCCCTCCTCTCCTTTTATATACTTATCAACTCCCCTGGGTATTTGTAGTCACTTTAAGTTTCATTTTACCATAGAAATACAATTGCTTCAGATCTCATTGTCAAAACTCCAGGTGTTTTTCCTTTGCATTACCCTAGTGCGTACAGATGTTTGTGTAGATCTAGGATCTTCTCAAGAGGAAATACTTGTATCTGTACTATACAACAGAAAAGTCTCATTTACAATTCAGAGCAATTGCAGTATGCAAAAGGTTTAAAATTGGTCCATGAGAAAATAAAACCCACAAGCTAAGAATAAGATATTCTGAAGACTACACTAACAAGCACAGAAATACATAAATTCATAAGTAGATTTGTTTTCAGTATTCATAATGAATATTTTGCCTCATTTTCTTGTCTTGAATCAATTGCAGTCTCAAGACTTACTCTTCCTGGTTTAAGCATGCACATACGGACCTAAGAGTGGATATAGATATTTTTATCCCAGTTTCTGATCTACTGTTCACATTTGATGATAAAAGAAAGCTTTTCCACTTCAGATTCTAGCTTGGTCCTCTTGCCAGAATTACTTGTACTTACTAGCTTACTTACTAAAGTCCCAGTGACTCCAGACTCTCTGGGGATGTAGGCAAAATCTGGTGGTGGCAGGAGAGGGAAAAGTTACAGTACGAGATCCTTGCCTTCAAAGCACACAATGTACTCTTYAGGCTGCTGCCTACTCAAGCCAGCCTTAGTCAAGTTCTTTTCCAGTGATCCCTGAAAATCAGTTATCTGCAAAAATTATCACATTAATGATAATATCTGCAGTGAATATCTTAGCTTAAACTTAGAGAAAATCCTGTCCCAGAATTGAAAGTTTTCTTCTAACTTTCTTGATTATTTTTTCAAATAATTTAATAGCAAAAGAAGTTTCCTCACACACACAAAAAAAAACAGGAGAAAAAATCTCGTTAAAACTCTTTCCTTCATACACTGTTTTTTTTCCCCCCTTATCAGAAGTTAGAGGGATGATAAGGAATACCAAGAATACCAAGAGGAATACCAATTCCTTTGCATAACTGATTTGATTTTTCAAATGAAATGGAAACAAGTTACTACTATTTTTATTTTTTTTTAGGATGTTAGGAATACATAGAGAACTTAAATTTAACAACAAATACATGAGCTACTTCAGACACTCATTGCCTTTTGAATGAGCTGATACATCATACTGTATAGAATCAAGTAACAGAACTAGACTGTCAGCATAAGAGAGATTAAACTTCTTAAAGGCTTCTTTTTTTTAGGGAATAAAAAACGTGCTTAAACATTTGAATAAATGGTTCCACTTTATTTAATAAGTTAAAAAACTAATTGCTGGTTTTAACCAACATTTTGGCAAAGGGCAAATGAAGCAAATTCAGTTCCTGTGCTTCTATTAGTCAAGTTAAGCTCAGCCAGCCCCTCAGCAGAGGTGGTGTTCTCACCAGGCAGAACACTGGTTGCAGCTGTTTCAGCTGTAGTGCAGAACCTACTTAGCAGACACATCTGCTGTACAGTAGTAGTTAAGCTATTGTAGTTAATCTGAGGCAAATGGATATCCGATCATAACTGCAAGTTTACTTTTCCTTTGTTCTGTGTTTCCTTGTTGAAGATATTTACCTAGTACGATGCAATACTTAGAGACCTGTTGGGTTTCTGTTTGGTTTAGTCCCTGCTTTCACATATTTAAGCCTCTGCACATGACMGGCAGACTTTTAAAAGCAAATACCTGGTCTACATGCAGTAGTGTGCAATTCTTTTCTCCTATTCACTATTGTCAACCACTAGGTGGTAATGTTCACTCTGTGGACCTTTCAAAAGACAGCATAAACCCTAGCTGACATTCAAATAAATTCTCTCCTCACTGACACGGGTGCAACCATGTAGTAAACCAGAACTGAATTTGACTTGTTTCCTTTCAAATCAACAATTTTACTCAGTTTCATGCTAAGCACAGAGAAGCGTGTCACAGCACCCCATATGCATTTGCTGCTGTTTGTTCCTTGGACCTGTACACTATTCCAAAGCAACTCGACCTACCAGAGATCAATTGTTTACAGTGGAAGTTTAACAGGGCAGATGCATGCTGCATTAGTACCACCAAAGCTGATATAGTATTTTCCTTTGTTTCTATGATACTGGAGCTAAAAGATGATCTAGGAAAGAATGCAGTTTTTATACTTCCAGTAAGTTCAGAGTTTCTGACTTGCTTATAAAACATTACCTTTAAGTTACAATGAAAAGCATACAGAACAGGTCATACCAATTATGCACTGAATTTAATGAAGACAGAATATTCCTCTATGCATCCAAATTCTGTCCACTGAAGAATTCATGAGCAAGCATGACAAAGAAGAGGAAGAAAAATGTATTTCAGCACAAAACTCATATGCTTCAAGAATTGCAGAGAATGAAAATGAACATGGAAATATTCTGAGCACAAGGCTGAGAAATGAAAGCTCAGTTTCTACTTCCAGCTATTTAATCACAGTATTTTTCTGATATTACTACTTTCCTTGTTCTTGCACCTGTTTTATGAAGTAGAAGAAAGGAGGTAACTGCCACAGTTGTTTGCAATACTCTCATTTTTTTTTCCAGGGGAGCTAAGGAACAAGGAACAAAAGAAGGTAAAACTATGTTTCTGGTTCTGCAGGGAAAGCAATTTAAATTAAGATATTTGTTACGTAGATTGAGAGACAAAAGAGAAAAGTAAAGAACCTGGTTAAGCTATTTTAGAGAGCTCCCCCAAAAAGCCTACCTGCCCAGGGGCTAGATCTATGCCTGACTGAGAGCAGCAATGGGAAGCCGCATCTCTCATCACATTGCAGAATGTCCTTCCTACAAAGTCAGMAAGACAGTCTCCCTTGCTATCTGTGTTCAAATAATTGAATACTTACAGGTCCAAATGGGAAAAGCTTCAAACAGCATGGGTGGAAAACAGGCAGAACCTAGCTCAAGAGAAGAAAGCTTCAAATTACTACTGAGAAATTAAGTAACAAAACAAACACTTTTCTGTTCAGTCTGGTCTCTTACTGGCAACTAGTCAGACCCTTGTGCAAACATTTACTGCATCATGCACAGATGTTGACTGCATTGGGGTCTGACAGGTGGGAAAGCCCTATGTACAAATGCTTGCCCCATTAAAAAACCACTATRCTGGCTACAATCATCCTCTCTTGCAGAACAAAAACAATCCCTAACCATAGTCGAGAAGGCAGGAGGAAAGCAGCTGCTCGAACTGCAAACTTCACTCTTGTTTGCAAGTCTCTTGGATAGATTTGCATGTATTACTGCAATTACTTTGGAAAAATGGGGGAGTATTAAGAAAACAGAAAGGAGAGCAATTCATTTTATCTAGATAACTCATCAGAAAAGACAGCCATTGAAAGCAGGGGAAAATTGCAATGCACAACATAATTTTGGTGTTTTATTTCACCATCAAAGCGATCTTTTTTAAGAGTAGAGAACAAGCATAATTTGAATTGCAGATAAATAGAACTTCAGGTCTTGGATTGTTTCCTCTTTGCATAAACTGTAGCTCCAAAGGTCAAACTGAAGAATGGCACAAAGCAAGGAAAGCAARTGGACCTGTACCTACTTATACCAGATCATAATTTGTCCTACTTGTATTTTTTTTCCTGACATTTCCTCTCTGCCCCATTTCCTGAGAACACAACAGCCAACTCTAATTAATTACATTTGTTACATTTGTGCATTCTTCCACTATATCCAAGGCTACCCTTGAAGGATTCCCAGCTCCACATGACAGTCTCATGAGTTGTCCTTTACTGTGCTTCTCACTGAACTACCTGGAAAGCCCACACTAATATTTTTATGCAAAATTGGATCAGACCTTATGAAAAGGAAAAAACTTATTTCTTTTCTTCCATACATCTTCATTCCATTTTCCTTAAATAGTTGGAGAACGGTAGAAAGGTCTGGGTAATGTCCAGTGAAACAGACCGCCCGCTGAGCCATGGCCTGAAACTATGCTTCACTATCATCAAACAGGAATTATTGATGTAAGTACTTCTCATGTATTCGTAGGTTGTGTTGCACATACTCCAGGAGTCCCTTCATAGATGCAGCCTGCTAGCTAACAACATCAAGTCTGAATGTTCTTAAAAAATTCTCTCAGCCATCTTAAGGTAGTAGAGCCATGGCTGTATCTTCACAGTGTGTCTGCATTCAGTGTGAAAGCTTTCATTGCTCAAGAATTCTCAGGAGAGAGAAAAAGMGGGATTTACCTCCCCTATCTTTATGTACCTGAAGTATAAAGATTGAGTATGAGTAGGCCACTTTAGATTCTTACAGCCAATGGAGAGATACAGGTGCTTTCAAGATATGTTTCACCTTACCTGTTTCTGCTGTTTATTTTAGGAAGAAATGAGCTGCTTGCCAGAGGTACCATCTCCCTCCTCCAGCAATAAAGAGAGCCTACACTSTGAAGGTCCACATATGGTCAGAGGAATGTTGTGCCAAATAATTACACTTGCTATTTGGCTATATCATTATACCAACTATAAACAAGTGGAAAATACAGGTAAAAACAGGAAGTGCCCCAGACCTTGACATTACAGAGAAATTATATACAAGTTAAGTAATTCAACGCAGCACAAGCTGAAGTAAATCAAGAAGTGTTAATACAATGACTACAGAATGATTTCCTCTATGCCACAAAGCATGTGACAAAGAGGACCATATAGTTAGAAGCACACACTTAATGCAGGAACCAGATGCTAGCTCTTCTACAGCAGGCATTGACAACATCTGAACACTTTTTGTTCCTGTATCACGTCCTCACATGACTTACCCTTATGAATGTTTTCTGCGCCAGGTCATCTTTCTTAGTCTCTCTTTAAACACACCGTGAAATACTCACAAAACCACGTAAAGTATTAACTAAGAAACATCAAAACCTGAATTTATATCTTAAGTCATATTGAACTGGAAYAAAATGGACCACCTTTTTACCTGAAAGCCATGTTTTCTGGATTATGTTTTATGGGAGGCTTTCAACACTATTTCCCACAATATTCTTGTAAGCAAGGTAGAACGTTATGGTCTGCATGGGTGAACAACTAGAAGGATTAAAAAACTGGTTGAATGACCAGGTCCAAAAGGTAGTGGTTAGTGGATCGTACTCTACCTGGATACCTGTGACAAGTGAAGTATTGCAGGAGTCTGTACTGTGCCCTGTCCTGTTTAATATCTTTATCAGTTACCTGGAAGATGCAACAGAGTGCACTCTCATCAAATTTGCAGATGACACCAGCTTGAGGAACCGTCAATACACTTGAGGGCAGGGTTACYGTGCAGAGAGACCTAGACAGGCTGGAAAAATGGGCCAACAGGAACCTTATGAAATTAAGCAAGAACAAATACAAAGTCCTGAAAAGAAGGACCCCCYTCCTGGGCACTGCCAGGTTGGAAGCAGCTATATGAAAAGGATCTGGCCATGAGCCAGCAGCGTGCTCTGGCAGCAAAGATGTTCAACAGCATCCTCAGCTGTATTAACAGAAGTACAGCTGGTAGACTGAGTGAAAGGATGATCCCTTCTCTACTCAGCACTTGATAGACCACAACTGGACACTATGTCTAGTTTTGGGCCCTGTGGTAAAAGACAGACATCAACAAACTGGTGCAAACATCGACAAAGTTCATCAGGGTTCAGTGGTGGTTACTCAGGGACTGGAGCACTTGCCCTGTGAGGAGAAGCTGAGGGACYGGGGCTTGTTCAGCCTAGAGAAGAGCTGGTTTCAGGGGGATCTCTAACAGCAGTTTACCAGTGCCACAGGCATCGAGGAGGTGGAGCCAAACTCCTCACAGCAGTGCATGGTGGGAAGACAACAGACGACAGGAGCAAGCTGAAACAAGAGAGGTTCAGACTAGACRTAAGGAGAAACTTTTTCAGGGTAAGGATTATCAGACAGTGGAGCAGTTTGTCCAGAAAGATTGTGGAGATTTTCAACACCTATCTGGATAAAGCCCAGAGCAACCTGATCTGACCTCATGAATGACCATAGTTTGAGCAGGAGGTTGAATTAAAGACCTCCACAGGTCCCTTCCAACCTGAATTATCCWGTCATCATATGAACTCACAACTTTTAATATTTATGAAAATACTAACATTTAATATTAATGAAAACTTTAGCACTAAGTTACTGAGAAACAAGTCGTCTTTTACACTGGCTGTGATGAAAAGCCAAATAATTCAACGGGATTTTTCTGTGTACATTTGACTGGAGAGCTTGAAACAGTCCTCTATCCAGAAGTCAAGTGCAGGAGAACATTTTTCACACATTGAAGGCACTTTGACCTTTTGCTYCATGCTCTCCTACTAGCAAATACATTACTGAAAAAAAATCAAGAAGAAAAACACTAACAGTCATTTTAGATCTTGCTTRTGTCTCTACAAACACGCTCCTGGAAAGTGCAGATCAATGACTTGTAGAAGAATCAGCCAGATCTGCTTCCTAGCCTCTGAATGACTAAAATCCATACAGCRCTTGGGAGAGATTCATGGTGTAAATAACCTCCATGGAGATAGAAAACTGAAGAAAYTAGAGAATAGCTCTCCTGCCCTGGACATCCTGCTGTATTCCTACTARTATTAGAAGAGGTGTGCACTTACTCCAGAAGGCAAAGAGTTGAACTTAAAGAGTTGTCTTAAAAAAAGTGTTTGTGTGTAAATCTTAATACAACATGTGTGCTAGGCAACTGCTACTCAATTTGGATTCTTCTTCCTGAAATCAATAGTTTTCCTATGAGAAGGAACAGTCCGAAGTTTGACCAAAATAGATGCCCATATTTCTGCTCAGGGGAGGGAGAGGAGGGAAAGGTGAGGGGGCAGGGGTACAGACAGACGACATACCAACGCATTTCCTACAAATGTTTATAATTTTTTTCCCCRCTTGAGCATTTGAACTTGTTAATAGATCATTTTGGGCTCTAAAGTAATATAATTTCTTTTTAAAAACTCAAGGCTTATTTTATGATCTCTAATTTTTAAGCAAGTAAGTCTGAATAAACACTAACTTTATTTAGAAGCCACACAAGTCTTACAGATAGCAACTCCCCTACATACAAGGCTGGTTTTTTTTAGCTGTCACATCTCTGAAATACAATCAGCACAGTTACCATAGGAAGAGTGACTTTTTTTYCCCCAAATTCCAGCATCTAATCCTCTTAAGAAGAGCCAAAGCTTTGAGCAATCTGTAATTCTTGCAGAGTGTGTTATTTTTACATGGTATCTCCATTTACTTCAGACCAAGACAGCATAAAACTTAAGACAAACCTGAATACAATACCCACTTTTTCACTGTACAGGGATGCACATAGTTAGAATCATAGAATAGAATAGAATCATAGGATCATTAAGCTTGGAAAAGACCTTTAAGATCAAGTCCAACCGTCAACCCAACACCACCATGCCCGCTGAACCATGTCCCAAAGTGCCACATCTACACATTTTTTGATGTCTCCAGGGATGGTGACTCCACCACTTCCCTGGGCAGACGGTTCCAATTCTTGACTACCCTTTCAGTGAAGAAATTTTTCCTAATATCCAATCTAAACCTCCCCTGGAGCAACTTGAGGCCATTTCCTCTCATCCTATCGCTTGTTACTTGGGAGAAGAGACCCACACCCACCTCGCTACAGCCTCCTTCCAGGTAGTTGTAGAGAGCGATAAGGTCTCCCCTCCTCTTCTCCAGGGTAAACAACCCCAGCTCCCTCAGCCGCTCCTCATAAGACCTGTTCTCCAGACCCTTCACCAGCCTCGTCGCCCTTCTCTGGACACRCTCCAGCACCTCAATGTCCTTCTYRTAGTGAGGGGCCCAAAACTGAACACAGTATTCGAGGTGCGGCMTCACCAGTGCCRAGTACAGGGGCACGATCMCCTCCCTMCKCCTRCTGGCCACACTATTCCTGAYACAGGCCAGGATGCCGTTGGCCTTCTTGGCCACCTGGGCACACTGCCGGCTCATGTYCAGCCGGCTGTCGACCAGCACCCCCAGGTCCTTTTCYKCCGGGCAGCTTTCCAGCCACTCTTCCCCAAGCCTGTAGCGTTGCCTGGGGTTGTTGTGACCCAAGTGCAGGACCCRGCACTTGGYCTTGTTGAACCTCATGCAATTGGCCTCGGCCCATHGATCCAGCCTGTCCAGATCCCTCTGCAGAGCCTTCCTACCCTCAGGCAGATCAACACTCCCGCCCAACTTGGTGTCGTCTGCAAACTTACTGAGGGTGCACTGGATCCCCTCATCCAGATCATTGATAAAGATGTTAAACAAGACGGGCCCCAAAACTGAGCCCTGGGGAACACCGCTCGTGACCAGCTGCCAACTGGATTTAACTCTGTTCACCACAACTCTCTGGGCTTGGCCATCCAGACAGTTTTTTACCCAGCAAAGAGTTCTGCCTTGAACTAGACCTACAAGAGGAATCACAACTAAACTAACACTAAAAGCACAAAAGAATAGTCTACAAGATGTTTTGATAGATTTTTCTTTCTGAARTTCCAATACAAAAGTGCTACTAATGTTCTGTTGATACCTTATTTAAGTAAAGTTCMATTTAAATGCTTGCATCCATCAGGGACAAAAAAAATGGCAAGAAGCATCGAAACTAAAGAGAGGTCAGCAATAAAACTATTTTATCAAAGGAGCATTTTCTCAAAAAACTTACAAGCATAAGATGATGTCATTTGTTCTTCAAACACATTTGACAGATAATGAAAACCATAAGGGGATAACACATTTGAACACTAAGCAGCATATCCATAAGGCAACTATCTATATGGATAGTTTAAGCAAACTCTTAAAGTGGTAGAAGAGATCCAAAGAGTTAAAGTGATGCCAAAAATTTGGTAAATAATTCAGTAATTGTTTGCTAGACAGAGATTAAAGAAAATTTAAGAATTTTAGAAGTTTTTTATAAATTTAAGATAAAAGATTTGAAGGCATATATTGTTAAGTATCTATTTAAAATGTTAGCTTTTTCTATAAGGTAATTCTGATAATGATTTAAGCAGGAAGGAACTGGGTTCCTGTAAAGTTTATCTGGTTAAAACTTCATGGTTTAGCATGATGATTTCTTTCTGATGCAAACAAATACGAGTTATCACTTATTAAGCAAGGAGACAAAGCCTTGTGACTGGAATGTGGATCACAAGGTTAGGCTGTTYTGACATCACAGATTTTTGTGAAACATGAATAAAGTCCCTACAATTATTAGGGTTTTTGATAGAAGATTTATGAGGGACTTGTGATCCCAGCAATGTTGCCAATATGATAGATGAATTATTTAGTTTAATAATGGAAAGATACCCCAAATAAATCATAATATATATATATAAAATTTGGATTTACTGTAGTAAAGTCATCTTATTCTACCAAGCAAAGTAATACAYATTAGCAATCTTTTTTTATTATCTCCTTCATATTTCTAAGCATAAACTTAACTTTTAGTAAGAAAGAATTTTACCTGTACATCTTGGTTTCTGCCCGCAACTTTCTTTAATAATTTTAGTGTGACAGAAGAACCAACCTTGGGACAAAAAAAATAAATAAATAAAATAAAAATAAAAGCCAAAAAGCAACAAAGACATTAAGTTTTATTCCTAGCCCTAGCAAGGAAATCTACTCTGACATACCGTCTGTCTGATGCTGAGAAGTACATAGCTTCAGTGCTGGGAATTTTTCAGYTTGAAAATGCAGTAGTGGTTTATATTCTCAGTGATATAGTTCATCCAGCTGTTCTCTGGCTGAGCAATACTTTAGAGCACAATAGCCCCTACATCTGACTAGATCTGTGTAAATGCTGAAGTAACGGGACATCTCTCTAATGGAAAAAGCTACAACCCCAAGATTTGATCTAATATCTAAATTATTACTCACAAAATAATTAGCCACCCAGACTTTTGGAGTTTATCTAGCACTGTAGCTTTCCAGAGAGAGATCCAATAATTCTCTCATCTTGCTGGGTTATTTTAATAYTTTCCTTCTTATGGTTATTAATTGCTTATAATTGACTAACGCATTCAGATCCCATTTGATCAGTATCTTTATTGTTTATTGTCCTAGAATAGTTTACCTCCCTAGATGAGAAAGCATGAGGCACTCTTAGCCATTTCCTCCTCTGCCCATTATCCTGACTCTTATCTCTAYTTACTGGATTCAGTTGTGAGCGATTTGAAACAAACGCCAAACCTGACCTACAAACAAAAGTTTAGGTTTTATTAAGTCAGGTCCCTACCATGGCCATGCTTATGTGTTGAAGCATGAGATATTCTCCAGAAGTAGAGACATAAAATAAAAACAATGCAATGCCACAAGTTTTCAGCTTCTGGATTGTAGGTCTAGGTGCCTGCACAGCTTCAGAAGCCTCAGTCAGGGGCACTGTGAGGTGTCTGCATAGAGCCTCACACACGTTCAAACCCTTTGAGCAGCCTGCGTGTTTTGTTTTTTTTTTTAAATCAAATGTTGCTTAAGAAAGTGATTAAATCTCTTGAAGGGGACCCCTGATATCTAAAATTCTTTTTTTTTTCAAGAAAGAATTTGACAGCAAATTTTAGAAAGATTTCCAACATTCTAAAAAGTGAAATCTTCAAATTAAAGATATAATCGCAATAAACACTAGCTTAGCAGCATATGGAGAGAGATTCGAATTTTCTCCACTCAGTGTTACCCTTCACCACTATTCATCTCCTTTCTCCCTTTCCCCACATGAAATGTATAGTAAGAGCTTTCTATATTTTACTGTTAGGATTTAAATTCACCTTCTTGTGCTCTTCCTTCCTTTATTTTAATGTTTCCCCTCTAGAGGATGTACTATATCTGATTCCAATCAGTGCATTTTCCATTTCACAAAGGTGACTTTTGCTTCCCTATGTTTTCATCACCTTCTCTCCACCTTTCCGTCACTTTCCAAGGTCTCTTACTCCCAACGTTTCCACCTCAGCCAATGAYGTTCCTCAGATCTTCTCGTCTTCCTACATCAGTTAAATACATCTCTGCAGGATATATTTTCTTCTAGTCTTTCACCTGCAGTGACCCTCAAACCTCAGGGCCAGGCTGYGGGGCTACCAGGGTGATGCAGTGCCATTCCTCTTCAACCAGCCCCATCCCACAGCCCCCAGCAAGGAGCGAGAGGCTGGGGACAGTGACYGGGGTCTGCCACAGCCCAGCCAACCTCCTGGATTGCTTACGCCCTGCTGTGTTGTCCGTGCAACAGATATCGAGGTGGTTGAAGTCCCCCATGAGGACCAGGGCCTGTGAACGTGAGGCTGCTCCTATCTGTCTATAGAGGGCCTCAGAACAGACCTGATTGAAACATCAGGCTAATCAAATGACATCGATGGTTAYACAGTTAAGAAATATTTGTCATTTTTTAACTGAATCGATTAAGGAGCAGGTTTGCTGCAATTCACCTCTAAGAGGACTACACAAAAACTGCTTTAAAAATAACACTGAGACCATCAAAYCAGCAACACTAAGAAATTTCAAGCTGTAACATGTTCTGCTCTTCATTCATRGCACCGTGTGCAGAGTGKGGCTACCCCTTCTTCAAAGTTACAGAACACTAAARAGTTTTCAACTTTTTCTCTGGAAAAACAAACTTTTCACTCAGATTTATCATCCCCTATTTATTRCTAGCTCTTAAATTTCTACTTCATGTGTTAATCTAAGATCAAGTATATCCAATCATTTCCTATTCTCCTCTTCTCATTATAAACCACATTATATGCCACTTCACTCTGCCCCTTTCCCCACCCCAAAAAAGTTTCCATATTTCTGCCCCTATCATCTTTGGAGCTCAGGAACTTCACGGTGTCAAGCTGCCAACTCACAGGTGCAAACTACTGGACTATATTTTGTCACAAGGAGAAACTTGTTCAAATAATTGTGTAGGTTTTGTAAGCTGTGTGCTTCTACAAATGCAATAAATCAAACAGRAAATCAAGTGGAATACATTGAAGTTATCTCCAACACTGAAGGAGAGTCCCTAGGTCTGCTGGTTAATGACCCCGAAAGCAGGAAGACCACTACTGCTGGAGCTGAAGATGTACRTTGTTCGATGTGGGGTTACAATCTAAACTGCATTTAAGAAGGAACACACACAGTACAGTTGTTATCACACCTTTCCACATGCTCAGCTTCATTCTTCACAGTGTGAAATTCTGCTGTGTAAGTAATAACTACCAGGACAAGTACCCCCAAGGAAAAAAATGCAGTATCAGTYTGAGAAGGTATTTCTGTTTACAATGACCATAATGTCTGTCTCAGCCGTGCAAGTAAAGCAGCAGCATACAGCTGRTAGAGTCATTTTTATATCTCTCTTCAAATACCATTCTTTTTCTTGCTTAAAGCGATAGTCTGACATAAGCAGAGGCTAATGGCACAGTTATTTATGCAGTGATCTCACAAACTTTTARTGTTGAAGCCAGTTCCATTAGTTCAGTCAAATCCCAAGACAGCAATGCTGTGTAACGCCATGCCATGGTGTGACAGGGTGTAAAGTCACAGAAACTGCATTTATGGAAGTGCTCACTCCCAAGCATCCAGTGAAGTCAATGCCAGCATTTCCTTCCCGGGTATAAGGGCCTCGAGCGCCTTCCCCCTCATGGGCATTTGGCTATGGAGGCTCAGGGCCTGCCCAGAGCCAGCGCAGCCCAGGGCGGCCCCATCCCGCTGGAGCCACGGGGACAGGCTCCCCAGCAGCGCTGCGCAGCAGGGAGCCTGCGGCCAGGGCCGAGCCCTGCCTGTGGGAGCTGTTTTCGGCTGAGGCCCCCCTCCCACGCTCGGTCCCCGCCTGAGCTACAACCCTGTCACCTCACAGCCCTGCTGTGCGCCCCGCCGAGCTGGGCCCCCACCCCAGCCTGGCCTCAGGGAGGGGCCCGATGCCTGGGGCCGCCCCCAGCCCACCCTGCTGCCTGGCTGGGGCAGCGGGACAGGCCCTGGCAGCCAGGCCCTGCCCTGACACCCCTGCCACGGGGAGGCCCTGCTGCTCCCGGCCTCTGGCCCTCCTTCCACCGCGACACTGGAAGCCCTGTGTTCACAGACATGCAACGGTCCTGGTTCGGTTTTGGGKTTTTTTTAGACTTATATGCTCAACAAAATTGAAGTCTGCCACTTTCATCTTGTATCAAGCTCAGATATTACTTACTGACCAAAACCATCTTGGTTYAATCAAATTATTTAAACTGTCACTTCTCAGTATTGCAAATTAAATTAGTAACTGACTAGAGCGAACACAGTCAGTTTTGAATTAGCAAACCAATTAATAAAAGTGGATGAAAACTTTGTGGGATAACACTTATCCCAGCTGCATTGATAAATACATTAGCCTCCATCCATCCCCAGCAACTTCTTAGACACTTTTCTAAAAACCAGTCAAAGGGTTTGTTGGGCCAGGGTGGGGCAGAGCATTCTTCCTTTTTTTAAAAAACTATTTCAACAGAATCAATGTATTTTGATAACAAGGACCCATGACAGTAACTGAAGAACAGCCAGTGACCCAGCACCCTGGCTATTCATCTGTGGGGCAAGAGGCACCCAGCCTCAAGTCCCTCAGCAGCTTGCTTTAGACCAGGGACAAAAACCAAGAAAACCCCAAGTCCCAGGCTAGAGAGTAGTACTAGGTTAAAGTGTCACCATTTCTTGTTCTGTCCCAGTGAACAAATGGTGGCAATAACTCAGGCAAAACCCTCTCATGTTAATGCCAAACACCAAGCTGTTGCAAACACCCTTGCTATAGGAGACATGCAGCTGTCAGGCAGTTCAAGCATAGCACACTTAAATGGCTGAATGTTTTCTGGTCTCCATGTATTGTAGTATTGCTTTCTGTAACGGGAAAGAAATTTCTTCAAGGCAGTAATCTGTATGAAGARGACACAGTATGGGAGCAACAGACGTTGCTTTAGGTGGAAGCAGGTTAGCACTGCAACCTTCTCTGGAGTAACTTTCTCCTGCACCTTCCCTGCTGTATAAGCCACAGAAGCTGGCTCAGAAATTCAGCCACATGGAAGACTTCCATTTCTGCTTCAGCACATGGGACCAGATCAGGTTTAGGAAAAGGCATATGGATTTGGRGAGGCAGAAGCTTGGTGGGAATTAAACACCAGATTCCCCTACTCTGGGAAAAGGAAGGGAATGCAACAARGCATGGCCCCTCAAGAAAGGTTTGGTGCATGATCTTTTAGAGAGTAGGGAGGTCTGGCCAGCAGCAGTATACCTGCTGGCATGGTGTGCTGCTTGTCTAACGCTTCTAATAGCTCAAGCTGCTTTTTCTCATGCTGTTGCCACAGAAGAGTCTGTGTGAGTACCTGGCACAGAACAGAGCCCCCTGCTCATAAAAGCTGCTGCATCTATAATCCAACTGTGCTGTAAATTATTTTGACCTCCAAACAGAACGTATCATGGACTAGCAGATGTCCTGTAAACTATTTCCTTCCCTCTTCCATCCTGTTTAGGTCTAGACACATACATCAAGCCTGCAGATTAAGYATTGTAGAAACGTTGCTGAATGCCACAACACTCTTCAAAAGTAAAGGCAGCCGCTATTTACCTGCCATGCTGCCAGCCTCCTGCTGTATTTACGTCGGGCCTCTCTCTGCGTCACCATATCACAGAAGGAAGGGAAGACAGATCCCAGTGGGGAAATTTCAAATACGCTTTTCCACTGAGTCGGTACAGTACATTTTACCTGTAGTTTTAATCTACAAATTTTACTCYACTATCAAGTGTTTAAAACATTCACATTCGGTTGTATGTGCTTGTGAATGTTCATTTCCACCTCCTCCCCTTTCTCCCAAGAGATAACTGAATACAAGGTAAATGGCAGCAGTATCATTTATTTCTTTCAGTGGCAGATATGCAGATCAATCCTACCCTATGCTATAAACAATGGAAATTAGAAGGTCATCTGTTCCACACTGTAATAACGCACAGAGACTTTTTGTCCTCACAGGAATGTGGTGTTCTGAAATGGATTTTAACTGTAAGGTCTCAATTCATTAAACCTATGACATTGCATTCATAGGAAAATAGAAAATGTATTTGGTTGTAATCCAGTCTTCCTGTTTACTTGCTATTACTRCACTGAAAGAGGAATCAGGGGGTTTTTTTTGCTTCTGGTCTGCATGGATTCTTTGAGTAAAATAATGTTACAAACCCTATTAGGCTGAAGAAGAGGTCCATTAGTATGGCGCTATTTCAAGGATCCTATTTCAAATTATGCAGGGTGGATTGATTGGGTTGACAGCTACCTTTACAGAAACAAGCCACAGTCAGCTGCAGATACATCTGCTTGGCAACTGTGATCCTACCTGCCTCAGGCAGTTAGTCCTTCACCAARTACCATTGGCCTAGGAAAGCAAATAGAAAAAGTTCATTGCTATTTTTGGAGTAAACTCATAATGATCGCACACACACATACTACTTGAAAGAAACTTTTCTTAAGAAATTTCATAAGAAGCAGTCTTCCGCTACGAAAAGTTGGTTGGAAGGGTTTGTTTGTTGTGTTTTTAGTAACGGGAGGAAATGAGAGATGCAGTACTTGTCAGCTGTCCCCATAAGGTTCAGGGGAAGCAGTTCTAGTTGTAATGTCACACACTAACAGATCAGTTCTGCACTGCAGAGAAAGTTTGAAGTAGAGGACTAAGTTAAAAGCTGACTCAATCCATGCTTCAAAGTATCGCACTCTCCCATCTGCAATCTTCCCCTCTATTTTCTATTACACAGCCTGTTTTGGCATAGATCCTTTTCTGTAATCACAAATCACATCCCAAAATAACCAGCATTTGCACCACAGGCAACAACCTAACTCTGAAGCTTCATCTGTGGTTTTTTGCTCCATAGAAGTATAAAAAAATGCAACTTGTTGGAAGTTCTCCCTCTCTGAACATACTGCACGTTTTTTCTGTTTATGTTCCATCTTTCTATTTTGGCCCAGCTTAGAGTARCTTAGACACCCCTTCATTCCAAAATGGTAAATCCTCTTTGTAGGAGCTCTGGCTAGAGAGAAGAGCTTGAATAGTTCTCTGGGTTTGATTGTTAAAGGGGTTATTTTCTAGGGAAGCGTAAAAATATTTTATGTGTATWTATCTTTATAGAATACACACAGCTTTTATAATGAAAGCTCAAGGGCTTCTTGGAGCAATTCTTGCATGGTTACCAAGAATTGAAATGTAAACAATGCAGGAAAACCCCTTTTTTGTTCAAGACTAGAAACTATTGTGTTCCGATTTTCCATGCATTCAGTGTAAGCAACTTGTACCACAGGGAACAAGTTGTGTTTGGCTTGCACTTCAGTACCAGAAGCTGCAGAACAGATAAGGTAGAGAGACAGAGGGAAAACTGAAAAACTGGAGTAAATCTGTTTGCAGATACATAAAAAACAGATTGYTTTCAAGAACAGGTAGAAGTCTTTGTTATTAAATACATATTTCATCCTACTTTCCAWATTAACTAATCACAAGTGAAGAGATGCTTTTGAACCATAGTCCGAGCTGTCTCGTAATAGACTAGTTTGTAACATCAAGGAATAAACAGCTGATAATAGATGACTCACACAGCTTCTGCCCCTAGTCATACTATCCTATATCTTCATGCTCACATACTTGCACTTTCATTCACATAACTTGCATGGACTCAAATAAGACCTGTGTTCTGTTAATCATCTGTCACTTCCAAACAGAAAAGAAACTCCATGATCACCAGCAGTATAAAACAGCTCAAATTTTACTGTAAAAYATGTTTGTGTAATTGATAGAACTATGTATTTGAAATAAAATTATTTTAATACCCAAGTAAATTTAACAGAAAAGGCATACATAGAAATGACATGAATCTTTCCTCCTCCCCTTYCCTTCATACATTGTTTCTTTGTTTTTTACACAGTATCCTTATGCAGCAATACTATTTTAAGCAAGAGAAAGCTCAMTTAGTATTCCCAGCAAAACAAAACTAAGTTGCCTTAATAGAAAAAGCCTGTGACTCTAAGAGAGCAAGCTGTATTCACTACTTCCACGAAATCAAAGTTCTAACATGCAACAAGGTAGTCAGACATTGCATAAGCGATTAAGAATGGGACCCAGGTAATGTAATACAAACATAATTCACGAGATAATGAACTTTAAATGTCAGGATGGCAAGTATAAATTGGAGAAGACAGAGAAAGCTAGGCTCAGCCCTGGTTTAACTTCACTGACTTCAAATACATCTCTGAGGAATAGGACATATGCAGGCACAGCATTAGTTTGMAATGTGTCTGTATTTCGACTTATCTTTTTTCCCTCTTACACCTTTAAACCTTCTGATGCTTATTAGTTAAGAAAATAAAGTGACTGGCTTATTTGGTATTAAGGAACATAAAGAAATGTTCCAACAAAGTTGGAAGTTATGCAAGTATCTGAATATGGACATTATACGCACAAATATAAAAATGCATTACAGGCTACTGGTGGGCAAGTACTGAATTTTTAACTACGTCATTTGYCTTGTGTGGGAGCATGTTAGGTGTCCCGTAGCATTAGGATATTTGGATAACCTCGTGCTCAAGCCTTTCATCTCAGTGATCTGAATATAATAATGGAGACATATGTTCCGACGTGTCCATTTGTCAAATAACAGGCAGCCTGTCAATGTATTTATATTCCCTTCATGACATACWTGTAGGTAATTTTACAGAGGAAAATGTCAGTAGAAGGAAGACACAATTAGGACAGAACTTYAAGGCAGAGCAAACAAGGGAAGGACATAGGATCACAGAGACCACACATTAGTAAGATGCCAACAGAAGCTACACAATCTAAGAAGGCTATTTCTTCTTATTAATGAAAACTTCCATAAATAAGTGAAAGAGATATCATTCTCTTCCAGAAKGGGAGGGAGGAGGAATAATTTTCCAGAGCTTTCCTGAAATACTATACCATTTAGTGACAATTAGTGATGCTACTTAAAATGCTTTTTCAGAAATCTTGAAGAAATGCAGCAGGTGATTTTTTTGAAGGCAGTAAAATGAATACCATGATTAGGCTTACTCTCCAGTAAGTTACATGCATTCATTCATGAAACAATTTGGTTGAAGTGCTACTSTATACACAGTTAATACATTTTATTTTTTTCATATCATGTAACTTTCCACAAATGGAGATTACATGCAACATTCAAATGCTCAGAAACTGAACAAAACTTACATTCTTTCTACTACCAAGCAAGCTTGCTCCTTCTTCCATATAAAAGAGTCACCTCCAATACAATTGACTGAAAACATTCGAATAACATTTAAGAGAAGGCAATCATTTGAGCTCTGGCATATCTCACAATACAAAGCCAGAAAAAGGCTRTAACATTAGAGTACACAGTAGCTTTAATTAATCTCCAATAAAGAAAAATATTTTTCCTATAGATCTGGGGTGTTTTCTTGTTAATTTATGGAAATCATAGAATTATTGAGAGAAAGAGTTAAGATGTATATCAAGGACAAATTAGTTTCCAAACATGTCTCTGTACTTCTGCAAATTCAGGATAGTAAATTTTATTTGGTATTTTCGGGGACTATGTTATTCAAGAGAGTCACTTACCATTAAAAAAGTATTTCCYACCCTCAACTTCTGAAATTCAGTAGCTTTCCTGATATAAAATACATTGCTCCAAATGCCTTTAAGGACTTTGCTAGCAATTGCCTGGGATCTCTTTTGAGAGAATAAAATGTATGTGCGTCAAGTATGCATGTGTATACTACAGGGAATAGGATCAAGGTCTGAAATTTTTCCTGTTTATGAACTTAATCTGATATATTCAGGTTGATGACATCACAGTAGAATGACATTGCTCTCAAATCTCCAAGGTTTCAGCGGWTAAAGCGGCAGAGATGAATGTGCATAGTGGTATTTTAAGACATCACAGAGATACTGTAAATTAACTCGCCAAGAGAGACAGAGTAAATAACTCCAGAATATTAAGTGYTTCTGCATACATTTACAAATGCCAACACTCTTCACAAAAAGGATTATTTTATTTCTGGATTTAAATAACGCTTAWGAAGTGTTTGCATAGTAATTCTTACACCAAGACAGCAGACAATGTTTCATTTCTATAGGTATCTACTACTTATTCTGGTATTTAACTCTCCAAATTGGTATTTTCTGTAGTGACCAATCAAGGAATAAAGAAGGTGCAAGAAAATGTTGTTAAACTCTTCCTCTTTGGAGGCTGATGTAAAGTTTCCAAAGCCATCCACAAAGCAAGTCCTGGCTTCCAAGATCAGTTCTGGATTAATTGTTGTATAATTTCTATGGTGTTATACAGGGCCTTTGTGCAGCCTATAGGACAAATGCCTAGATAAAAAAAAGGAGGGGGTGGGATTTCTTTTAAGCCATCCAAAGTTAACTAGATATGAGTGGAACTRTTACCTTCTTTCAGGTGGCTGATATGATTAGCCATGGATATTTTTGGAGCTATTGCTAATTACTGTAAATTTTGGTTCATATTGTATTCTCAGCTGGGCTGTCGTTTGCTAGCAATCTTTTCTCATTTTCAATATACAAAGCCTGCATAGTTAAAACCAATAATGGTATTTTACAAAAAAAAGATAACAGAGCCTTAAAAGAGCAGGTGCCAAATCTGAAGCTCAGAGATAAATTAGACTTTCATGCTTGCTTAGAAAGAAGGAGGTTTTAGTTTATTTTCCTCCCACAAGCTGACATGAATATTTGAAGACAAAAAAAATTGTTCAAACCCTTAAGCTTCACAACAAGACCTTGACCATATTTTAGAATGCAAGGGAGATACTGGTTAAAAGGCATAACGGATATACTGTAGGAACAGCCAAACTTGAGGAAAATAGCTGAAACATAAACCCACTTAAAGCTTCCAGGTCCCAGAAGGTATTCAGGTGGCATAGCAAAGGGAGCCCATGAGATCAGACAAATTGCACAACAAATGACCCTGTTATACCATATAATTTCACACAGCTAGCATCAGCATGGAATATTTATATATTAGCCTATCTTGCAGAACAAAAAACATACATGAGAGACTGCAGCTTTACCACCCTGGCCCCTAGAACTGTTTTCCCTTTGGGCAGACTATATTCTGGGCCAGGAGAATGTCCTGAATGGTCAATTTTGATTTAAATAGAAGGCAGGAGATAATTACCTTGCCCAGCAAGCCCTTCTGAACAACACAGTTTTTAATGTCTTCAAAAACAAGTGCTGTGTAACAAAATTACTTCTTTCTGGTATGAGGAGAATCAAGCTGTTTGAGCCATGAAAAAAGCCAAGCCTCAATATCATTACCTATAGGGTGACAGTGGCGAARTAGAAAAAAATTACAGAGACCACCAGACAAGTGCAAAGAATAGCAAGTGTGCAAAGGTATTTTTGGAAGGATCATCTTTCTGTTTTTACAATTCAATAGTATTTGTAATAAGAACATCACAAGTTGGCTTTACATTCAAAAGCTTGTTTCAGCTTTCATATTTTTCACATTAGCAGAGTAACAAACAGCTGTCTACAGATTTTATTATAAATTAAAACATAAACAACATGGGGGAAAGAAATAGTGAAACTTTCAAAAAGACAATTGCTTCCACCATAATTTACGGTAATTAAGTACTAATTTTAAACTCTCATTGTCATCAAGGCACTTCAATAAAAATATTCACAGTAGRGTTAACAGTGTGACCCTGATTAAAAAAAAATATATATAAATCAGAGACTAATTCATATTGGTCAGAATGAATTATATCCTGGGGTGCTGTTTGTCTTGCACTAAGCGGCTTTTGGAAACTTTTCAGCATTTCTCATACACCTCCTCCCAAGCAGCACAGATTTGCTCTAAGACTAGTACGGATAACCGCATCAATGCAAATCCAGCCTACTAGTCAGTGAAGGATTTTATTGGCTTGTTGCCTCAGGGAGAAGCCAAGCTGAGCCCTACATTTCCACTTTCCTTTGAGATGCTGCTACCTAGGCACAGTCTATCCAGAAGCAAGAGCACAAAGGAATATACATGCACCACCGAGATGTATGAACATGTTCTGCTCATGTTCTGCTGTGTTGGTTTGCTGCTTACCTGGCAACAGCAGGAACAGACATGAGAGCGCAGAGATGGCTCGTTCCAAYGGATATTTACCTGAACTTCCAAAGCACAGCCCTGCGCTGTCCCAGCAGAAAATAGAGCARCATGATAGGGAAAAAGAAATAAATGCAATAATAATGCAAAGGAATCAGTGTTGAGAATGTCTCTCATTAAACGCTCTGTTTGCAGGCAGTTTTCCTAAGTATAAGGGCTATGTGTGATCAATATTGCCTTTAAATATTTATGTCTTTTCACCTTTATCTGCAGTTTTTATTCTTGCTAGGTTTACCCCTGCTAGTCCCAAAAGAAATGCAGAGATAGCAACCATAATTCAAGTTTCATGAAAGTGATTAGTCAAATAGTGTCTGCGGACCCTATACAGGTGTCCCCTACCGAGAGAAAAAGCTCTCATATGAGCTAGTATGTTAAAAATCACCAAAGAATCTCAGTGAAAGAAATACCTCCCCGAAGCCTATACTTTGGCATCTGCAATTACCTATTTCCTCATTTCTGGTGCTCAGACTTGYACTTGATAACAGAGCCAGAAAGTTCCAACACAGCACACTGACACACTGTCTCAACACTAACAATTCGTATTTCCCAATGCACACCTTTATTCCCCTCATTACTGCAGCAGTATAGTAACACCGTAAGCCGTCCTCCATTCCCTTTTTCTATAAAGRCATTATCTGCAATTACATTACTAATTCAATAGAAAGCAGGTGGTAGCTTCAAAGTTAATGAGAACAGAACACAAGCAATGTTTTGTTTTCAGATTAAGAATTCCCTAGAGAAATGACAACTTCATAAAATCACTTACAAAAACAGACTCTGCCACTCTGCAGCAATAGTCCAAAACCTGAGCACAATTATATTACCTTGTTGGGACTATTCCCACAGAGCATTGGTTCAAACAGCAATTCAATAATCAAAACCTAAATGCAAAGGAAGTCGTCTTCATATATCAAAAGAAAATGAGGTTCTAGGAAATAATGTGTATTAAAAGAGTTTTAGAAGGGGAAAATCAGAATGAGCCTTAGTCCTACAGCAGCTATTCATACTTCTGATGTTTTCTCACTAATACTTCGTTTTCTTGCGCTTCTAGCAAGGTTATCTTCTAAGTGCTCTCTTATTCCTTTCTCGCTGGCCTTAGAAAGTTCATTGCTGTAGAGCTCTTATATCTGTTTGGTTACATAGAAAGGTGTTGAGCCTTCATCAGAAGTTGTTTTGAAAGATGATGTCAAACTGCACTGGAAAACAAAGTACCAAAATCAGTTTTAAGATACAGAAGTTCCACTGCACCTTTTCACAGTGGGACCTATAACAAGATGTTGCACTAAGTGCATAACTCTTTATACTTGCATGACCCACGAAACCCCAGAGTTAATACAAAGCYCCATTTATTTCTATTGACTTCAGAGTAACCATGCCACTATTCTATTAGAGWATGGCGTAAAAACTCATAGAATTTTAGTTTCTTAATTTTTTTAAAGGAGCAATCCTTTCTGCCAAGAAAAAAATCCACTACTGGAATGTAYATAAAAATCAGACAAAGCAAGAGAAACAAGCCTCAATTTAATAGACACGGCAACTATTAGAAACAAAAATACACTATACATCAAATTAATCCTAAAGTCTTTAACTTCATTTATTCGAAATTATTTACTTTCACTGCAGTTTTTGTTCCTTGTGCTTATCTTATGGACTATTTGTTACTTAGGGTGGGTGGAAAAAAGAAGAGAGAAAAATTAACTTCTATTCTGAGAAGCGCTTTGATTGCAATGAAGTACTAATAATTAATGCCATAAAGAGCTTATTGCAAGTCGCATAACATATCAACATTATTACAATCAACTTTTAGCCCAAGAAATAAAAATATGTAAAATGTTTCCAAACAGGARACACAGGTAGGCAGAAAGCAGCTGTTCAAACCACAAAGATGTTATATTAAAGTCAAATCTTACTTCTGTTGACAGTTTTAAGACAGCTATGATAAATTGCAAGTACTAAAAGACCTCAGTTTTATAGCCCCTTTGAAAAATGCCTCTCTGTAAGCATAAGACAGACAAACGACATGCTTCATTCACCCTAAAATGACCCAGAACAAACTAGATGTCTGTTGAATTGCCAGCAGCATTCTGTGAAGCTTCCCCAGGACGTGCTCCTTGCTTGGGCCCAGCCAAACTGGTCTTAGGTAAAAACAATTCTAGTCTGCCAATATGGATGGAACCTGTCCACATGTTTGTGCTCTAGGCTGAAATCCATACAGAAAGAGAACTTTTATGCTAATATATTTTCAAAGATTGGGCAAGCCAAAGCAACATGGATGAAACAGAATTTTACCTTCAGAGGTTGGAGTAAGCACTTGCTAGCTACAGGGACAATCCCATCCATTAATCCTACTGCTGCATTTGGACCTGTAGCAGAATGTTTCACACAATATAAGAAGCTAAGCTAAGGAGTAACACTGGGTATAAAGTCCTACCTTCTGATGTCCCAAAAGAGTTTCTGAAAATGCACTGTAATTTTGGTTTGCTTTAAAATATGGCATAATTATTATTCTCCAGTTAAACATAACCGGTGCTTTGTTCTCAGTGCAAACAGACCACATATTTAGAACAGCCAGTTCTTGCATGCTGCTGTCAGCTGACATGATCAAACATGGTATTAAACATCCTCTTTATATGCTGAGGAAAGGGGAATTACAGAAATTTTATATTCTAAGGCTTCAGACACTATGAAATAGGGCAGAAATGGCTGCAGTGAAAGGCTGTGATAGAGAATAGCCTGTGTCAGTAGAAACAGCAGTCTCCAAGAAGTCCTATTCCCTTTCCCAAGGTCCGCATGTGTTTAGGATTAGCAGAAGGTTCCAACATTTTCCCTAGATTAGATCCAGAAATTGTCTTCCATACATAGAAGTTCCTCAAACCCCTCCTGGCTGCTTACTGCTTCTGATCTTGTCTCAAAACCCAATTAGTGTCTTCAGGACAGCTCTTTATTCACACCTTGGTGACAATTGGGGAATGTAACATCCACTGGTCCAAAGCTCTTGCCTTGTATATATCCACATATTCAAAACAGCATAAGATGACTATAGTACACAAGACCAGAAAAAGCTGCTATTTCTGACATATACAATTCCAGAACAAGCTAGTACAACCTAGGTTGCATTCAATGATTTAAGCAGATCTTTGGTCCACATACTGGTCCATACAATTTCTTTACAATTATTAATCATCAAGGTTGGAAAGGTATCAAGATAAGCAGATTGGTGATCAAACTGGCAATGGAGCACAGCTCTACTTAGCCCCTATCCCAGCACTTGAGGTACTTCACTCTTCTTGCTTCCTTATCTYGTTTGCTGTGCAACAGCCCTGCAATCTCGCATTACGCTGACAGTGAGCGCATAGTACCACAGAAAGTTTCCAGAGTCTTCTCTTTCCTTTCTTGTAGTCAATCTCTTTCTCTCACTGTTCATTTATTCCATGACTCATGTTATCTTTAGATTTAAATAGTTATAGAGAATAGAAGGCCTTTATCTTACACTTCTTCATGAAGAACATTAAACGCACACAACAGCGTCCAACACCAAAAAAGGACCGATGTTCTCTAATCTTCCGATCTAATTATGCTTAAGCAGCAAAACTATAACTTCTGATAAAATCTAGCAGCACAATCTCTCCAACACATCTTTACGCAGTAAAATGTCACTGAATTCTGAGACAGTACTCTGCGCTTCAGATTTTGAAGATCAAGACCCAAAATAACTTCGCTCCAAAAACTCTGTGAAAAATGTCTTTCAGTTCTGCCAGTGAAAATAGGCTCTCAGAGAAGATCCAGCAGGCTTCATTTCATTATATTAAGCCTTTTAGAAAAAGGAATTTAGATGTGTTACCTTCTTGTCCCAATAACTTCAGCTACATGGCTGTTGTCTAGAGAGTAGATACAGAGTTACGATGCATGCAGCTTGGCTCATCACAAAACTCTTCTGTTGTGCCATTATGATACAGACTGCTGTTAGACACATAATGGAAAAGGCAGGTGAAAACAGAAAAAGAATGGAGGTAACACCTTGAGAAAGTTGAGAATCAGCATTTTTACTTTCAGCCTGGCTCTTTTTAAATGAGCCGTGGGCTGGTAAGTGAACCTCAGTGGCATTTGATACTCAGGCATAATCTTTGTTTCCCTTCTATTCATTTGGAGCAACATCTGGAGAATGTTATCCTAGTTTAAAAATAGGAAATAACTGTAGGCTAATCAAAATGGGCATTAATGATGAGAAGCAACCACCCGCACAACGTGTACTCTATTAGTTTTACAATACAGGGCCTTCTAGTTGTTCACACCATTATTCCACTCCCTCAAAATAAGACTCGAGGATCTGCTGTGAGTTACGTACCGTTTGGGAAGGTGTAGCTCTATCGTGGCACTCATTTACACTGATGTCTGTATGCAGAACTTCAAGAATCAGTGAAGGGTCACTTCAAAAAACTGAAAGCAAACAAAAATAATGAGAGTCAYTGAGTACTAACTGTTTGTCATGAAACAGTAGGACACAGAGTCCTGACAGGCATTTGCCACAGCACTTTTGGAGCCTTTCAAAGACAGGCTAAAGTCAGTATTAGTCATGGATGAGCAGCCATTCTCAGGCTGAATGGACCCCTGCATGAACTGGCTTTAGCCCAATTCCCAGCTCAAGTTATAAAAACCTTCCAATACCACAGGAAGACTGCTCAACATGGTTCTGAAAAAAACTTTTGCTGTACTTCAGCTCACATTTCAAATATTACAATGTCAGATCCCAGTGGCTAGAGTAATGATTTCAGCAATTTTATCAATAAGGAAGTGAACTCACGTTTAAGACAACCGGTTCTTTATTCCATCCCTTTTCATAATATAGCTTTTTAGAGTATATTGCAAAAACGTGGTGTGGTGGTTTAACCCCAGCCATCAACTAAACACCACACAGCTGCTCGCTCACCCCCCCACCTCCTCCCAGTAGGATGGGGGAGAGAATCAGGAGGGCACACGAAGGAAAACCCATGGGTTGAGATAAAACCAGTTTATTAATGCAAATAAAACAAAGTAGAACAGTGATAATAACAATAACAGAATATACGAAGCAGGCGATGCACAGTGCAACTGCTCACCCCCCACGTGTCCTGAACGACCTACATGTGACAAACCCCAGAGCGCCCCCTCACCCCAGTTTTATACTGAGCATGATGTCACATGGTATAGAATACCCCATTGGCCAGCTGGGTCAACTGCCCTGGCTGTGCTCCCCCCCAGCTCCCCCTGCACCTGGCAGAGCATGGGAGGCTGAAAAGTCCTCGGTGCAAGCACCAGCCAGCAACAACCAAAGCATCAATGGGCCATCAACGTTCCTTTCATTACCAAACCCGAAACACAGCAACCCCTCCAGCTACTGGGAAGAGAGTTAACTCTGTCCCAGMCAGAACCAGGACGATTTAGTATTACAGGAGTCTGTTAGAAAATTCAGTTGTCGTAATAAAGGTACCAGGAGTGAACAGAAGATTTTACAGTTCAGCACTACCCTATTCAAAATTGCTCACAAGCAATAACCACCATTAATCTTGTGGAGGAAATACATAAAAGGACAACTCAATGACATATTAACTGCTACAAGGAATGCTACAAAAGGAAATTAKGTCCCTTAAAAAGAGAAGAAAAAGAACATCTGATGCAAAATAACTGTAGCTCATGTGCCTGACAAATGAGAAACAATCTATTGAAGTTTAGCCTATGCTGCCATTGATTTTTCTTCAAGAATGGGTATGACAACATGCATGTTGTCAAGATTTCCCCCAGTATGGCTCAAGATGACAGAGGAAAAAAAACTCATTCCAACTGAAAAAAATTTTGCATGTAATCTAGGGGCTCTGGTTCACAGGGCAAGGCTATCTAAGGCAAACTAATATCACTAATAACTACTGTTGGTGGTTATTTACATGCTGAAAATGTCTTAATTTTTTTCCAGAAAGCTTTTGTCAAGACTCCAGCGAAACCTCCCGTGGAATCAACATGGCAGAATTTGTCATGAGAACATGAGACAATGACTAAACAGTCATCAAACTCATGCCCAGTAGCAACAGAGGCGGCCAACTCTCACCAGTTTACACACATTGCTCTTCTGTGTGAGCTGCAGTGAAAATAAGTTTAGAAAGTAACTACCCCTGAGCTCATGTAAATGTATGCAACAGAAAAAGCTTTTCTCTGAGAACACATTTAGAGCACAGCTAATCAAAACCTCAGCATACACTACTCTCTGCTGTCATTAAAATGAGACAAGCCAAACAACAAACCATCTTGCATAACCAGTTGCTTAAATAAGATACAAAAGAGCATATGCTGTCTTTCAGACAACTACCCAGCATTTCAATGCAGTTGCTCTTTCATCTTACAGTGAAACAGCAATTATTTCCAGTGGAGTGGGCCCACCATCTGAAGCTATTGAATACACTTCAGCTTCCATCTCTCTGAAAACAGATTAGCTTGTATAAACATTAGTTTCATGATTTTATCATCAGCCAAAATTGATCTAGTGCTTCCTGGACCACAAAGAAAGGAAAGATCCCTTCTTTCTTCCCACATCATCAAAACAAAAACTTTACAAAATCATAACCCTGGCCTGAAGCACTTGCACCTGAGAATTAGAGCCTGGATGATAAATGCCAACTAGCAAGAAACAGCAACCATGATAGTCAGGGAAGCCCCATTTTTACACACAGCCCTCACAAG
The DNA here is from genome assembly GCA_030449065.1 of Oceanodroma leucorhoa. Classification (NCBI taxonomy): domain Eukaryota; kingdom Metazoa; phylum Chordata; class Aves; order Procellariiformes; genus Oceanodroma; species Oceanodroma leucorhoa. The sequence continues at coordinate 17,828,326 of JASVER010000012.1, forward strand.
CAACACCTGGGAAGGAAGGGAGTGTATTCCTCAGCTTTTCCATGGCCATCATAAAGCCAAGTGGATAAGCCATCCCACACAGTGACACAGTCTGTTGGCAAGATGAAGATTTATTCTCAGGACTTTCAATGGCATCTAACTGTGCAAGAGCCTAAAGCCTTCATTCCAAAGGTAAAGTGGGCATTGGCATCAGGATGGAGGTAAAGATGAGGCCATGACATTACAGTTAAACTTCTTTGATGAAGTTTACTGTTCATTTGAACTGTGACACAGCCTTAAAAAGAGTCAACATTTCATATACTCTGGATTATTTTTAAGCTTACACACATATTTATAAACAACTCAATAAACAGTCTTAAAATAACTTTTATGATGATATTGTTACAAACCTAAAAGCAAAACCAAAGGAAAATAGGTTGGATTCCTCCCCTGCCTCGATCCTGTATTTTTTAAACACCCTTCTCTAAACAGGAGTAGATAATAGCATCCTAATTTCATAGAAGCGTAAACCCTTGTTTCACTCTGGCCAGAGATTACTTAATTTAGACTTAACTCATGTAAACCCAGATCAGTTCATTAGGTACGAATTTTCACATTACATTTCACATTACATTCCAGCATTTACCTCAAACTGTATGTCATTCATACTCAGAGCTAAGCTACACCGTCAAATTATGTCAGCCATATTAACACCTGAGCTCACAATTTCTGTTAGCCATCCATGAGAGTTTTTAGTCTCTTTTTCTCTCTCTCCATAGTGCTTCTCTGCTTGTACTGGAAAGAAGTCCTACCTAGAAGAATGAAACAAGTGTGAAATATATTCCTGATTCTTCCTCTTCATGCCACTGTTCCTTTCTCAGTGAAATAAGGAATAAAAGGGTTGTTAGCTATCGATCTTCTCTGTAGAACTAGCCCCCTTCCATAGCAAGAAGCCAGAGCAGAGTGTTTCAGCTGGCTAATATACTTCACTGACCTGCATCACTCCAGTGATGAATAAACTTTCATGACTACTTTAGACCTTGCACAGCAGTTGGGAAAAAATCCTTGTTTACTATATATTTGTATTCAAAATGAAAACCAAGAATACAGGAAGCTTCTAGGGAAAGCAAGATGTTGAATAAAACCAAGAAGAGGCCATTATGAAATGAACACTTATTTGCTCTATTTAATGGATTTAAAAAGAAGTTCCTTTACCTATAAAAGATTTCAGGAATTCATAAAGATTGGCCAGACTTGGCAAGTTTAAGATTTTTTTCCATTGACTTTTCACTAGCTATTATTGTGTTTCAGAGAAGGATTAACCTGTAGCCTAACCCAGCTCAGCATCAGATTTCAGAACAGCTCTCCATAAAAAATGCTTTGGACTTGATCTAGATTAGAAATAGGTAAAAATCAATATAATTTAAGGTAATATAAGGGCAAATGGAGTGAATCTGATCAATGAGCTGACAATCCTCAAAAAGACAGAAGTGATTTGTAGAAATACGTGGTTACAGAAAAGTTGAACAGCAGTTACCTTCTTTTCTGTATAAAACAGCCTCCATGCCTGCTCAAGTCCAATACTCTCTGACTAGGTTCGTTCAAATATTCCGCACGAGGAGAGTTTTAATGTTTAATACCAAATGTCCTTTTTTACAGATATTTGATGTTACGTGGGATTTTGATTTAAGAGTGATACAGCAACATATTGAAATCACAGTACAAGCGCAATATAGCAATTGCAACATACAGTTCAATCACAATATAAATGTGATTCTTATTACCAGCCTCTATATGCTCACTGTCATGACACTGGACTTCCTTTCTTTGTTAGTTGCTCAATTTTTACACACTATTATTGAGCTGAGCCAAGTACAGACTGCCCCCGTGCTAGTCTGGATGGCTCAAGAGGACATTCATGCTCTTTCAATTAACTTAGGCAAAAACATTTGCACAACCAGTTGATCCACTCAAATGATACAGCCGGTTAATCTAAAACAAAGGCCATCCTCTGGTCCCTTTTGTTTTGAGGTATGTTCGGGGTGCGGCTTTTTTTGGTTTTGGTTGTGGTTTTTTATGGTGGGTTTGGGGTTTTTGTTTGTTTGTTTGTTTTGGGGGTTTGTTTTTTTTTTCTCCCAACAGCTGTGGTCTTTCACTCTCTACTTTCCTCCCTGAGCACATGACCCTTGCCCACCTCCTCTGAGCCTTCTTCCATTGCAGGGGTTTATTGACTGGTCACTGTGCTGCCTGGATCCCTTAACCTTGCTATCTCTCAGCCTCACCTTCCTCTGCCCCATCTCCCCCTTCCCTTCATTCACCTCCTTTCTCACCCACCTTTCCACCTTGAATTGCAGTCTCAACATCTTGCAGTGAGGAAGAGGATGCAGCCCCACGTGGCCTGTACATACCTCAGCCAGGTGCTGCTTAGCTGTTAGTAGGTACAYTGGAAACACTTTGAAGCCCTCTTAAACATCCCAGGAAAATACAGCCACACCTTATAAGGAGGCAGCCAGGATACACACGGGACAGGCACTGGACAAGAACTACATACCACTGCATGTGTCTCAACACCCTTCAATCTCCAGCATAGACACATACCACCTGCATCACAACCAGCCTTTCACGGATCATGATCCATTTCCAAAGTCATTTAAATGGGACCATTTGGGATCTGACTGAAGTGAAGTGAGAAGGAGCCATGCATTATACCGCAAGTTTCTGTCTGCCAGCACGTCATCACACACTTAGGATTGGGCTGGTTCGGTCTTTGCCTCCAGGCACTGTAAGACCTCTTTAAAAATGATGCCAGGAGATAGGCTACCCATTGCCTGTTTGCCCATATCCTGATTTTAGGATATCTGCAAAATAGTCACATAGCAACATATTACACAAATTGAAACCTTTACTAAATAATTGCAGTAGCATCATCCCTCTGATCAGGCACATGTATATTATTAAAATGAGCTGTGTTTTCACAGCAAAAATTAAACAACATTCAAGCCAATTACCTATCTTTCCAATATGAAAAGCCAGTTCTAAATCACAAAACCCTTCCCCTCCTTGCAACATGCCATGACTGAAACAATATAACTGCCAAATATCAAAAAATTTTAAAGAGCTTCAAAAAACCCTTTAACACCTCTCAAGTCCAAATAATCTTATTTACATATTGTTAAACTATATATTGAGTGTGCATCTGACAACTCAATAGTGCATGATTTTAGTGGTTTAGTATAATTCAATTTGCATCACACTATCGCTTGCTATTTGCAATTGCATTTGTTACRGATAAGGTGCAAACACTCATCAGTGAAGATGCTAATGGTAATAATGATAATGTGGTACCTTCTTAAATTTCACAGGCACAATCCTCTGTCATTTTAAAATGAAAACAAGGAATCAGAGGACTCCAAGACAGCTCAGGGATCATACTTCAGAGAACCCATACCTAGCATGCCACATGTAGCAAACTCTGTGTCAGACAAATTTCTCCAGATTTAGGCCCATGACATCAATTTTTACCATATATAAACATTTGTCTGGTATTTCTACCCAGTAGACACATGGTGGACAATCTATGTCTCAATTTATCTGAGAGAGATTAGGAAATATTTAATCCCTTAGTTTAAGAATTAAATACCAGGTTAAACTCATAACAAAGTGTTTTAAAATACAAAGCTATAGAATTATTCTGGGGCCAAGAAGATGGTAGCTTTCTTGCAGAGAAGTTGAATTTGTTACTCCCTATCCATGAGGAGAAGAATGAAAACAGGGCCAATATTGATACTTGAGCTTCACACTGGAAAAGGTGGCCCCCTGAAGCCGTGGTGGCTTACTTCAGGTGCTGGCTCCTGCTCCCAGTGGTCAAAGCGACAAAGCTGCACAGTGGACAGTGGTAGCCACGGAGCGTTCCACTCAGTGTAAGGATAGCAGAAAGCCACTTTTCCTTTCTAAAGGCTACTTACCTTACCTGTTATTTAGGAAGCAAAAGTCATATCCCACAAAACTAACCTTCATTATCCCCTTCTGAAAATGTTTGCCAGCACAGTCAGCAACTTTTATAAACTCCTTCACCTCTGCGCTATATTTATCCCATGCAGCTCCTTACAGCCTCTAGTCTTAGAGTTGCACAAGCTTCTTAAAATTGTCTCATTTCATGTACAGCATTTTTATACTTTCGTATTTTTGTACTTGAAGTTAATGTATTTTCCTCATTACCATCACACAGCTGTTTCCCCAGCTTTTTATTGAAGAATTAACTCCTTATTAAAGAGTTACCTGGGCACCATCTGAGGACATTAAAAGTGCAGAACTTCCAGCCCATTTCAGTGTGGCTAAAAATAGCTAAATATCTCGTAAACCTAAATTCCTTGAGCTTGAACTAAAATGCTCAGTTCCCAAATGCCTTTCAGTTGGATTTCATGAATATCACATCAGTATCCTTACCAAAACTTCTCCACAAGAATTTCTTTACAAAAGCAATTTCTTTTTTTGAGCCCAAATAATCAGAATACATTAAGAAATTCAACTATATGTTATAGATAACACATTAGGACCATAACAACAACTTTAAAAGTCTGTTTGCAAAACATGCTACAAGAACAACAAATATTCAGAAAGCTTCCTAATCACACCAAATCAAAAAAGAACTGGTAGCAAAATCAGTCAGTACTACAGTGTCCAGCAAGTTCAAAAGATAAAAATCTGAAATAAAGATTTGAAAAGGTCTTAGCACAATAACTCAAGTACATTGTATCTCAAATTCAAAATTCATTCCTTCAGCCTAAAGTATGCCACATTCTTTTTTCTATTTTACTGCATATATTATCACATCATACCATAATCTAGTTCTGTTCACTTTTGAAAATGTTTTTTAAAGACAGCTTTGCAAGAGTTACTGTGTTTGTATTGCTCAATGTATAATCAATATAAACATTGCATCTCCTATGGCAGATGGAAAGTTCAGTTCTTAGGTTTCAGATTAGCAAGAAGCTCTTGTTTTAGGCTTATCTGAAAAAGCCAGTGAGAAAGATGTGGATTAATATCCAACTGAAATCATATGAAAGAACTTTTTCAGTGATGAATTAGACATTTGGCCACACAAGCATTCCATGATTTGCTATAGATTATGCTGAATCAGTAACTTAAAGATTTGGGCTATGATAGAGATAGGTTTTCATACCTTTTTCCATTTCTGCTGTGTCTTCACAGGAGGCAATTTTAGGGCTTAGAAGTCCCCTGACCGCAGTTTGTTCTGAAGTCCTAATGAGTCAAAAATGCTGTATTCATCTTTAAATAATGGTGAGCTATTCTACAGCTATCTACTCTGATATATGAATGACATGTCTTGGATACATCTCCAGGACAAAACTTGTGTCATTTGGTTAAGTCATCTAAAACCAATGGTACTTGCTGGCAGACAACAGGAGTAGTCAGGAACTCCACAGAAATTGCAGTTTTCCACAAAATGGTAATTCTTTCATAGTACCCCTTTAAACTAAATGTCAGTGTGTGTGGATAAATATATAACTAAAGCACATCAGTGGAAATTCAATCTAGCTAATGATACAGAATATGACAACAGAGAAAGTGAGAGAATAAAACAATAAATAATCGGTATGCAGTGTCTGCAGTGCACATGAGGTACTAGGAAGTTGTATGCAAAGTAAGGTCAAATGAAACCACGCCTAGAGCAGTTTCATTCAAATTCAGCAAACCAGAGTTTACTGGTGTTTCTGTAAGAAGAAAACAATCGATATTTCACCTGGTAAAGGTCAAAATTTTAATTTCAATCTGAGAACAAAAGGATTTGAAATCCTGAAACTTTGAGCCAAAACAAAAACCAGGGCTTTTAATGCACTATGCTCTAAATAACTAGATATACTGCACATAAGACTTGGATAAGTAAGCTGCTGCAGAACTGATTCAGTGCTTATGAAACATTGTGAATACTGTTTTTTTTTTTTTCCTGGATTGAGATACTTAACAGCTCCATAATATCTGCCCTATGGAAACAAAAGAGCATGTAACAAGGTCAGAAGGCAGGAGAAGAATCCGAACATGAAGCACGCTTGTGACTTTGATTATAGAAAATTAAACACTCACGTCAAGCAGTTCTCTAAAGACTGTTGCTATGGCCTTCAGGCAAGATCTGTCACAACTATTGGCCAGGAGTAAATGGAAGCGAAATGGGAGGCGATACACATACAGATTCAAAGATAGTCCAAGACTACCATGACCCATAATATTATTTTGTTATTTGCTAATTTAAGAGATCTACTCATTTCCTCATGCACCTGTAGGAACTATTATGTTATACAATAATTGACGGGAGCTGTTGCCAGTTGGCACAGCAATGAAAAACCCATGGGCTTTGAGCTGAAAATTCGAGCACCTGGGAAAGTTTCAGCAAAGAAATAATCTTGCTATTTCTACTTCAAACAGCAAATGAAGCTGTTTTATATCTCATTTCAAAATCATGCTTTGAAAGCTAAAACCCAAAACCCAAAAAGCAACAACCAATTTTGTGAACTAGCTCTATTATAAACCATGACATCAACAACAAATGTGAACCTAATACACTTCCTAATACAACATATTCCCTCATATTTTGGATGTGAGCATCACAGTAAGAAGGGGACAGTACCATTCTGTGGCACTGAAAGTACTACAGACATCTTTTCTAATTTTGCTTTTCTTTTGGGCAATTTTCTATAAGAGTATAGACTAACACTATTTCCCACACACTGGTGTCACTGAGATTGCAAGTGGACCATTGGAAAGACAGTGACATACACAGATGATGATTTCTCAGGCTTTTGTATTCTTCATGGGTAACGCTCCTTCACAATTATTTTCTTGGCACATAGTGATGTAATGATAGACACGAGCAAATCTCTTTTCAGTTCAACAGATCTCCACACAAACCAATTTTTCCCATCTCAGAAAAATCCTCCAGATTTTAATGTTAAGTSCCAGAGTAGTATGACAACTACCTATTCCTAACTAGCATATATCTGGCTTTTGGTTTTGACTGAACCTTCCAAAGAAGAGAATTTTGCCTTGCTGAGCTGTTCACTTAGGGGGAGGGAATCTGAGAAAATAACCTAGCTATAGAAAAGTCTTAAAATACTGCCATCAAAGGATTAAAATCTACGTGCACGTGTTAGGGGGATGAGAAAGAAGATGTACACTGTTCACTTACTTCAAACTTAGACTGACAGTAATTAAAATAGGTTTTTTTTTTCTATTATTGTTTTCCAGACAGTTCTATTTCTTACGTTTATACTGATGGAATAATTCCACTTGTACAAATTACAAAAAAAAAAAAATTGCTCTATAGCTGCCAGAAGTTAGCTCTCAACTTATTTTTCTTGGGTTACTATATTTTCAGTAGGTCACAGCTGGAGACAAAAAGTAGGAACAAGTTATATAGTCAGGTGTCTCGACTTCTGAAAGATTGAAAATAAACATTGGGTCACTTTTTCCTAAATAAAGACACTAGCTAGAAAAAAATCCCAATGTTTTTAAAAGTCCTGTGATCTTTGAGTCAGTGTCATGTGGTATTAGATTCCAGGATTTACAACAAACTGATATGAATTAGTAGTTTAAGGGACTATGTGTAATTAATCAGTAAATTATTCATACAGCCATGAACAGCTGCTCTGTAGGATTCAAGACATGATCCATGATATTTATAGAACTATTATGCCTAGTCCTGCTTAAACAACTGGTAAACATTGCAAGTGAAATGACTATTAGAAAGCCACAAAAAAAAMCTGCATGTAGGAACCCTAGGCCGGAGCCTGTCTCAAAATATGAATGCCTCGTTCACCTACGTTCTTGTAAATATTACCAAGACCCTGCTTTTTTATTTTTGGATAACAGCTATAACAATATTGCTAAATTAGAGTGTTTAACTTTTAGTTCAGAACAGAGACAGATGATACAGTAGAAGTAATTCACCTCATAAGAAGCATTAAAATTAGGACACAAAAAAGCTTTTGATGAATGAAATTTGTAATACCGTTAGCAGCTGTGTTTTTCCTTCATTCTGTTAAGATGACTGTTTCTCAGAGACTAATCTAATAAAATATAATATATGCTATCTGTTTGTCCTTCAATTTGAAGACTGCAAAGCTTTAAGCTATCACTCTTATTTATTCAGATTTTCTTCATTTTGAGTAAGTGCTAATAGGTAAAATATGGGTTTGTGTGTTTAGAAATATTTTCTAAACATTTTACTTTAGCCAAGCTGATTTCTAGATTTTACCTTGTACATTAGCTATATAATCCCTTTGTATTACAAAAATATAATCTCATTTTGAATGACATTCAGTTTTGAATGTGGTAAATGCAGATAGCTATGATTCTAAAATACTAAATAATCAGTTGACTGTTTTTCATAAGTGTGGTGGTGCATTTTCCCCCCTCTCCTGGGCCGCTTGTTGATCTCGGAAATTCCCATGAAACCTCGGCCTTGGTGCACCGAGTCTGGCATTTGGATGCTCCTTGACCGTATCAGAAACCCTGCACAGCTGAGGCTGGGAACGTACCCCTACTGCCTGGCCACGGTGTCGGGTAGAACAACACTGAAACCTTGAGAATTTTTAGTAATTACCACCTGGGACTGTGGCCAGGGTGGAAATTTACAGATGACTAAAGCCAATCGTGTTAGGACCACTCTTTATAGGTTCGCAAGTGGGACACTCTGAGCTCTCCAGGACCGCAGCGGGCTGCACCCAGCACCTCCCTCCGAGTGGGATGCCTCTCAAAGCTTCCGACCTCTTGGGTCTGCGATATTCAGAGGCCTGTCATCTGATGGGACCTGCGCTGAAACTCTTCACTTCTGGAGGCTCAACCCTCGCCCGTTGAGAAATGCCAAGACATTTTACGTGAACATTTCTTAACCGAACTCGAGGGGAATTTTTAACATGTACTTTTTGTACATTATATATATATATTTCTGTCTGTGTGAACTAGTAGCAAGCATAATCTGTAATTAAGTTGTAATTGTAGTAGACTCACACTTACTTTATAAATATTAAATTAGTTAATGATTAAGTGCTGCTAAAACTGTGAATGAACCCTAGCCTGCTGCTAAATACATATAATCCCCAAGATATAAACCCTTAGGCATAACATGATTTTTCTTTGTATGTTTCATCCATGTAGTAAGTAATAGAGTGGACCTTGCCATCAAACACTTAAGTCGTACCTTTATAAATCTATATTAAAATCACTTTCTGCTAATACCTTTGACTGTGATTCTTTAAGCAGCCTCTAAACCACTCATTCACTACAATAAGGCAAAATTAATTGACTTTTTTTCATTAAAAATATTCCAAAGATATTTCTAGAAAAAGGTACTATTTCCTTTTTTCCTCTTTCATTTGATTTAAAAATGGAAAGTGAAGATATGAATTGTGAGAAATTAATTAAAACAAGGGTTCAGTCTTAGAGCATGCTCTGACAATGTAATAGTGCATTGGAGGGGAAAAAAGTGTAGAAAGTCATTGTAATTCTCTTTTAAAAATGTTTTTAAAAAGGCTGCTGAGCAATTTATATGATACTTGGAAATAGTATAAAATGATGACAAATAAATCGTGAGAATTCTGAAATTTTCATATATATCTTAGTATCTTTATAATATCTTTACAAAAAATGCCTGAGACATCACTGTATAAAGATGATGTTTATTCTTGAAGAACTGTCCCAAATATCACTATGAAAATATTCATGGTATGTAAACTAGAATAATTTTAATATATCAGAGCTAACTGCTGTATCAATTCAAGGTTCACAGACCAGATATCATAAGTTAAGTAGAAACAGAACTCTTGGTAATCCTTTACATAACAGCACACCTATTTATTTGCCCTAAGCCATGGCTTATTATTTGTTCTGCTACATCTTACACCAAACCCATCTTTTTTCTACTACTATGGGGATAGTAACATTGGCATTGATGAATGAAGAGCAAAAACCCACATAAAATAATCCTGCCCACTCTTGTTTCCAGATTTCTTTCTACTACAGTAAATTCCTATGTGTTTTCACTTTCTTGAATACTGCGATTTATTTTCATTTCATAAACCAATTCAAAGCTCATTCACATGCAAAGCTAAATCAGACACTGTTTAATCAATTCTGATTTATGCCCAGATTTTGCCATCTTTGATCACACTGAGCAATATATATCTAAAATTACTTCCACTGATATCAATATAAATCAAGGGGCAGAATATGGTCTTTAGAGATTATTAATGCACTTAGTTTCTGTCAGGGATATCAAGTGTGTGGACTTTTTCTTTTTAGCCATGGTTTGAACATTTAGAGCCAGATTTATGCTAAATGCCTATGAACAGACTCAGGCTGGAGTAAATTTGATACAAAATCATTTTCAGAACTCTCTATTTTCCAGCCTAACAACATAGCCTCCAATGTAGTAGAGAATCATTTCAGTAAAAGAACACACATACTTACCAGCTGCAAGTATTTAATCTCAAAATAGCAGAAGAGAATTTGCTTATTTGACAACACAAACAGCCAGCATGTAATGCAAACAGTACAACCCAAAAGATATCTCCCAGTCTAAGTGGAATACATACTGAGAACTCCCGAAATGAAATCTGTATCCACAACCACATTTACAGATATACATAGGAACAACTGCTAATATTTCCCAATCAGCTCTCAGGAGTGAACATCCCTTGCACTTTTACATTTTAATATCTGTTTTCTTTAGTAGAAGGAAGGCTACCACTGGGTTAAGAAAGAATGAGACAAGCCAGTGGGCACTGTACACACCCAACCTATCCTTGCCTGCTCTTGTGTCTTTTTGTCACTAGACATAAGAGAGGAGAGTCCCCTACTTAATAGGATTTCAAGCAGTATTGGTGTTATCTACCTGTACTGTAAATCCAGCTGAAGACATATGAAAGAGAGCAACAGACACTCGTTACACTGATCAGAAATAAAACTGTCGGATCGCTAACTTTCTTATTCCATTCATACTCCCTTTTCCTCCCTCCCCTGGGGTTTGTGATTAAGCAGCAGAAAGTGTGGGGTTTGGGCCCAGAGTTTCTCTTCTCATAGAGGACAGAGACCAGCCACTGACAAAGTTACAAAAACCAAAGCAACTTGCAATATAGCTACCAATTCAGTCTTCTCCAAAGCTACAGAATATATTCAGTTAGCCTGAACCCCTCCTGCGATCTGTGCCCCTCCAGAGGCATGTCACCTCTAATAAATATGGGCACATTAGTGTCTCAGCTGGAATCAAGATAGGTAAAGCAATCCAAAGTTGAAACAGATCCTTTGGATAGGATAGAGAAGGAGAGATTGAGGCTTGATTTCACTTTTAATTCCATCTTTCTCCTTGTTCACTTCTGCTTATGCAGTCCACCCTTAAAGGCTTGAGATTATCTAAGCTAAGTCTCCTGACAGAATATCATCAAAGCCTGAAAGCTAATCCAAGCTATATTAATACTAAAACAAAACAAGAAAAAAAAAAAAAAAAAAAAAAACAAACATTTCAAAAGGCAGAAACTGCTAATAGAGGAGGGAGTCTTTTCATCTCGTGATTTGGAACAATATTAGGACTCCCAAAGGCTTGGCAATAGTTTATCTTGATCCATCTACAATGTTTTTTTGTTTCCTCAAATTTAAGAAGCAGAACTGAAAAAAAGTACCGAAGCAGTTCTAACTACTAATCTTCTCATACAATTTTTTTTTCATCAGGACTAGTTAACAACCACTTACAAGCACTCACCCTCTGTCTCCCTATTTAGGCAGAGGAAGGTCACAGCACTTAGCTTTCTGCATGAGACTCTTAGTGAGAACAGACTTCAACCTAGCATCTCACTCGGCACATCTGTGAGAAGGTTTACATGCCTGGAAACCAAAGTAAAAAGCAGGTTGCCAACTGTGATGCAGATTTGGAAGGACTTACCTAGCCTGAAATTATCTGAATACTTGTAATGCATTTATAAATGTAACTTTTGAGTCCTGTCATCCAATTAAGAACTATCTTGCATAGTAGAAAGCAAAAAGCCAAAGTTTCTGTGGGAATGAAATAGCATCATTTGACAAGATGGAGAAAAAGTGAAATGCTAATTACTTCAATAGCCTCCAAATGCTTCTCTTCTCATTAGAGATGCATCTAACACGGGCTGGCCTGAATGTTCCCTGATTGTGAATCAAAAGACAAAATGTAATGGATACTAAGATTATGGAAGCCATAATATTGTTGTCTTGGGATAACTACTCAAATTTATCCACCATCTGTGCTAAGTCTTCTGTCCTTTTTCCCTTCCTATATAAAGCTTTATGGAGCTTCTGAAGGGCTTGGCATATTGAGTAACAACATAACCAGCTATTTAGATGTTCTGTCTGGACCCTAGAAAGTGAAAACATCTGAAAATTATTTATACTGGCATTATTTTTCTCCTCAATACTTTTTTGTGAGTCCAAGTTTTATGAAATTATATATATGTATAATTTTATATATATATATTCATAAAATTATATCTATGTATAATTTTATATATATATATATATATTCTTCCTTGCTTCAAAATGTTTCTGAGACAATGGAAGAGTAAAAGCAGGATTAAGGGGCAAAAAAGAGGGGCAGAATTGTTTGAAGACAGAGTAATACTTTCATTATAGCAAGACTAGACAGTTCAAAGTGCTCTTGTAGGACTCTACAGAGCCATATCCCTAGCTTTCTCATGCACAGAGACACTCACTACTTTAACAAGATTTTATTCACATGCTTCTATTTCATCATGACATTTTAAGCAGATCTACTCTGATATATTCAAGGTAGAAGTTTTTCATTCAAAGGCACCAGCATGTGAAGCTATAAATTTTCATGGACATTTTAGTGAAATTTTCAAGAACTTCTAGCATAAAAAATACTGTTGGACCTAACTTCAGGATAGACATCGGCATGGTAGCGCAAAGTTCTCCCCTGGCTGTAGACAACTAAGTAGCTGGTTACTTATACTTTGCCCTGTTTAGATATGACACCAAGACCATGAAAGTAGTCTGCAGAAGGTTCATTTAAATAAAAATAAGTAAATAAATAAAGAGCTTAAACATGAATAAAAAGAAAAAGAGGAAAAGAGGAAAATGGCAGAAGTATTCACTGGATGTAAAACAAGCTTCCTTTTGTGGTCTCATCATAATCACAGAAGCAATTTCTACACAGAAGTAGGAAGTTAGTTGCCGGTTGCATAGAGATACAGGAATACATCCTGATGAGAAAATCTATGTGTTTTAACACATGTGAGAATTTTGTCCTTCACACTTTTCATTCCTTTTAACCCCTCACTCCCACGGCATGTTAATGGACACAGTACCACCACGAAGGAGTTCTGGCARTCCAGATTGTTAGCGCTGCAGTGAGTAGGAGCCATTACTTTAATGCCACTTGAATCTGTGGGAATAATGGCTCCAGGCAAGTCAGCAGCCAGTACAAACATTAACTATAAAGCATCCAAAGCATTGGGTCCCACAGAGTGGCTGAAACCTTTGTCTCAATTTACAAGTGTACTACAGCTCCAGGCTTCTCCTAGCATCTGTCTGGACATGAAAATCAGCAGGCCTAAAACTGTCTTTTACCAGAAAGAGTCCTGCAGCAGTGCCATAGAGAAAAGGGCAAGAGGCACGTAGTACACCTGGGGTGCCAGTGCTGCAGTTTGGCACACTAAAACATGCAATTGTGTAGCACATCTGCGAGGGAACAGCAAAAGGAAAGGCTTTGTTCCCGTTTTATGAGGTCCTGAGCCTAACAAGGATCATTAGCAGCACAGCAATAGGCTGCCCCACCCCCAAAAACACACTCACCATTTGTGCCTGTGAATTGGAGCTACGAATGAAACTAGTATTACTGGGGATAAATTTAAAGAACAAAAAAATAATACCTAAAGTAAGACAACAGATATTGTGTCAGCTCAAAAGAGAGATAAAGACACAGCAAAGGTGAAACAAGAATTTCCCCCAAGGCTTGGCTTTTTTCTCTACTGGTCTTCAGTTAATTCAAGGTAAAAGCAAACTCCTGCTGAGACGTCATTGCTGGTTGTGCTGCTCCCTGAGGAGTTACCGAGCAGCGGTATGACAAAGTGTTTCCCAAACAAGCCAGCATTTCTTGATCAACATCTTTTATTAATCAATGTCTTTTATTAACAACAATGTATCAGTTAGCAATTAAGGATCTTTGTGTAAATATGGGTAAGTGAAACTCATCAATACTGACATAAGGGTTGGCAGCAGCATCAGATCTGCCTTTCCAAAGTCTTCTGGATCCAGGAGCTAGCCACACACTGTGTATACGGTTCCGTAAGTCTCATAGCATATACAGCCTCTGTGATATCTGAAGGCTGATATCAAGACCTTGGATTCTCTGACTCACCTTTGGAGAACATCAGATTGCCTCTTGCAAATAAAGTGTTTCTTTTGCAGTGGACCTCATACAAAGGCTCTATCAACAGAACAGCTTCAGCCAACCATTTTTTTATGTGATCTAGGCAAAACAAAATCACAGCGCTGGCAAGTCAACAGCCGATTCCACACGTGTTCACGTTTTATTAGTCAACAACTGTTGAGGAATGAGGACTGTTAAGCCCTAAACATTTCCATTCCCTAAACCATCACAGCTAGTAACTGGAAATAATTTTTCACTTGATTAAAACAACTGCTGTATGAAGCAACTTATTTTTTATCACTGTACTTGGATTTCACTGCACTCAAAGCACAGGAATAACTTCAGAATTCGTATGAGAGAGGTCTGAGCAACAGTAACCCTGATTTATCTTGTATATGAAAAACAAGTTGCTACAGGATAGCTCATAATTCGATGTTCACAATACTCTGGTCAGAGGATCCTTACAATAGCTAACCATCCAGACAATGCTCCACAGGTAGGATCAGTCCTCACAGTACTACTTGCATGGTTTCAAAACTAACAGATAAGAGATCTTAAAACCGTTAAGAAGAATATTATTCACATTTATAAAGATGAATACTTGACAAGACTAAAACACCTTTAAGTCACTGGCTATTATAATTCTGAGCTCATTGCTGCTGCGATATTAAGACCTGTAAAACCTCTAAGGATGAAAGGATCACAGCATACTAAAATAGCTTCGATTCAAAGGGTTTGTTTCAAGAAGAGCATGAGTAGCACGGCAGGTGAGTTGTGGTACAAAATTAGCCTGGAATGTCAAGTCAAGTGAATTTCACAGTAATGAAATGAATTAGCCACGCTGACAGATGGAAGCAAGAAAGATATGCATCAATATGTTAATTGTGCAAGCCTGTCCATGACTTCATCAAGTTTAATCTGTTTAGTTGCCACTCTCCATAACCTCTGTGACAAGGCCACTCCATCTGTCTGGAATTATCAGACACATCCTCTCTTTTCTTAGTGGCTGCAGCTTGATCAGACAAGCAGCAACTGGCACGGAGAACTCCAGGTTATTCAAGTGACAGACTCCAAGAAAACAGACAAGTAATTTTCAAGGAGACAAACAAAAACCATTGCTGAAGCTTTTAATGCCACGGAAGTGCAGAAAAGCCAAATTACCAGATACAACGGTAATGAACAGACACTAAAACAAATACACAATTAAACCACTTAATTGTACTGGGTCTGGCTGGGATGGGGCTTTCTTCATATGTATGATGCTGTGCTTTGGATTTATGACTAAAACAGTGTTAATAACACACCAGTGTTTTGGATACTGCTGAGTGGTGCTTGACAGGATGAAGGGTTTCTGGGGTGGGGTTTTTTGGTTAGTTTTTTTTTCCCCTCCACTCTGCCCCCCAGTAAGTAGGCTGAGGGTATGCAAGAAGTTGGAAGGGAACACAACCATGAGAGCTGACCTGAATTGACCAAAGGGATACTGCATATCATATGACATTGTGCTCAGCAATAAAAGCTCGGGGAAAGGAAGAAGAGGGGGAACATTCACGGTTATGGCATTTGTCTTCCCAAGCAACCATTATATGCGCTGAGGCTCTGAGTGCCAGGAAATGCCTGGGCATCTGTCTGCTGATGTGAAACCATGAACAAATTCTTCGTTTTGATTCCTTTGCACGTGTAGCTTTGCTTCACTTATTAAACTGCCTTTATCTTGACCCACAAGTTTTTCTCGCTTTTGCTTTTCTAATTCTCTTCCCTAGCCCGCTGTGGGGAGTCAGCAAGTTACTCAGTGGGGGCTTAGCTGCTATCTGGGGTCAACCCTCCCCACTAATTTAGTGCAAAAATAGAAATAGCTACTTTTGAGTTCCACTATCAGTAGATGGGCATCTTCTGGCTGTGATGTCCACTAAATTCCTACTTTTTTTCCGGCTAAATTCTCATTTAAATAAACAGAAAGCACAACGACAGCAATGCCAATGCAAATATGTATAGTCTGTAATTGTTAAGAATCTAAGAGAATACATGGTCTTCACAAACAATACAAAGTATCAGTTTAAAAGCATTTGGATTCAGAAGTATGCAGATTCACATTGTCACAAGGAGTATATTAGAAAAGAGCTCATTTTTCCACTCAAAACTTTGAACAGGAACCAACTGCTCTAGTTGCAGTTTTTCAAGATCAAATCTGAGATTAGCCTCAAACCTGAAACGTTTCTAACCTAGGTATAACACTCGCTCTTAAACACGAACTACAATCTTTAAAGACAAGGTTAGAATAAACTGGACTAGTGGCATCCAGCCTTTTAAAAAGGCACAGAAGTGCTCCCGCCAAATCCCTGCCTGGGTGCCCCCTCAGCTGTGTGGCCCACATGCCAGCTTTTCCCATCATGACATGCCATGCACAGACACAAGGTTTAACTGTCTGCATGGCTTACCTGGAGAAAAAAGATTGATCACAAAATTCGTCTTCTACCTAGTGGAAAGAGATGGGCTCAGTCCAGCAGGATCTTCTAGGTAATTCCATGCAATTGCCATCATGTGATTTGCCAGATTTTTTCCTCAAAAGTCAGCCTGTGAAATAGTTTAACAAGCAGCCTTATGAAGTAAGAAGCTAATCAAATACACATTTGTAATAGGATAAAGGATTACAGAAAGTCTGGATGTGAATAAAACTCAGTTGCAAATACCACTCCAATTAATCAGGCGGGTGAAAACCCTGAACTAAAGACATTACATTTTCTCAACAAAACCAGCAGTATGATGGGGGTCACGCAAAACTGAGAAGAGCTGCTTCTTTTCCCAGCCTATGCATGCAAGCAAGTCCCCGATCCCATGTACACTGTCACCTATATGAGCAGCCCCAACACTGGTCCAGTCCCTTGCCCTCACGGGGGGCTTCCAGCCACCCCACTGGGCCCAGCGTGCATCCTCGCTGCAACCGTGCAGGACCTGTGGGGGCCATACCATTTCCCTCCCTGGCTGCAATCCTGCCCACCCCACCATCTGAGGAGAGTTGTCCCTCCTTATTCTCGCCAGAGAAAACGTGCTTTCACCCACAGCCTTCTATCTGACCCCTGAGTCAATCCATCTAAAAGAAAAAAATCAAGCCCACCATCCATGGCCAGCTGTTGGGCCAAAATAAGAGCAGAGAGCAATTGCCTGCGAAAGCCCTCCTGCCTCTTGGGGAGCGCAGACCAGCACCTGCRGCAGCCAGGGCGTTCCCCAGGGGCAGGAGCATCCGTCCTACTGCCCCTTCCAGCAGGTGGCTCCAATGTCTGGAGAGACTGCACACCCTGGCACACAGCCAGATCTCTCTGCCAAAATTGTTGGCAAGAGTAAATAAGAGTGAAGTTTAGTCATCCAGAACAGTCCTCAGACCATAAACAGAAAGGAGCACATTTTCACAAACGCTCCTAGGTACTGCTGTGATACTCACTCTTCTCCTAAACCCTGTGACCAAAGAAAAAAATAACTCTCCCCCCCCCCCAGTTTTGTTATGCTTCTTTTCAGATCTTTACAGATCTTTTCTGTATTTCCACAATTCCAAATAGCGTATCACAAGCATACCTACACGCTGCTATTTGGTGAAACAGCTGGTGGGCCCCAAACTCCCGTCTCCTGCACCTGCTGCATGCTCACCCCCTGTATCACACAGGCAGCAGCACAAGTGGGAAGAGCAGAGAGAGACCTGACCAAGCCAGCACAGCTCAGGGAAGGGGAACAGGAAGGACTGCAGGCAGGAGAGCTTGCTGCTCCTGGCACTGCTAGGAGAAAAGGTGAAGGTGGTAGGAAAGGGCAAAGCTCCATCCTGCCCCAAGAGGAGAACAGGATTTGTTTTCACACCCTTCACCCTCACCCAGCCAGCAGCAGCAGCCATCCACGCCATGTAAGAGCAAAGCCATGCGGCTGGACATCAGTCAGTACTTGGATTTTCTTAGCTAGAGGGAAAACCATGTTCCAGTGCTAGCCAGCAACAAAAATTACCTTTTTTTTTTAATCATCTTCTTACCCCATAACTAGCATACCATGGGCTGCTGCAGACTGGTGAGAACATTTGAGAACTCAATAGATGTACATTAATAGTGTTAGATGCAGTTGGAAGGGACTGTACATATACAAAGCCATTTCTTAATAAAATTCAAACGCTTCATAAAGCRCTTCCTTGTATTAATCCCTTCAGTTTCAAATTCTCTGGAAATAATTTGATATCCATAAATGCAAAACAAATGCAGCTGAATAATCAGTTTAGAATTTGAAAAAAATCCTTAAGACTACCTAGTGTGGGCAACATTTTGGTAAACTTGAGATGTCTGAATAGGAAAGGTTTCCTCAGCATTAGTAAAACCAAGGGCACATGAATCACAGGCCACACAAAATTGACTGTTCCAAAACAGTGATATAAAACCATCAGAACTTTACCTCTCCATGTTACTGTCACAGTCATTGGGAGAAACCCTGTTTAATTTCATTCAYAGATATTTTAGAAGAAAATAGCTAGGATGTTCACCTTGTCTGACTTCATCCACAACACAATATTTGCCCCTCAAACAGGCAAGAGGATTTGCGATCTTACCAAAAATGACAGCACCGTTTTGATCAGATGTCCATCACATCTTACAGGAAATGAGTCAGGGCAAACATTATTGACATTAACATCTTATTCATGATCTGTAATCAACGAATCATTTCCAGTATACATGTGTTCAGACTCCATAATTTTCTCTCTTCATGTTATATGATACATTTAAGAATATATCCATTTCCACAAATCTGGTATGCCACATTTTATAATGCCTGCACTGAAGTAACAAACAAGAGTCAATAGTAAAATATAAGTGAGAGAAGAGCTTAGTACCAAGGAAATAAGAACTTTTTACATTTTCTCTCTTTTGCTGTTCCTGAGATTTTATTAGTACGGTCTGGCACTCTTTCTTCTCTCTGCATCACACCATAGTATACTGGTGCTATTAGCAACACTTGCATTTGTATATATAATATACTTATAGTATGCATATTTGCACACAGACAAAAGAACATGTGAAGAGGAAATGCTAGTCAGATTTTTCAAAACAGTATGATAAACATGAACAACCATTTTAAGTACTCTCTCCCTACTGTCAGTGGGGGTAGGTCCCAACATCACCCTCTGGATTTCTACCCCACATTAGAGAATTTCTGGCAGAACTGATCAACAACCTTGGCAAGGGACCTTGAGTTTCACATATACAAAGAGGAATCATGGTTTTCAGCACAAAGAATTTGAGGAACAGAGATTTCCTATTTCTTAGCTCTTCAGAGAGAAACCTCAATAGAACACCTAGAAACCACAGCTGATGCTACATTAAGCAATTAACTTTAAAACCTGCACTCAACTTGATGCCTAAAGTGAAAGAAAGACAAACAGCTGCCTTACTGATGGGTGATTAATAACTAATGTTATTAGAGTGGCTAAGCAGCAAGTCAGGATTTTTTGTATGAAACATTTGTTACTTTGCTGGCATCAAACATTTTCTCAAATTATTCCCTTCCACCCAGAATTTTTTTCCTTTCAGGTTCTTCAACAATTTTTGTTACTGCAAAGTGCTATCTCTTAGCTTAAATCCATTAAGAATAAACCCCTTTGCCTTCATTAATTTGCTYCACAAACCCATTTTGCTTGGGCATTGTTAAAAACTCTTCCTCCTCTGATATTATCCTACCATGCCTAGGAGGAGTAAAAAAACCCTATTCAGCCACACATTCATTACACTCCACCTACAGAAACAGATTTCACACTAGGTTCAAAGTGTTTTCCTCAGCACTCAGTAAACAGACAAGAAAATAAAACAGGATAAATGATACATTTCTGCAATAACCTGTAATATCCCTTCTCCCTCCCATGACTACCAGTTTTACCTGACCCATTGAATTAAATTGCTAAGAGAGGTGTGAAAGAATTTACTGAATTTTTCAAACTACTTTTGGCTAAAGCAAACACATTCCATCACATGAGGTAAAAAAAATACAAAGCAGTCCCATTTCTGGTGGGAACAGGCATGACACATTGCAGGATGCCTCAGGTGAGGCAGGAAATGAAGAGCTGAAAATTGTTCCATTTTTTGCTTATTTCATTATAATGTTTTATTCCCCCTTTTCACATTTTTACTGTCAACACCACAAATATCAACCAACTTTCTGTCTGTGCTTTTGCAAAGATACAGAAGTTAATCTCATGACATTTCTTGACGTATGATGTTTCATTTTTTGAAGAAAAATGCTGCTAAATTCACGACTAGCCCAAACGCATTGGGAAGGATCAGAACAACTACTGATGTCTCCATCTGCAAGAGTCACCTTAGGCTCCCTTTCCAGTCAGTGGAGAAAAAGGGGCATTCATAGGGCATGAGTCATTTCATGCGAGCATCTACTACATCTAAAACAGGTCAGACAAATCATGACCTAAAAGCACCTATGCCTCTTCCTTAACTATTAAGTGTCTCAACCGGCCAGAGCTCAAAGACAGACATCAATCCTGTGGAATTATAATGGCTGATGATATGAATCCTGCCCTTTGTGACTGGAGCACAGGATAAGGTATGACTATTACCCCAGTGTTCTTTACACAAAGCTCTTCCCGCACTGTTTGTCTTTTAGTCCAGATGATTAACACCGTGTGAATAATGGCTATGTCTGTTTGGCAGCCAGACTGAGAAGCTGAAAAAGAAAAATTATATTTACATTGCTACAACAAATGTTAGACACCTACTTGGGAAAAGACTTGTACTGGCACAAAGTGGGCAAATCCCATATTAGATCCTAGACTACTCTTCAGAAGCATGTGTGTATAAAAGGGTCGAATAAAAGAAAGAGAAGGAAAGAGATCATATTCCAAACATTATGGGGGCTGGGGGGGTGTGGGAGTAGGAGAAATCTGGGTGCACTACTTCATCATTTGATTACTGAAATGGTTTACACATGTCAAACCTTTTAGGGGGGAGTTTGGGGGAGGGGGAGTAAGGTTCAGTAATTTACATTTTTTTATATTAATGACTTAGACTGTAAAGAAAGGAACTTTCCACTCATGACTCTGTAATTCAGTAATAGATGCTCTAAAGAATGTTGCCTGATGAAATTGAGCATTTTAACCCCATGCTTTCTTCCCTGTATGGTGCATATATAGGCACATATCACAGATGGACCACCTCCATCTGCAGCTGCAGGAGGGCAGCTTTTTAAGTGTTGGACTTCACTGCCAGACTGACTCAAAAATCACACATAGCAGTCAGGACTTTGCCTGGGTGCTCAGTATTACAGCTTTCTTGCTTAAAGATAACCTACTCACACTCTTCCACAATAGCCAAACGCATCTTAAAAAAACCCCAAGGACAGGAAAACCACAGAGCTCTTGCAAAGTTGTTTCTGAAGCATGAATGTCAGCACCAGGTGCTGCAGTCTCATTTTCCAAGTCCCTGAGATCCAAAGAGTCGATGGTACCTATCTGTACAAGACCATAAGTATTTAAACTCTGAAGGAAAATGTCTTTTGCCTGCTAATCACGTATATACCTCACTGAAAGTATACTGGTACTCCTCACTGCTCTGCACAGTGAGTCATGCTGAAATCAAACCTATGGAAGTTTTCTCTCCATCAACTCCTTCTGACTAGTTTCAGCAAAGAAGAGTGTTACTTCAGCCCTAGCTTAAATCAAGAAATCACAGAAACTGTAATTTCAGGCATTAGCCCATTGAAAGCTAATTAGCCTGTTTGATGTTCAGCTGTAAGCTTTTCCAGTGGTGGAATACTGGGACAGCTTAAGTGATCAGATACCTGGCTTTAAAATATTCCAGAGTGGACTAGTGGGATGATCGCAGCAGTTACGCAGGAAGTTGCTGGTATCCCCATAGTGAGGCACATTTGGTTCTTACACGAAAATCATCCATGAAGTTGCACAGCTTCTGAGTATCCAAAACTGCAGCTTAATTTTGAGGATGGGATAGGACAAGGGATCAGTTGTTTTGGTGAAAGCAGCACCCCCAAAACTGTATGTTTGGTTTAGCAGTCACAAAAACAGAAGCACCAGAAAATGGATAGTAATTTGAAAGCTCTGGCTACAAAGCTGARCAAATACAGCACAGACGTAACAAAAGCACCTGGGATGTTCTGTCACTGCAAAAAGAAGCAGAAGGGCATGTATCCATCTGTCTGCCCACCTCTAGGTCAGCAACTCAAATTGGGATGAGATGATGATGGGGATGGAGCATTTGGGCAGAACATTTTTTGCCTTTGATTCAATGCTGTCTGCCTTCCAGCTTCTGAAGGAGCTTTCAGAGCTCTTTTTGGATGATGCCACCTTACTTCTGGTTAGTTCAGAAGTTTTGCAAGCCATTCAAGAACAGAAAGTGGYTACAAACATGCAGAAATTCTGTCTGGGACAGATTATTTTCTTTTTGTGTCAGTGAAAGACTATGTGAATGGGAAGTCTCAAATGCTGAGATATTGGTAAAGTTGATATTACCCTGTAAATCTCCCACTGTAAAAAGGCTACAGAAACTGTGGGATGTTTCAGTGTCTTTACCCATGCATTACACCAACTACGCAAAGTTTTAAAAAAAGGGGGGGGGGGGATTGATATCTAACACTTTCCACACAGCAGAATGAAAATGACAGGAGAAATGCCTACAGAATACCTATTTAAAGAGCACAGCAGTTGCAGAGGTATTATCCTCTTCATTTCCCTGCAATATTACCTTTTTATACATTCCTATCAGCAGTCATGTTTTAAAACTTCACTCAGCACACACCAAAGGAAGGCAAAAAAAAAAAGATATTGCAGCAAAATAGTCAGAGGCATTAAGACTTACATACCTAGGAGACAAATTTTAACCCTCTYGACTTCAAAAATTATAGTGTAACACTTATAGTTTTAACAAGTACGTRTCTTGGCTGTGCTGGTGCGTAAGTGCTGCACATAAGTCACTGCAGAAAGAGAGCTTCCTCTGTGGCCCTATCCTACCTATGAAATGGCAGTAATACAAAGGTCAGAATAACAGTAGGCAAAAGACCAAGTTCCCCTTGCAATAGTGCTGTCTCTTCAGGAAACACAGTAATAAGGTAAAAACCTTTTAATGGTGAGAGTGCTACTGTACATCAGAAACATGCTGAAGAAAACAAAACACTGGAACTACAGCGTACACCACGATAAAGAGTTAAAGGCAGGAATTGCAGTACCTGGATAAGGTTGAGTGCAGTGCAATTTGGAGCAGGAAGGCAGAGGGGTAGAGTGCGCTGGCAGCCAGCGCACAGGGTGGAGAGACTGAGATAGCAGGACAGGAGCAAGAGCAATGATGAGGCTTCAAGGAAAGGAGAGGAAAAGCCATGCCTACCAGAAACAAAGGGACACTGTAGTAATTACAATTAGGGTATTATTCTGGAGCTCATACCACTTGTCTGTCACATCAGATTTCTTACACAGCTGTAAACAACTACTTGATTTCTGTCTCACATCCCTACCTGTACAGCTGAAATAGCAGCATTTCTTTGGTTTATCTGGGTGTTGGGTGGATGTGTTAACCATGAGTGGTTAAGATTATACCACCAAGGTGGCAGCTGTGCTGTAGCTAAGCCTAWGCTTCTCCCCACAGTGTTAACTGCAGCCCACAGTTTCTACGTTGTACCATTCCTCCCTTACCAGCAAATACTGGTGAACCTCACTGGCAAGCTGCATGTCCTCCATAATTAATGGAGGATCTGCTCACTCAATGAAAACCTTTGATTGCTAACAGTTAGCTTTATTCATTCACACTGAAGATGACTTGACACTGGGATCTGCACAATTTCTGATAATCTTTTACATTTTTTTGATGGATGGGCCAATGCACAGGATGGGGCTGCTCAGGGACGAAGCAGTCATACAACAAAAGAAGTCTTTTGTGTAGGAGCTGTGCAGCAGCTTCAGCTAAAGGGAACTAAGCTTTCAACTTGATGTGTGCTTTAAATTTATGTAGTACTCTGTGTTGTAGACACAATGATCAAGTCTTTAGTGTCTTCATTTAGGCCTTTCAAATGAGTATTTTTTTTGACCCTGACATGTCTGCCTCTCCATTCCCCTCAAGTAAAATGAGAAGATATCACTTTTCCTCACAGAGCACCTTGAAAATAGATGCATTAATGATGACAAAGCTTGTAAGATACCACAGCAAAAAGCACTACAGAAAACCATTGTTATAACAAATGCTTTGTAGTCAGATCAGGATTTGGATGATACTACATGGATAACACACAGGACCACTTTAAAGCATAAGATCTTAAACTAGTATCAACTTGCTTTTAATGCCATCCATCTTGCAACTCTGCATGAGGCAAGTATCCGTGGGAGAAATAGTATGTGACCTCATAATTAAGAACAATTGTAATGTACAGACATGAGGGAGCTTCTGTAGGGTGGTGTTTAAAGAGCAAGATGAAACACAAACTGATTCCATTAAGAGACTGAGAAAAAGTTTGGGAAGACTTGTCCAAAATAAGAATTGAGACTTTACTACAGTAGCAGAAGATATATAGAGAGAAATATTTTCTAGAAGTAGGTTTTTTTCCTATAGTGTTGAAATCCAGAAAGAAAGCCTTTCCCCTTTCTTAGGATCTTTATGTCTCTATCGAAGACGAGATCCCAGGCTAAATATATTGCTACTGTAAACCATCATAGTAGGTCCTATGTTCTATAGTTAATCATTTTTTTGGCAGAGTTTTTTCACTGAAGTTTGTTCTGTCAGAGTATCTATTTTCCAACCAGCAATAGAAGCCGTATAGCCGTTTCAGAGGTGAGAAAACAAATATGTAAAAATTTTGACCTTTTTAACAGAAAAGATAGTTGAAACACCAGAAAGATCTTTAATTCCTATTCAAAGAAACACTGATATTTCTAAATGTTGAAAAGCTATCACCGAAAAGTAAATCCCTAGTTAGCTTTCACTTTGTTTCTATGCCATCTCATTAATCACTTCAGAAATCTCGGATACCAATCAGATGTTTAATTCTTCTTCAATTTCTAGAGGAAACCGAATTCCCACACAGCTGCCATCCGTGTTCTGCTTGTAATATGGCTAAAAGGAACTTTGATTTCAAAGGTTTCCCCATCAGCTTCCACTTTCACAACACACTAATGACATAATGAAGTGACAGAGAATGGGGAAAGATATTTCAACTCATAGTACTTTATACATGAGAAATGCTAAGAAAACATCACAGTAAAGGGACTGCTAAGATATTTCAGTGACTTGCTTTACACAAGTATTACAGAGCAGGGATTTCAGTCCCTCTCAAATCTTTTAATGTAGGATTTGTAATCAATCTCACCATAATCCAGGTAAGAAAACCCAGGTTCAAACCAGGGCAGCCAAATAATAATAAAATAAAATAAATAGGAAACCAAATACTCTCCAAGTAACATATTGGTGATGTTTAAACACAACAAGTTGCCAAACAAAACTTCTACAAGCAGTGATCCCTAGTTCCAAGGCCAAATGGTTAAAGGTGGTCATATCCACATTGCCAACCACAACTGAAAATTTTAATTTGAAATGCAAGGACATATAGAGAAATACTCATCTTATCAAAATTATATTCAATGTTAAAGCAGATAAGCAATTATGATGTGAACTTTTTACTTTCTGTTTAAAGTATGGATGACTTTTATTCTTCCACAGTATTTGCTTTTCATTGGCCATGGCTTAGAATTACGTTCATTAAAAGTATAACCCACCCTCCTTTATGAGCAGAAGGATGCAGAGTTGCTAAGAAACAGAAAGTTAGGATCATAGCGTAAACTTTCTTGACAGCTGGAGGAAATACTTCATTAGAAGTCCAACTGGGGCATTCAAGGAACAGAATAAAAGAGAAAATGGAAGTAGGAATCTTTTCCATATTTAGTTCTTCTACATTAATAGGACATATTGTGTAGGCAAATACCTGCATGTTATGCTAAAAACATCTTTGAGGCAACAAGCTAATGAGAAATATTAAACAGAAAAGAGCTTCCTCCCCACCTCACCCCTCCAATCAAATAAATACCACTTACACCCCACACAAAGTCCTAACTGCAACATTTACAAACTAACAGCAAGTCTTCAGGTTGCAATTTGGGAGCTCATCAGCTGTAAGTGACTGAATAAGATCAGAATAGGAGTGCAAACATGGGATGGCTGTGACCAGACCTAGGAAAGGCACATCTCAGACATATATCAGGCAATCGGAAGGACTGCTTACTATGGTATTAAGCACTCATAAGATGTCATCTTTAACATTACTCCCTTTAGTCACTGATGTTCAGTCTGAGTTAATCCAGAAAGGTGCAGACACATAGGAAACACCTTTTTTATTAAGGTAATGGTGTTATGAGAACGTGAGAGTTCAGGAGCCGTGTTATGCAAACAGCTACCATATGTATATACACACACATATGTATGTGCATATGTTTCTAAATCAATGATACTGGGTGTGGGAGAGTTTTCTAARTGAGTTTTCATCTCTGATCTACAGAGAATAACTGTTCTCTCTCTGTAATTGTGCTGCCTCAGGTGGTTCATTTTGCATTTGAAGACTAAGACTTTTGCTCGTTTAGCCATACAAAGCAAGCATGGAAATCAGACCACATACTGGGAGAAAAGCACATGGGACAGAGACAGAGTATGTGCTCTCAAATCCAACATAGGACACCCAGGGTTATATTATAACTCAATCCTTATCAGACCTCTATGACTATTGAGCTAACTTGCTTCAGGAGTAGGTGCTCACCTGAGGTTTGCTGGCATGTTAAGGCAAAGAGAATCACCCTCCCTCCTTCCTATTTTGCAGTTGCTGCATATTTGGGTTTTTCCCCCGCCTGCAGAGAAAGGAAGTTCTCCTAGAGACAAGAACAACCATTCTCGCATCGCTATCAGTCCGTCTCTGGAAGAACTGACTTCTGATCTCAAATCAACTGCTGCTGCAGAAGACATGCTGAAGGCACACAAAAGATTTTGGTTTCTGTATCCTTGTCCCCTGTAGGAGGCACAGCTCCCTTGACCTGCTCCCTTGCTCTCCTCCAGCATGGTGTTTCAATTAAAACCAGACAGGGAGGCAAGGAAACGGAAGCATGATATAGGCTAAGTCTAGGTACCTTCCCAAGGGTATCCGAGGGCAGCTTGGCACTTAAGCCCATCCCACAGCCCAATGCACTCCTGCCCCATGACAGTTCCAGAAGGATGCAGCTGAGCTGTGTCAAAGCTGGATGTTAGGGGCAGTGGAGAGGGAGATACTCTCCTCCTTTCTGCTTTTTGCCAGTAACAGTCTTGTTAGGACTTCTGTTTTCATCAACCCTACATTCTGACCATCAAATATCATACCAAATTAACTTTATTTCCAGACTGTGCACAGTGATAAATAACCAAAAGGCAACACACAAGTGAAGTAARCCTCTTTTATAATCCATTTCAATCATAAGGATCAGCGTTAATACCCACTGAGGGTGGATAGTAAGAGAGAGACTGGTGAAACACACTTAATATCAGCAATGAGGACAGCAAGCATCAGCATCGCAGCTGGATAAGAGGTCATCGTCATTTCAAGTAGGCTGTACAAATACTCAGTATTCACTACAGAACACTAAGAGAAACAGAACACTTAGAAATATCTAAGAAAAACATGCCATTCAGTGTTTTCCTCTGTGCACCTCTTCACAAAACACGTTATTTAACTCAGTGCAACATCATGTAGAGAATGAAGTGCCCAGCACTTATTTCCCACAGGTAAATGGACTCTGTTAAAACCATGGTTGGCAAAGTGGAGTGGGTGCAGAATAGGGACTGAAACACAAAGGCCGCATCTGGATTCCTTCCGAAGGGTGTCCAAAAGGTACTTTCATATTTACAGATGTTTACAGAAAATCTCTAGTCTGGGCTCCAAATATTTTTAACAACAGAAATGCCTTACTCTAGAAACTTTACAGGACATAGCTGGTTATAATTAAGTCTAAGAATACTGCTTCTGCATGTGACCTTTACCTTGCTGTTATTCTTAGATCACCACTGCTATAACAACCCTATTAGTATTCTTTGCAAACCCTGCTAACAGTTCAGTTAGTGTCTATATACACTTTGCAGTGTTGGTCTGACAGAAAAAAGCTGAAATCTCCTCAGGCATCACTATAACAAACATTCATCTTAGAGGACAGGATGTTTTATCAATACCTTTGTGGTACATTCTTGACTGTACTGAAATCCAACACTGCCAAGTCAAGTCTGTCATTTGAAAGGCTACACGATGCTTTGCAGCGGGGGGCTTGGCAAGGCTCCCCTTTTGTTCCACAAGCAAATTCCAAAGCTCCTGAAGTTTGTGAAGATTCACAATTGATACACTGACCCCTYACAGCTGATGCATCACGTGAGGTACAAAGATCAGATTTAAAACCAATTTAAATGAAGTTTGCTGATGCCAGATCAAGGATTTGGATTTTAAGCAATATATTCAGAATATATTCAGGGTAGGTCTGCAAAGCCCCAACTCACAAAACATTACGTGTCTGAAGCCTGGCACTGAAATAAGTCAAAATCTGAAAGGAGTATTCTAGCACTTACATAATAAAAAATAAAATCACTTTTCCATTGTTTTATATCTATGATGATTTTCAAAGACAGACAGCATCAGCAAGCAGGTGATCAGAGCCAAAGGAGAAAAAGTTGAATATAGACTCCCTCTGCATTTTAACACTTGCTCCCTCATTTATCAAGATCATGTGTAGGATGTCCAGCTTTTTAACAGGAAAGCAGCAGGTGCCTCTGCAGGGATTTATGTGACAGATATGTCTGCAAAGGATCACGGGCCCAACATGGAGGCTGAGGCCTCATTTGCATCACTCCCATCCATTTCACTGCGAGACCTGCAATGCCCTATGGCTGCTTTCCAGTGAGGAGAAGTGTGGTAAATCCTGTGCCCTCTAAAGACACCTGCTGCTAAAATCAGGGACAAGACAGTGACTAAAAGGCTGTGGAACCAACATCCAGACTCTGCTGCCTTTCCTGTTGTTTCAGGGCACGTAGATACTTTTTCATTTAGCATGTTTAACCCTCTATTCTTCTAAATAAATGCAAAAACCCCCCCAAAAAATTCCTCACAGTTGCTACTTGCTGATCAAGATGTTGTGTGAAAACCATTTAATATTTTAAAATCAAGAAAAACATTGCTAAAAAAACAGTTCACAGAAAATGGAAAAAATGGGACAAGAGGATTCCTGCTGTACTAAGTCCTTCATTAACCTGGGATTTCTACACACAAACGGTGGAAGTAAGGTTTCCATTGATTATCCCTTGTGCAGGGAACTAAATTCATGGTCTCTTCCTCAAACATCACTGTTTTTACTCTGAATACTAAGTCATTCCTGTGAGCAATAGAAAAATCCCTGCTGAGAGGGAAAGATTTTGGAAGAAATTATCTCATTTAGTTCTGAATCACTGTCTGTAGCTAAGTAAAATCAGGGCAGAGATATTTGCAGGTGTCAAGTCAGGCACTGTAACTCAATATGTACTTTGAATAAAATCCCAGCAGGCTATTCTGGGACATTCACACCGTGGTGACTAAAAACCACACTTTTTTTTTTTTTTTTTTTAAATTAACCCAATCTAACTTGCTGGTCAATAGCAGAGCTGTTTTGCTCTCAGTCTAACAGATCCTACAGTACAATGGCCTACAGGATGTCAACTAACAAAGTTTCATTGTAGAATTATATACATTTTGCAGATGGCTGAGAACAGCATGTTTCAGGGTCACGCTGCTGACCAAAGCCTCCGGGCCACATCAATTACCGTTTACCATTTATACTTGCTTCATGCTTAAGGTAAAAAGCCTAGATTGTCCCATCTCTAAACATGCGCTCTGACACTCCACGATGAAATAACTTAGCAATGTTCAGGACTGCATTAACTGCTGATTAGTTGGGTGCTAAGTCAATTAAGCATGCCTCATTTTCATTATMAGATATGGCTGAATACTCCATTTATTCATTAAGCAGAATGCCAAGGTCATTATAGGTATTCTGAATGCAGTCTTCTATAGAGGGAGATTAAACAAAAATACAAGATTGTTTATGTTTATCCATTTTGTATATATACTTTAAAAAAAAAACAACCGGCATTCTCTATTAGCTTGCCTATCAGACAATATTCCTCAAACAGATAGTTCTCTTGCATTATCTTTTAGAACTCTTCACATACTTTGTATTATTATCAATGTTATAAATATTACTGGGTTTTGGCTTATGGTCATATTTTTTCCAACTTTTCCAAAGATCAAAACTGAACTAGTTTCCATGTTAATCAATTCAATCTCTGCAAAGCACTGCAGAGATAACAGACACCAGTGCTGTGCAAAGATCAAGACACCCACACCACAACACAACTGGTACCCAGGACATCCTTCCAGGAGGTGGGTGACCAGGGCACAGAGCCAGCCTAGAACTGAGCACCTACTTCAGACCGTGGGCTAAGGGGTCTGTGCCTCACTTATTTTGCATACCGTTCCTTTGAAAGCCCATTTCACTACATCAGGAAACCATTTCAGGCTGAGGATTTTATTTTTAATAAAAAACAAAAGAAAACCCAACAGGCAACTGTTTTTTCCCCCCAGGAATGAATTCAGCCTAGATTTTTAGTAAAACTCCACAAAAAGAAAACAAACCCAACAACCCAAGAAAAAAAAAAAAACAAAACAAAACTCTATTTCCTTTAAAATAAGTTTACCAACTCCTACCCTGAACCTGCTAAAACACAACATAAGGTGCTCAAACTTAGACTTTGTGCATCTTAGTTCACAGCAAAATCTCCTCAAAACTTAATGTTGTAGTTTCCCAATAAAGCTACTGAAACACGCCCGAAGAGTTATCACGCTTTTACTGAACTTCACTTCATCTGATGGAAAAATCCCTAAGCTGAAAGAGGAAGCAGGACTCCCTCCACAGTGAACCTCTTTCTATGAAGCAATTKGGAAGCAGATAACAGTACTAGCCTGGTGTAGCTACTTCAGAGACCAATGTAAAGATCCCTTTCTTCTCTGTCCACTTTCCTCATCCCTCTCACAAAGCATTACATTAATTATTTTTTATTGACAGAGCCAGTCTATTCACATAATGGTATATAGGCGTAGAATTTAACCAGAAATTTGGACCACGACAGATTATTGTTTTAGGCTACAAGCTGACACAATACAGGGGAGGGAAAAAGAAAAAAAGAAGTCAGGAGAGCAACAAAAAGGCAGAACATCTCATTAATTATGTCAGTCTGTAAACTTTCCCAAGAAAGGAGAGGTGACAGGACTCACGCTGTTTTATCAGCTCACTCTGTCTGTTCACTCTGAAGTCAAGTAGATTGACAGCTTGACACTAGATATTCTCCAGGAGGGTGAAGCGAGTTGACAAAAAGCCATAGTCTCCTCTGTCTTTCACTGCTTCTCAGCTGCCCTTGTGTCAGTGTTTTATCTGGCTGCAGTTGCAGCTGTTAGATTTTTGTGATTTATAGGTACAGCATCTCCTCGGAATTACAGAGACAAAGTGACATCCAGTTTGTGATTTCTGTAATTTTTTGTACTGTCTCACAGTAAGACAAATTTCTCCTGTGAAAGAACACCAGAAACAAAATTTTTAAAAAACTTTAAAAAAAAAGAGAGAGGCAGATTCAGGGTTGGGCATACTAAGATCAGATGCATGCGGATATGAAGAGCAAATTCACATTAACATTGGGCTGAGCTACGACTCTATGTTCCTATGTGATCAGTGAAGCACACAGAGGGCAATTCAGGACACCCCAGGAATATAGCTCTCTCCATGGACCACGCAGAGAGCTATAGCTCTTCATTCCAGGCTTCTAATTTAKTTAAAGGTGGACTCTGAGATATTCATGCCATCCAAGTGATAAAATAAGATCATTTAGATTTGTCTGCTATTCACCTAGTATGCACCTAGCAGGCTTGAAGAACAAAATTCAGTCCTGGCACAAACAGAATGAATGTTAATTGAGGTCAGTAAGACATTCATTTGCTTACCGCAAGACTGCCTTCCATTCCATGAGCTTGAGGACATCATGCCGTTAAGCTCAGAAAATCCTTATGTCCCATCTTCCTGTTAAATGCTTTTGCCACACGCCTCTTCCCATACTCGAGCAGTACGTCTCCTTTGCTTTTTCCAAGCTTGTGGAAAGGGGACTGTTGAAGGTCTAAGACTGAGTTATATCTTTATACCTGGTAAAGTTTTTGCAAAAGCTGTACTCCCTGAATGCCAGAATTATCTGACTTTGTTGACATAACTAATGGGAACTGCAACTTCTACCCGAGGCCTTGGTTATACCTCACCTATCAACTTCTATGACACTAACATTTACTTCTTCCAGGCATCAAAGTACATCTCGATACCACAGAATAGAGAGAAAAAAAATGAATAAGAGAATTTGGATTATATTATACTTTTTGAATTCTCACAGCAGTTGTAGCATTTCATCCTGGTGTTTTACCCTCATTGAAACGTGCACTAGAAAACGCAAAAGAAAATGAACAGAAATCCTCTATAATTAAAAAGAAAACTGAACTCTTATGCCTATGGCTTGGGATTCAAAATAAAGAGGAGATGTGTCATTCCACCATACACTGAATTAACAAGATGACAATAGGTAGACTAAAGCTCAGCCTATGTAGTTTAACCAAAAGATAGATGAAGGCAAKGGATTTGATTTTATTGCCTGTCTATTTGAAGGAAAGAATTCTGGCAGTAAAGGGCTTTTTAATTTACTTTCCAAAGGCTAAAAACCAGAGACAAGAAGTTCATATTACAATGAAGGTGCTTACTTTAAGAAGTGAAGATAATTAAATTAGCGAGACATCTGGTTTAGGGACATAGCTTTCACTCTAACAATTTTAAGCCAACATCCTGTAGAAGGTGAGCCTATTGCAGAAATCACCTGACAAGTCTCTACAGMTTATTCAAGGCAGGAAGGCAATCATGTTTACTTGTTTTAAATATCTATACTTAATAAGAAAAGAAAAAAGCTATGAAGACTTTAGCACGAAACAAAAAGCCAGGTGTTTCTATCCTCAACATTCACATTTAATTAAAAAAAMCAAACAGCCTTCTCCTCCATATCATGTTATCACCTATTCTTGGGACTGCTCACCAAAGCGTCTGTATTATTTCTGTTCTCCGAAGACGAGATTCACTTCAGTCTTCAAGGGAAGGACTAGGCTATCCCAAATTACCTCCTATCCCGCCAAAGGAACATGCACACTTTACCCCACAGGAACATTCTGGAATTATCTGTAACCTCAGATGACTCAGCACCAAAGTTTTTTTGGTTCCAATGAAAACCATTATCCAATCAGTCAATGCCAATCAGAGCATCTGTGTCCATGTCTACTGGACTTCCATAATCAGACTGTCAAAAGCAGCTAGCATTTTTGGTTCTGAGAGCTGTAAGATTTTCTCAGTTAACTGCTTTTTTCCTCTCAGTGAGCTCTTTGCAAAAATACCAGATGAGTCCCTTAATATCTGCCTTTTTGCTACTTCACTGCAAGCACTCTGGTAAAATCCAGCTTGTATTGTATAAAAAAAAAATTAACTGAGAAGAAACCACCTGACTTTGACCAGCAATTGCTATATAAAGTACTAGCATTAGCAACAGACCACAAGGCATACAATGTCCAATCCTGACAAAAAAGGAAAAAAAAAAAAAGAACGTGAAGAATTAGAAGAAGGTGGCTGTTTTTAGCAGCGTGGTAGCACTGACAAAGCTGTGGATCTGAACCGATCGTAAGACATCAACAGAGCACTAATATGCTCCTATTATGTACGGTTGGCAAGATTCAGTAACAGCCTAGTTATGGGGGAGGAAAGGAGAGAGAAAAGTGAAAGACGACAGCAAAATAAAGTGTTACATAAGGACAAAGCATTATTAAACCTATACAGGTGGGAATACAGCTTCAGAGATCCTGGCTCCCAGCCCAGCCCACTAAAGCACGCTGTTTCGGGAGGACAGATACCTGGCAGATTTAAAGACCACAAGTACGTGATATTGAGCAAAAGTGGTTTGAYTTAGCATCTGCCTCAAGCATGAGCATTCCCCAAGACTTGCAGGGCGAGATACAGCCACCCAGCATTTTGGAATAATCTCTATCCTGCACAAGTTCTTTTTAAATTGAACTGAATACATGAAGCAAAACCACTGCATTTTCCCTAAAAGGTAGAGGAAGTCAGTGCAGCAATTTGCATTAACACATGAAGGGAGAGAAGAAAAAAAACCACAACACCCCAAAAAAAACCCCTTCCTCCTCCTCTTGGCAGAACAAGCAGGAAATCAGGCATGCAAGTACCAAGGATTGTAAACAACCTTCAGATTTCAAAGCCATAGGTAATTTTAGGGATATACKAGATCACCAATTCTCTAAGCTGCAAAGCTAAAATAAGACAAATCAACACACAATTAATAACTTCAGAACCCTTAAAAAGTTATGTTATAAGCCTTAAAAAGAATAAAGCACACATTTTCTTCAGCTGTCATTCCACAGATTATATACTTGACTGCAGCACTGTCCATGCTAGAGCAGGCACCACAAGTTGCAGAGCTGCATCAGTAGGGTTAACTGAGGTTAATTAGCTGAGTTTTGTTAAATGAGCTAGCTGTACTAAATTAAGCATACATCCGATATCACCATAATCATAAAAACTTCAATTTTTTTTTTTTAAGGCCCAAGTCCCAGAGTTGATTCAGTTCTACTTGTAAGAGTATGCATATCACAATTTGAAGCAACTTTACCAAAAAAATGCATATCTGTACCTCCTTCTTYCTATCTGTGGTGAAAGTATATCTTGCCACCAAGTTTTCTTAACAGGTCTACATTTCAATTAACTGTGAGGAAGCTTGCAAAAATCTGCAGTAACTCAACCTTTATTCACATTGTACTGCTTATATAGGATGAGTGATCTTTGCTTTACTAAGCTAAAACAGTAAAATTATTTTCTAATAGATTATAAAGCTGTCTTCATATACTTCATAAACCTATTGTTGTATAAAAGCTGAAGGTAAATGTCGAAGATTTAGGAGGCTCTATGCTGCAATAAGATAAGGATCTCAAASTTGCTAGGTTTGAGATGCAATTCTTAGCATGATGGATAGATTTTGAAGGAACCCGGGGAAGGAGATTGTGGTTTGTTTAAGCAAATAAAAAAAAATCTAGTTACTCAAAAGATTACAGATGAAAAAGGCTTTCTGCTTTAAAAAGTAATTGCAGTTTCTCTTGAAGAAAATGTATTTTAAGAGTGAGCTGACATTCAAAGACCATTGATACCTTTCCCACATAAGGATGAATCTTCAGGAGGTCAGTAGGAAGAAACAGATCTGTCAGCACAAAGAAATAAACTCTTGTCTGACAGAAAAGGCTGAATCCAAAATATTAATTGAGCAAGGACCTAATTCTCCCCCAAAGAAAGCTCCAAACTCCCTCCTCCTCTAGGGAGGGTAACRCTGAGCCTAAAGCATATGCAGTGCTTTACTATATTCAGCTAAACAAAAAGATTCAAAAGCTTATTATCCTCAGCACAAAGCCCCTCAACAGTAAAATCAGGTTCCAACTGATTAAGAAAACACATTACCAAAACCATTCCAACTGCATTGAATTCTACCATGTACTATTTCTATGTTATTTTTGAACTGTTGATCTGATAAAGTGATTTTCTCCTACCCCTCCCCATGGAGTTCTGTCCACAGGATTCAGGTCACTGAAGATCCAGGTTCTGAGATTAGATAATTTAAAACAGAAATAGTGTTTGCTGCTTTCAGCCCCTGTGATCAGGGATCACAGAATGCAGGGGATCACTTTCCTCCCTCTTTCTCTCCTCAGAAAGAAGGAAGTCATGAGAAACAGCTTATTACTGACAGCTGTTTGAGTACTGATGGTTRGCCTGTGCTTAGGACAACACAGTCTTACTAGATTGTATTTGCTTATTAAACCTTAACTCTCCATGAAAGTAATCAATGTTTCCATGGATAATTACGCTATTTATATCTAAACCACTTACCTTCCAGAAAGCAGTCTCCCAACTTAATTTCATCCACAAAATCTCCTTCTCATTTATTTTTTTTAATTTCTCCCTTTGTCACTTTGTTATATTTTCACACTGATTTTGCTCTTCATTCTCCAGGCCTTTCACTAATATATTTACTGCTACATAAAATGCCAGGGCACGCACCTGGGTGTTTATGGTAAGACCCAGTGCAAGCCAGAGCCTTGAGATGGGTGTCTCTCCACCTCCTCGCTACAACGAGATCTCTAAATAGCAATAAAGAGACTTTCAACCACAGAAAGTTAGATTTCATTTTGTGAGAAAATAAGAAAAACTAGATTTCTTTTTAGTGTAGAGAGCTCAGTGACTGTGTCAGAAGAGAAAGTTTCTGCACAACTCTCCCCGTGGCCACTGTGCCCTCACAAGTTGACCCATGCTTCCAGCCTCAGTTTCTGTCCCCTCAGATAATTTTTTTGAGTCCTGCCTATTCTCCTCTTCTGTCTCAGGTCTCAGATGCTCAGAGGTTTTATCAGCTCACTGCTCCCTGCCACCTCTGCAACTCTGTCTGATCCCGGTGACCCCACCAGCCTGCCGTCACCTGCCCTGGGTCTTGTTCTGGTACCAGCAACCAGGATCTTGACTGAAAACCATTAAGCAATTACAAGAAGTTACCTATTCTTCCTGATTGTCTACTGCCAAGACAGATGCCTGCTGGAAAATGTTCTACCCCATACACAGCCTGGGAAGACCAAGAAAGAAGCAGGTCCTGAAACATTACGAAATGCCTTCAACAATTCAACACAAAATGCAAATATAATTCCATTGCTGAAGCTAGTATTACAAATGGTTGGGGTTTTTTTGTTTGGTTTTGTTCTGTGGGGTGTTTTTTGGGTTTTTTTTTGTTTGGGTTTTTTTTGTTTGGTTTTTTTTTTTTTTGGGGGGGGGGGGAGCGGAGGCGGGGAAATGCTGTTTTCTTAGCATTATGCTAAAACCTCAGTAACAAGTCATTCTTAAAAGGGATGTGGCCTTAGAAGCACAAGCATCAGGCTGTCTCATCCTCCATATTCCTCCTTGCCCAGCTCCTCCAGAGTCAGCTAGAGGCCTGAGCATGCATTTTTTTTATCCTGACAAAACACCCATTGAGGATATTGCAGAAAAGTAGAGCTATGAGGTTACTTCTCCTGAGAAAACTAGCATTCCCTGCAGACATCAAGAACCATAGGAGTTTCCTCCTAGTCCAGTAACACTTGCAAGCTGCAAATTTAGTTATTTTTAGCAYGTATCCTGAAGAAAATAGGGTCACATTCATTCACAAGAATGACTGAGCATGGTGGGAAGGAGAAAGCAGCACCACATGGATGTAGACATCTATTAACCTCCTCATTCAGTGCTGCAGGAACAGAGACAGCAAACTTGAGATAGATTTTAACTAAATCTGTACATATACCTCAGTCTAAGAATGAGCTACAATAAAATAAAGAAATAGCCTTTTGGTGACTGCAAATATCTTTGAGTTAAATTTTTGTCTCAGACATGATACCAGAGGTTGTCATTGTCCWGTTTTGTTATTGTAGGGAAGCTTCCCTCCTCCACTACGCTGTACTACAATAGAAATAAAATCACAACAAGTGAAATCTTTGGGTCAAGGGAAGGAAGATGAGCTTTCCCCCCTGGCACTCTGCTGGAGAACCCAGCAGCAAAGCTTGCAAGTCCAGGGGCTTCCAACCCAACCACCACCCCCGACTAAAGGGGCACAACCAAGCACTGTATCAGGTCCAGCTTCCTTTACTGTGGACCATGGTTCAGAACAGGAGTGATTTTAGTTCAGGCTTTTAAAAATTCACACAGCAAGACATCCTGCCTTCTCTGTATTTTATAGCCAGCCTATCATGTAAAATCTTCCTTCTGCTCCTGGTTCACAGTCCCAGGACACCCTGGCAATGAAATACAGGTGTAATGTTGCATTTTGAGATAATTTCAATAAATGAGAATTGCAATGAAGAGCAAAGGAAGTAGGAAGAGGAGTTTTCAGAACATGTTTAATTTAAACATATCTATGGTTAAAGCCTCCCACTGAGTTCAATTCAGATTTCTTGCTTTAGTGTTCACCTTTTCAGTGACATACTGACAAGGAGATTTCGAATCAGAGACAACCAAGTGTGCCCTTTAAGTGATATGGAATCGAGAAACATGAACACAATGTGAACCCCTTAAACACAGATATTCCATCTTTGACAACTTTTACTTTGCTGAAGGAAACTCTCCATAAGCTTTTTCTCTGAACAAAGGAGATCATCTTCAAACATATTCTTGTGAGGATAAAAGGGAAAGGTCCTTCTGAAATACTTTTTTCCTTTGCTTTTTTCCCCTCATGATACTTCCGGAATTTGTCTCTTAAAAAATTTCCTAAGTGGCTTGTTCAAAGATGATCCATAAATGTCTTGCAGGAAWTTTTTTGCAAAGACTCTCATACGGACATCAACTGGGACAACCTCATCCCTTAGACCAGTCCTATATGAATCTTAAGCTAAAATATTTCAGAGCAGCCTCCACAGCAGTAGTCAGTTGGCAATTTTAATCTAGAAGAGAGTAATTGCTCTACCAAATACCCTTCTGTACAGTCACAACAGAAGCTGAGGAGTGACATTCCCAGCACATGTATCTCTTCTGTGTGATACAATAATACCATGCACACAGCAGCAAACATAGCCCAGGAAGAACAGAAGATGGAGAAACTGCTGTATGAAAACCCTTGCAAAATTGAAGGTGCAGTGCACAAATGTCCATGAGAAGGGAATCGTTGGCTTCACAGAACCAAAGCACTTCCCTCCAGTCCTCTCATATCAGCCAGCAGATTGCCACTGAAGATCAGAAAGCCACTGGTTGCCCTGAACGTATCTTTTTGATAGAACTAGAAGAGTCTTGATAGAGGACACATCTTTAATCTGATTTGGAAAAAAAAATATCAAACCAGAGATCTCCCTCTAAAGGAGCAGAAATGGTGCTGAAAAACGTTGCTTTGTATCATTCTCTGACATATGATGAAACAGACCTCACTTCTGATATTTCTATTTTCCATGAATCAAAAGAGCATTTCCCTGGCATTAGAAGGGTGAAATGGCATCTGAAGAAAAAATAGTGTTTTTACCAAATCAGTAACATTTCCCTCTCTTCCCAGTGTATCAGCCTAACCTGATACTGTGGTTTAACCCCAGCGGGCAACTAAGCACCACCCAGCTGCTCAGTCACTCCCCCCCCAGTGGGATGGGGGAGAGAATCAGTAAAAGTGAGAAAACTCATGGGTTGAGATAAAGATGGTTTAATAGATAAAGCAAAAGCCGTGCACGCAAGCAAAGCAAAACAAGGAATTTGTTCACTGCTTCCCATGGGCAGGCAGGTGTTCAACCATCTCCAGGAAAGCAGGGCTTCATCACACGTAACAATTATTTGGGATTACAAAAAGCCATCACTCCGAACATCCTTCCTCCTTCCTTCTTCTTCCCCCAGCTTTATATGCCGAGGATGACATCATACAGCATAGAATATCCCTTTGGTCAGTTGGGGTCAGCTGTCCCAGCTGTGTCCCCTCCCAACTTCTTGGGCACCCCCAGCCTACTCACTGGTGGGGTGGGGTGAGAAGCTGAAAACACCTTGACCCTGTGTAAGCATTGCTCAGCAATAACGAAAAACTGTTTCCAGCACAAATCCAAAACATAGCCCCATACTAGCTACTGTGAAGAAAATTAACTCTATCCCAGCCAAAATCAGCACACTTGACCTGATGTTTTCTGAAATATCAAGTATATGCTTTCATAATAGCTAAATGTCTTGTGTTTTAACTTAAACTAGTGAAATAAAGTTTACTCAAATAAGGATAGTTAGGTAGACTCAGCATGCAATGYTCACATAGGAAATTAATCTGTGTACAACTATATATTTTTTTTAAATCCAGTCATTAGATTAACGTGGACCTTCCAGTMTTCCCTTACTGAACCCATACCCTATATTCCTAGAAAATCATAGAATCA
The DNA here is from genome assembly GCA_030449065.1 of Oceanodroma leucorhoa. Lineage (NCBI taxonomy): Eukaryota > Metazoa > Chordata > Aves > Procellariiformes > Oceanodroma > Oceanodroma leucorhoa. The sequence goes on from JASVER010000012.1 coordinate 17,868,809, forward strand.
TTAAGGTTGGAAAAGACCTTTAAGATCGAGTCCAACCGTCAATCCAGCACCCACACCCACTAAACCATGTCCTGAAGTACCACATCCACACATTTTTTGAATGTCTCCAGTGTTGATGACTCCACCACTTCCCTGGGAAGCCTGTTCCAATGCTTGACTACCCTTTCAGTGAAGAAGTTTTTCCTAATATCCAATCTAAACCTCCCCTGGTGCAACTTGGAGGCCATTTCCTCTCGTCCTGTTGCTTGTTACTTGGGAGAAGAGACCAACACCCACCTCGCTACAGCCTCCCTTCAAGTAGTTGTAGAGAGCRATAAGGTCTCCCCTCAGCCTCCTCTTCTCCAGGCTAAACAACCCCAGTTCCCTCAGCTGCTCCTCATAAGACTTGTTCTCCAGACCCTTCACCAGTTGCATTGCCCTTCTCTGAACACACTCCAGCACCTCAATGTCCTTCTTGTAGTGAGGGGCCCAAAACTGAACACAGTATTCGAGGTGCGGCCTCACCAGTGCCGAGTACAGGGGCACGATCACTTTCCTAGTCCCGTTGGCCACACTATTCCTGATACAGGCCAGGATGCCGTTGGCCTTCTTGGCCACCTGGGCACACTGCCRGCTCATGTTCAGCCAGGGCAATTTATGGTCAGAATACATATCCGCTCTCATCATTAGGCTCTGGAGGCTCTCCTTTAGCCTCTGACATCATAGCTGATACAGCAGCCTGTACAGATGCATCTTCTCAGCAATGTTACATTAAGTGTATTTTTTCATAGTCAAATCCCAATCATTGGCTAAACCCATTTTTATCACATTTGCTGATAAAAATGTACGTCTGTTGGAAAAAGGCTCAATACAGAGGCAAGGAGATGTAAATTTCCCTTTTACATTATATCACAAGAGTGAAAGGTAATTTTATGCTCAAGGACAAAACTTGCCCTGGTAAATCTTTTCATGCCTACAAATTCTCTCAAGCTGGTATATGACAGAGTTCAGCTGACTTTTGATGCCACAGAACGCAAGTTGAGCATCCAGGTTTACTTCCACCCCAGCACTCCAGGTCCAGTTTTAGCAGTTAGGAAGATCAGGATGTCAGGTAAAAACAAAACTTTAGTTATGGAGATAAAAAACCCATAGAGATTATCCTGATTGTGATATTTCCATCCCAAAATGAAAAGCAATAGAACTTTTATTAGGAAATCATCAAGGATAAATCCTGGTTTATAGAAGAAATCATTCTTTATCAAATTCAGAAGTTTTTCCTATTGTGTGTGAGACAGCATTGGTTCTATGGGATGGGATACTTCAGAATCTATGAAAATACTTAGAAGGCACTCACTATTCTCTATAGAAAAAAATGTGGTTTACATATAACCATGGTAATCCTTAACATAAAAACCTGCTTTCTATACACAGTCCAGACTAACACCTACAAGAATTTTAGGTTTGTGGGTTTTGGTTTTTTTTTTATAAAGACTTAAACACATGGGACCAATCTAGGAAGTTCCTTGAATCAGAAAACTTGTATCTGCTTTTAAGAGGATGACAAAACAAAACTGAAAGATTAGTCCGTACAGTAGAAAGCATAGATACGTTAAACTTTAATTTTCATGTTGCTGAAAAAAGATTCTTTAAATTTTAATTGATTATAAAAACTTTAATGATATTACATTAATAAATTTACTTGGTGACCATGGCAAGTAGAATTCACTAATGATAAAAATTAAAAGTTATTTATTATCAGATTTTTAACTTCATATTCATAATTTACACAGAAGAATGCTAAATACATCTTCTGGGAAGGACGTAGTTGATGTATGAGAGCAGCCCTGCTGAGGAGGACTTCAGTGTACTGGTGGATGAAAAGCTGGGCATCAGCCAACAATGTGCACTTGCAGYCCAGAAGGCTAACTGTACCCTCGGCTGCATCAGAAGAAGCGTGGCCAGCAGGTTGAGGGAGGTGATTCTGYCCCTCTGCTCTGCTCTGGTGAGACCCCACCTGCAGTGCTGCGTCCAGCTCTGGGGCCCTCAGCACAAGACAGACACGGACCTGTTGGAGAGGATCCCGAGGAGGGCCACAAAAACGATCAGGGGAGATGGAACACCTCTCCTGTGAAGAAAGGTTGAGAGCACTGGGATTGTTCAGCCTAGAGAAGAGAAGACTTCGTGGACAAACTTTTTAGTAGGGCCTATTGCAGTAGGACAAGGGTAATGGTTTTAAACTAAAARAGGGTAGGTTTAGAATAGATATAAGGAAGAAATTTTTTTACAACGAGGGTGGTGAAACACTGGAACAGGTTGTCCAGAGAGGTGCTAGATGCCCCATCCCTGGGAACATTCAAGATCAGGTTGGATGGGGCTCTGAGCACCCTGATCTAGTTGAAGATGTCCCTGCCCACAGCAGGGGGGTTGGACTAGATGACCATTAAAAGTCCAACTGTTCCAATCCAAACTATTCTATGATTCTATGAATGTGAAGATATATTAATGTTTATGAACAAGGTTTGGGTACTGTACTAAGGATCAAGTGTGAAGGGGAGATTGAATTCTGACTTACTACTTAAATTGAAAGCTCATTTTAAGAACTAGAGAAATATTAGAGTTAATTTAGAAGAGTGTTTTGAGTAACATTGCAGCTGTTCTGAAATTACTTAGATGAGTAAGAGGAGGGGTTGATCATATAGTGAGAGAAATGATCCAGGGCACTTGCATTAGAGTTGCAGTAAGACTATTCACAATAACAACTTTATCTTCACATCAGCTCTAACCACTGTCTTTGAAGGTTACTAGGGATATTAAAGTGACATTGAAATTCACGTTATGGTTAAATATAATCTGTATTTCTTCAGTTTCCATACATTTCCCTCAGCTTTGCAATTGCAACTAGCAGTACTGCATGTTCTCACAAAGTTAGGTCCATGTCTCTATGGGGTTACCTATTGAACTTATTTCCTTCTTGTCTTGAATTTCAACAGATTACATTCAAACATCATGGGACATTGCTTTCATCTAAAAAAATGAAAAGACATTTTATGTAAAATGTCATATAAGACATTTTATGCAAAAGGGAATTAAGTTTCCCTGGAACTTAAAAAAAAGGAAAGCTTGAGGGTTCCCCCCACTCCACTCCCAACATTCTTTCACAGAACTSATGATCTGTAAAGGCCTTCTAAAAAGAACAGGGCCATAAACACAGTTGTTAACTGGGTCTTCAGCTGAGGGACTCTGTGGATAAGCTAATCCCATCTGCTATATTCATCTGCACAGTAGAAAACATGATGATTTTCTCTTTTAAAAATGGGGAGAATTCCCTGTGTGGTATAGTAGCCTGCCAGCAAGAGGCAAACAAGGTAGCGCAGCACCCTGCGGAAAGCCAGCACCAGCACAGAGCTCCAAAACTTGGTTGCTACTTCCTGTGAGCTTGTCTTCCTCACAAAAGAAAAAAAATCAATCCATTTTGTTTTGCATCCATTTGAGGTAAAAATCTGTGAAGCCAGCAGAAGTGAGATGGTGACCAGAGTTCTGAGGAGACAAGTTTCCCCCTTCGATGCCTTTTTGTATTCCAGGGTGAAAAAGGATGTTCCAAGAGAGACATGGGGACTCACCTGCTGTTGAAGCTCAGCCAGAAAGTCCTGAAGAAGGCTTGTTTAGGAGCTGGGATRAGACCAACAATGGTTACTTACCTCAGGAGATAATAGCAATAGGATCGCACTATCAATTTTGACATTTTTTCCCCTGTCCTGAATTGTCCTGTCTGGTTATTACCTAGAAAAGAAGTCTCACTTCTAAAAACTTATGGTATTGCACCAGGAGACTGCAAGTTGAAGTAATTAGTTTCCAGTGTAGGTTCACAAAGACAAAGGACTGCACAATGTTTCAGGTAAATGAAGATGACAGGATGCTGAAGAGAGTTACAATGAACAGCCTCCTCTCTTCAAATGCTGTAGCACAAAGAGAAAACCAAAGCTTATTAAGCATCGGAAAAGAAAAACAGCACTTTGTCCTTACCCAGCTTTCACCAAGCAGATAAAATTCAACTCAGGGTCCCATGCATGAGGGGTAGCAGTGGGACATGCCCCCATCCTCCAGGAAGGACCCTACAGTTTTGGGGAGGAGAGGGAAGGGCACATAGAGGGGCCCCTGGGGAAAACAGGAGCACACAGGCACTGTCGGGGAGCTTCGAGCCGCTGCTGCCTGCGTGACCCTGGGACAAGCACTGAGCAGCTGCAGGAGGCACTGCAGGGGTGTCACAAGCATAACTGTCTTATGTTAAAACGGCCACCCATGTATGGATGGTCTGCTGCACTGCAGACACTGGCCACAGCACCCAGGGACAGCGCAGACATYGAGTCATCTATTTGCCCACAGGACAGGAAAATTTTGTTCAAATGATCATTTACAARCACATGAAATCTTGTGCTGCTCAGGCTGAATACATCAAGATGCAGCCTCTGCTTCTTCCCTGCTCTCCCCCATTTTTCATACTTCCCCTCCCTTCCCTTCTTTTCCTACTGCTGCTTTCTTTTTCCTGAGCTCGCAAAATCCATCAGTTATACTTGTCCAGCCTGGCCTCCCCTAATTGAGCCTTGCTCAGTTTTGGTTGTCACAATAAAGATGAAAAACATCCCTAATGTTTGAAGAGGAGARATTCAAGCTCAGTGATGTGGAAATCGAGCAGTATAGCACAGTCTGTCCTGGAAAGTGAGAGATGAGAAAAGAAGAAGAAAAATAACAACCCACATTGTTCCTATTGTACCAAGACATTTCCCAAACTCTCATAGACTAGTGCTGAATCATTTCAATATGCAGCACAGTTACTGGAGACAACCCTGATCGTATGCATTGACATGTTACACAGCATTCATAATCTCTGAGCAGCTGCCCTAATGCAAACTCATTTGTCAGTCAGGCCTGCAACTTTTCAAATTCTTATAGAGAGCTCGGAGGAAAGTGTTCAGAGAGTCTCTTAATGGGCCACAAAGTAGATTACCAAAAATACTGATGGGCACAGTGATTTGTTAAACATTTTGGTTTTGTTAAATTCAGAGATGCTTTTACTGCTGCCATGAAAAAAACCAGCACCACAGCCATTGGAGTCAGGCAAAACTRAAGCAGGGCCTTGTGAATGTGCACTTCTGCCAATGCATGTCAAGTAACTGAAGAAGCAACAGGAGATATTTACAAACAGTACTCTCAGTTCATGGAACTCAATTCCTTTAATGCAGAGTCAGAAGAKCCAGCAATCTAGTCATTGGGTAGAGGTTAAATAGTTAACAGGCSTTATCTCTCAACAGATCAGTGCAATGACGGGATCTCAATATCAATTTTTTTGTCATGAAACAGTCACTCAAAGATCTGTAGAACTAACTGCTATCAGCTTATCAGCTGTCCTGATTTTTGACAGGGATAGAATTAATTTTCTTCCTAGTRGCTGATATAGTGCTGTGTTTTGGATTTAGCATGAGAATAATGTTGATAACATACTAATRTTTTAGTWGTTGCTACRTAGTGCTTACACTAGTCAAGGACTTTTCTGCTTCCCATGCTCTGCCAGGTGCACAAGAAGCTGGGAGGGGGCACAGCCAGGACAGCTGACCCAAACTGGCCGAAGGGATATTCTGGACCATATGACATCATGCTCAGTATGTAAACTGGGGGGAGTTGGCCGGGGAGCAGCAGTCACTGCTTGGGAACTGGCTGGGCATCAGTCGGCAGGTGGTGAGGAATTGCATTGTGMCTCACTTATTTTGTATATTTTTATCATTATTATTATTATTATTATTTTCCCATCCTTTTCTGTTCTATTAAACTGTCTTTATCTCAACCCATGAATTTTACCTTTTTTTTTTCTTCTCTCCCCCATCCCACTGCAGGGGAGTGAGCAAGTGGCTGTATAGAGTTTAGCTACCTACCAGGTTAAACCACAACATCAGCTAAACAAGATATTGTGAAATACAGCCTTTTAGCTTGTTTTTACTTACATAGGGGAGATATATACACACAAAATCAGATCAGGCATATGGGGTCCCTGGCCTCACAGCCTGTCACCATTACTGGTGATTAACAATTGATTAGGGAAGAGTACCAAGCCAGGGCATGCCTGTCCCCATCCTTCTGAAGAACAGGCACCACTGGTGTTTCATGCAAAGACCTTCTGAACAGCGATGGTGKTTTTTTGCATCATATAATCCTTGACAGTCCCTCTCCCTCACCACTATGAATTCCTTTGGCTTTTAGCTTCTACAGTTTCCTGTGGCAAGGAGGCACACAGCTTAGCGGGCAGCCATCCACAGTGCCACTCAAATATCTCCTCTGCCTGCATTAACATGAGGAGGACTTGAGGGTTTTCAATGCTTATCAAAAGTCAGATTATCCCTTCAGATGAAAGGGTCTTTTTAAAGTTCTGTTTTGCAGATATCACCACTCTGAATTTACACGTTAACAAAAGTGTCTGTTTCACAGTTCTTCAAGGCACACGCACTCTGCTGCTACAGTGACTCTGGGCCTTGCAAAAATATGCAAAGCACAAACTTCCATGTACCTCCCTTCTGACTTCCAACGTTGATCTTCTGGTTTTAACCTCCCCAACAACCTCATCCCAAATTCTCGTCACCTCAGGGAAGTCAAGATCTATGCAGCACAGCAAATTACGCCATTACGCATGCAAGAGCCACATCATAGGCTACAGTAACACTAAACAATGCTAGGGCAAGAGATCTCTCTAGCGCTCTTCTCCACTAGATCCAGCAGAAACACCACGTCAGATGTGATTTGTTTCCTTGGGTTTGTGGCATGGCTGTTTTCTTCCTGAGACATTAAGTAATAGCTAGTGAGAACTCTTGTGCTTTAGGCTTAAAAAAATAAAAAGTTCTTTTTTGTGGTTATTGAGGGTGAGGTGGGGGGTGCTAAAATAAGCAAACAAATGTTTGGTGGTGTTCGCATTCCTGAGAGGAGTCTTGGCATCTTAGTGAAGCACCTGGGCACTTTACAGGCAAAGCATAACATGTCCATGTATTAAAAAAGTCTGCGAAACATCTACTACAGGCAACGTAGAGTGAACTATTTCAGCTCAGTAGAGCCAAAACATGCCTAGTGTGCTCATTGGCTCTGAGAATTATATTACACCTTACCAATTTTATGGAATATATTACATAACTAAATACTTTCAATGCTCCTCTGAGAGCGCTCTAGTATGACTTAGAAAATCTAGCAATAGGACTCTAGTGAAGGCCTGCTTTCTAACAGATTAAAAAGGTTTCTGTATCTAATTGCTTCATAGTTAAAATTTTAAGATGTAAAAACACATACTCCCCCACATTTTATAGTGATCCTGCTTCCACTGGAGGAGGGTATGAGTTAGAAACACCACTCTCACTAGCAAAGAACTGGAGAAGAGTGCTTGCCCCAGACCAGCTGGCTCAGCCCCCAGCACTGAATTCTGCCATGCTGGGGCAATCTCCCTTCCTTGGAAGGGCAAATACCAGCGCCCCAGGGCATTCATTCCATCCACGCCTGCCCACCACTGCTCCCTAACTGTGGCTGGAGACCTCTTGACATGAGGGATGACTCTCRGCAACCCCTGCCCCTTCCCAAGGGGTAATGCAGCCCAGAGTCCCTGCCCATCTCCACASGTGACAATGCCAGTGACCACCCCCACTCCCCAGCACACATGCTGCATGGGAGCCAGCACCAGGACACGTAAGGAGGGTGCCACTGCCACTCAAAAACTACCATTTAATGGTCACCCAGCCTTTCTTGGAGCAAGCAAGAGAACTGATAAGCAAATTTAAGCCTACAGTAAAAGCCAGTCCCTGTTAGCCAGCTCTTGCTGTCAGAGGGTTAAGCTATACTCACAGCCTCCGAAAAACAAACATGATGAAGATGGTCCAAGCCAGACACACACTGAGGTATCTTTCACAATGCTGTCCACTAAGCAATAATAAAGCATAAGTGATTGTAAATGGATGTTTGGTCTTAAGTAGCTTTCAGCTACAGTATATAAAGACAGCTTATGCTAAAGAAATGTCTTCAATGAATTTTGTTAGCAACAGTTCATCATGAGAAGCCAGTGTGCTTATATAGTAGTATTACAGATTGTTATTGTGGTTTTACAGATAAAAGTAGGTCAAATGGATTAATACAGCAGCCGTGACAATATTATTGCTATTAATGTAGAGGTAGTTAACTTTATCACCAAATGATGTACCCTTATGTCATTTTCTCAGTACTCTGGAACAACTTCCGCAATATCATGCACATATTATGTACACAACAGAACAGCAGACAGCTGTGTGATTAAAGACACTACATTGCGGAGAATACCAATTCCTAAGCAGTTATGAATCATGAAATAAAAAAAAAATCACAAGTGATTTATTTTGTGTGGACATGAAGAGAAGCTTTAATAGAATTAGATATTTCGTTTGGCTGTTGTTATGCCACGGAAATGTTCATGTGCTATTAAGTAATCTGGTTGATTAACTCCTTGGTACACTAGAAACAAGGCTGATAGAAACAAAAAGAAAAATACTGTTAGGATCTTGTTAATCAGTATCCAAAGCAAGGAAAACTATTTTTGTTATGCAACAGAATTGTGTAAGCTAACATCATTCTTACATATGTAGAAAACAAAAGTAGAACAAAAAAAACCCTGTAATTGCAGTTGCAATATTCAGAGGTTTAAGAGACTTTATGCTCTCTTGGTATAAAATATTGATTTTTGTTTAAAACTAACAAAATTACACCTGCCTAAAAATCACTCATATCAGTAAAAAAAAAAAACACCCACAAAATAATTCAAAAAATAAGATACATAAGTCTTCTCTGGCTTTAAACCAAGTTAAGTCAGCAATTCTTTAAGAACCTTGGGGCTAACCTTTCTCATAACGTCTCACATATCTGTAGGAATATCCTTCATCATCTTCTAATGACATTGACCATGCTGAACAGCAACTCCCACAGATAACATTTTTGATGTCACTTACTCTCACATCTCTAAATTGAAAATTGCTTTATTAAAAAGGAATTTAGAACTTCATATATTTCTGTGAAAAAGTCTCAGTTGTATTTAGCTTTATTAGCCAAGTAAGGAACTTGGTTTGATTGCTTTGGTTTACATGTTAAATAGGGAAAAACAAATGCCTGCAGCTTTCAACCTGGTTTAAGCAGCTCACCGAGTCCCCACCAGGTCAGGAGACCCACATAGCAGCAGGAGGAGGTGTTCAGCCAGTTGGCACCTGGAGACACTTGTAGAGAAGTTACAGAGCATAGCTGTTGTAGGGTTTAAACAATGAAACTACAGACAYCAGGTACACCTCTCAGATGTGTCACAGAGTCACTAGAATTGTGCCAACTCACAGTCCCCCAACACACAACCCTGCTGCTTCTCAGCTGCAGCTCTTGCCTGCATTAGCATAACCTGATATATTTTTAGACTGCTGGTTCAAATTCCACATTGCACTCCGTGAGTATGCTCCCCCTCCAGCTGTCCTCATTTGTTGCTCATGATTCTCACATCTGCCTGTAGCACTTCTTGAATAAACATGATGACTGTCCATGTAACAGAAAGGGGTATTCTGCAGTCATGAGAAAGTAGAGAAGAGCATTAATACTTTTCTTGCCCAGCAATTCAACTCGTGTACAACTTAATCCATTTTGAAGCTTTCTTCAGTGGTTCTTTCTATTCATTTTGCCTCCAGGAGAATGCTCCCAGTCTTCGCACACCTCCTCTTAGCAGGATTTTTCCATACCACTAATTATTTTTGCTACTTCCACCGCCATCTCTACTCTCTTGTCAGAAGCAGGCTAAGAGCACACACTGCTTTCCAGGTGGCTGCACACCACAGTGAGGGTGACTGACATTAAGTATTATTTCCCCCTGTTCTTTCCACAATCTGCTTGTAATTTGGTTTCTTAATGATACCAAGCCATTTTTTATTTGTGGACTGGAGTTAATTCTGAAGCTAGCAAAGCGGAATGTAAATAGCACATGTTATTCCTTCTGTTGTACATTAACTTGCATACATCAACAATTAATTTGACATACCGTGTGTAACACAGTTGCCTTATTTTGCTAGATCCCTGCAAAGCTCCTTAGTATAGCACATGTCTGTATTAAGAAGCAAACAGGATGCCCCAGGGTTCAAGAAATCTAACAAACATGCGCTATCTGAAATTGGACCCAGTATTTTCTTTGATGTGCCTGAAACAGTCGTCTTGCTTTCGTAGCTTATTACACTCCTTCAGGACCTGTCCTCTATCAGTTTCACTGACATATTTCTTTGAAACTTCTCAGAGGATGGTGACCAGAAGGCAGACATGAAAAATTAATTATTAACAGACTTAAGTCTGTTGATAACACCACCAATTCGTGCATGCAGCCCCTCCAGGAACACGCAGAGGCCTCCTTTAACCTAAAGCATTTCAAAGTTCCTCAGCTCAGTTTGAAGGCAGAAGGTACCATTTATGCAGATCCAAGGATACCTATACCTCTTTCACAAAGCTCAGAGTCCCTCTCCTGATACTTACTACTGCAAACTCAGTCTCTGGGTATAGTTTCCTTTAAGGAGCAGTCCTTGATCAATAACTTTCAATGCATCCATTAGCTCATCTCCAAAGGGTATGCAATTGCAGAAATAGGTAGCCAGTAGATGACAATACCACTGAAACCAATGAAGCKCTCTGTAAATTAGGTTACTATTCAACATGAGTCAGCGTGGCCCACAGTTGGACACTGGCTGCTCTTCACAGTAATCTCAATGTTTTACCACTTGGCAGCATGATCAGAAACAGCAGTAAGTAGTCTGCCTGGCCAAATYCAAGATAGATGTCTCCAAGAAAATTCATTTCTCAGACTAGCATGTTCCACCTATGTGGTAATAATGGTGTGAGAGCACATACTGCATGAATTTACATAAAAGAGCAGCACAGTGAGGGTGTTGCAAGAAGGAAAATGGGAACTGAGGCAAGAAAACACTTCCACAACATGACTCAGGAATTTAAACATTTGCATGAAAATGCTTGAAAAGGAACACAAAAAGGCAAAGGTGGGGGAGCTGTAAAATATTGTAGTTACCAAAAAAGAAACAGCCAGAAGTACCAGCCAGTAGGAAAAAGACAGACAGACATAGAAATGAGTTTTATTTCAGAGGAATTTTGTGTATGCCTTAGTTGCACAACTAGCAGTTTGGAGAACCCAAATATATTTCCAACTCTACTGAAAGTCATTTGAAAACACTGGGGGTGGGGAGGAAGCTGCTTCTGAAAGGTAAAAAGCCTCCAAGGACAATAAAAAAATCCAGGACAATTGCTTAAAAAAGTTGAGGTTTAAAATGCCTCAAATAGAAAGGTCCATAAAATGTCAAAAAAGACAACAAGATATCCTTTGAACATGACTATCATAAGATGGGGAAGTCTAGGATTCAGAAATGTACAGGTAATTTAGAACTGGAAGTTACAGGCAGAACAAGAAAAAGTTATTGTACTTATAAGACTCTACCAAAGCAAAGGCTTACTTGAACACCACATGTGCAGCAGAGAGCTGGCTTCTGCAGTTGGGCTATTAAAAACACTGAGGATGCAAGGCTAGAGTTACCTTGCAAGAAGATTGCCATCAATCTGCCTATTGTAATTATGTTCAACAAATCCTTTGACAGCTCTGAGAAAGACCATATATAAACAGCACCATCTTCAATATTTCACTGTACACCACTGCAAAAAACACCAGGCTACTACTAGCATGAAGACTTCTGKTAAGTGCAGTAAAATACATCATCGATTCTCTTTTCCAGTAGTTTTCTAGCCTTCTTATAAAAGCATCACTGGTGTTTGTATTTCAGAGAGAGAATACAATCCAGGGTTCATCTGTGTTGTAGATAGCCTCTGCTAGAAAAGAGATTTCTTCCCCCCCCCCTTCCCTTTATGGTGAAGATATAAGAAGAAAAAAATAGAAATAAACTCTACACAGTTTGTGGTTACTTCATTTCTTTGGACTACATCAAGAGAGGTGTTTTTGTTAAGTAATGTTTCCCCATGGTGACAGCTACCACTCAGATGAAGAGCAGAATTTCATATATTTTTCAGCCATCACTTAATCCAGTTTAGCATCTGTACTGACACCTCCGAGTTTTCTGCATCCACAATATCCCAAATTGCTGTTTGTGATCAGTGCTGAAGGATGTTTTCTCTCAGTTCAAGGAAGGATCAAGTCCTCTTTTCCCCTAAATCAGAAGCAATGAGCAGACACATCAGAATAAGCAGCCAGATGAAATGTCTAAGGAAGAAATAAAATCCCAGATTACAAACCCACAAAGCATCTATTCTACAGCTGTGGAATCTCTCCCTGGGGCTTCACTGAAATTCAGTTGCTTGGTCAAAGCAAGGAAACACGATAGATTCAGTTTTTTTTCCTACAGCTACTCTCATTCTAGAGGAGAAGCTGAAAAACAGAGAGTGTGTGTGTGTGAACCCCAGATGATRATAAAACTGGAGCCTTGGACACTTTAGCCAGAATATACACTTGCTCTTAAAGAGTTAGTGTTCAAACCAGCAAAGGGAGATCCATGAGCACTCCAGACAAATCTGTAAGGGAATTGGCCCAGGGAATATTTATTTACATGAAGGAGGACAGAAAGAACAGAGGCTGAGAGATGCCTACTGCGCAACACCTGGCAGCATGGTGCACCAAGGTATACCGACTATTAATTTTCAGTGTGTGCCTGTGCTTTATTTCCTTTTTTCAAAGGCAACAAGTAACTTAGTAACTTGCCCCTGAGGAAGGAAATCTGAGGTCTACACTTTTACAAGAAAGCTGTTTCACTGCAAAACCATTCATTCTTCTTTCCACATGACAGAAGCCTTCCAAGAGCGTTACTGGAAATGCACCGCGGACACCTAAAACACTAGCCACTCCCTCCAAAAAGCTTCAGTTTGGAAGGCTATTCATAGAGTACAAAGAAAAACAAACCATAAAGCCACATAATTTTTGTAGTTTATTACACAGCTGCAAGGAAACGTCAGAAATGAYGCCATGACAAACACCATATACAGTGAGATAAGCGACACTCAAAATTGCTTGAGTGAAAGAAACATCCTCATCAGCACACACAGGTCCAAGTTCTTGAGTAAGCTTCAGTCTGAGTACCCTGGTCACACAATAAAAATACCAACTCCAGCAGAAAGTGGGGGAAGGACAGCAAACCAAGCTTCTGGGAAGCAAACAAACAAAATTGAACCTCCTTGGAGATGTCAGAAAAGATTTCCTCATCTCAGGAACACCCAGCATGCATTTGCTGGTAAAATACTGGGAACTTGCCTCTCAAATGGGTTTCTACATCAGAGCTGCTAGTACYTGCCTACAGAAGCACAGGTCTCCTCTGGTGTTTTAGCTGACACTGTATTAGGCTCAGTACTATCTTCTAAGCTTTAGAAATTTATCAGGGTAGCAGATACAAAYATCCAACAATTAGTCCAGAATGTAACAGACACATTAGAATAAGTGTTCAGTTTTCCAAAGCTGCAGCAATAATCAGCTCAGCTTTTGCCATGTCAAAATGATAGACCTCACTGCCTAAATTTCAGCTGAAATGCACCAAGAATACCTTTCAGAATGAGATTCTTCAACAGTGTTAGGAAAGCATGAAAAACATGGCAGAACAGGTACATCTGTTCAAATAAATTGAGAGAACTCTCTAGCTTGAAAAGACCTGACTTATTGAACTGTAAGCAGAGATTTCAGTCAAATATCTTCTTGCTGTAGCGTGCAGAGACTAAACCACAATTCAATCACACAAGATAATGAACAGTGCAATGCATTAATATCAGCATTTATCTTTCTTTTATGCTTGATCAATAAAAAACTTTGAAACCATTTATTAGCTCACTTTCTGTCTGAATGATTCTAGAAATGGTGTCAAACTAGAAGTAAGGAAAACAATAAAAGGAACCACATTGTAATGTTAGACTCTGGCTTGTATTGCTCAAGAATTGCAAACAACTAAGACAACTAACATCATCTAAGACTAGAACTAAGACTGCATTATTCAAACATAAGCACTCTAACTCAAGAGCATCTTTTGCAGAAAAACCTGAACACAGCTGTGTAATACTCTATACACTCAATTACAAAGCAGAGATAAGAGAAGAAATTCTCACAGAGAACATGCTACAGGTGCACTAGATGGACAGAGAAGGACATGTAGAACAGGCTGGTTATTCTTCAAACAGCCCCTTTAATATGACCCCCACTCATATGGTTGAAAGTTTCCTTAGACCAAATCACCTGTACAAGTCTCCAAAGAGAAAACAGATAAGAACTATACAGTGCTAAATCTACTTATTTCCCCTCAAAAAAAAAAACACAGCTCCATGCCCTTCATAAGTTGCTGGGATTCAAAATTAATTTTTCTAGCATATCGCATCTTACTAGGCTTTTTTTTGTCCTCTCCCTACAACAGCATACCTTTCTTTCCTAGTCAAACCAGAAAAATACTGCAGTTAAAATGGATAAAAATCCAAAAAGCAAATTAATAAAACCAGAATTAATAGCATGCCTATTTGGAAGATTTATTAATTTGAAGATTAATTAATTTGAACCATTACTAGTTACTAATAGCCATTATGAGAAAGTAATATCAACTATCAGCTGCATTGTTTGTYTACCTGCTCTAAACTTTTGCAAAAAAAAAACCACCACAAACCAAACAATGCTCCAACACTCTCCCCAATGGCACTTTGCATTTCTACAGTGATTTGGGTTTTGTACCTAATGACCATTCTCTCACAGGTAACATTTATTTAYGCACAGCAGCTGAAAATCAAGATCCTGAAAGATTTGCATTTTTACAGTCAAATGCAAAAGGTAAAGCAATAATAGGTAGTGGTTGCCTTGTCTGCATTTGAGTATCACAGCTGAGAGCTTGAACTTATTCCATCRTTTCAGGTTACCAGCAGAAAATTTGTCTCAACAAGATGCCTCTCAGCCAACAAGAGCTTCAGTCATAGCCATTTTAAAGATAGTTATCTAATATTTACCTGAAAATAAATTATTTACTGCATGGTAATCTGATGTGTTCATACACTGGAAACTTTAACCCTCTCCTGCTTTGTATCAGTGTTTTTAATGGTSCCATTAATGGCAAGCTGCAAGATCCTTATCTAAACGTCACACTGGATGCACAACTCCTAGACAGCCAGGCTAGACTCTCTCTGTAGCCAGCCAAAGGAGAAAAGTACATGTCGCTCTAGGGAGCAATTAATCCACTAAGATTAATATCCAAGTCTCCAAAAGGTATCAGCCTGTCTCTGATGACTCTAGAAGAAGCCTTGACATCTGACAGACTGGACACCTAACTCCTAGATGACCTAGTTAGGGGAGACTGATCACACCCTAGTGACTGCAGAGGCATCATTGGCTCCAAGTACTGTGCAGGATGTTCCATGGGATCTCCCCATTGTAATCTTTTCCATAACGGCATACAAATCTAAACCTACTTCTAATTCATCTTCCCCAACCTTATGTTACTTGATCCTATCACAGAAATCCTGCTGTGACATAATGGTAAGAACAATCATGTCCAAGTTCAAATCTTTCACCAGGAATAGGAAGGAGAAAAGTGATACTGGAGCATCAGTGAGACACCTCTCATTTTTGACACAATCTGGACATTAAGCAAAGCAGGCAAAGTGTTTTCTTCACTTCATTTTCAAAGATAATGCTGTACTAGTTACTACAAGCAGGGTCACTCTCCAACATGCAGCAGCAATTAACAGATCTGCTGTATGGCCACTGACTGACAGCAAACTACATACATCTTAAGTTTTCTTCTGAAGACTGGAGTCAATTAAGGCRGATTTTGTAATGTCAGCTTCAACACATTAAAAAAAAAGTACTTCAGTGGAGAGTTGCATAGGCAAATGACAGCTGTTGGGCTCATTCTGCAGTCGCTCACTTTTGGAAAGAGCTTTCAGGGTACCCATTTCAGGGACAGAGACACTGCAGGGTTGTAAGCATAGTGACTCCACATCCATCTGTGTGGCTTTTGGGAATCTGCATCTTAGATGTCAGGAAGGCACAGTAAGATATAGTGGAAGCATTGAACTATTCATCTTGGTACTTCAGCCAGCAAAATTATTATCCACTTCACCCTGGTGTGTTTTACCTGTTCCCTTCAGCTCCCTTTCATCAAAGTAAAGCCTTGTTTTCCAGCAGGAGTTTTTCAAGAACAGGCAGATTTAACTCATAAGTAGTGTATTAACTACAGCGTGCTCTGGATATATTTATTCATCGAGTTGGAAATACTGCAAACACCACTTAAGGATTCCAAATCTTGTTTCTGGAAACAAGTCCTATTATAGCCCAAATCATTAGCCTCCCCAGTGGCATGATGATTCAGACATTTTGCTGCATGATAACAATATCCACTGTAGCAGAGTGAAAATTACAGCATGTGTGCTATGGTAGCTGAAGAATCACCGTTTCAGCGGTAATAGCTTTTCACCTCAAGGAACAACTAGAACTTTCATTGCTTCATGCTCACCCTCCCTTTCATGCCAATTTTTTTTTATGTTACACCCATCTTATTACACTGCCATATCACTATTTTGCTATTTTCAGTTCAAAAGCAGAGCAAGCTTAAATGGTTATCTACATCTAAAAGCTTCAGTCACTGAAAAGATTTAGATACTTATTGCATGACTCAGTCCTAATACTTCAAGCAGGATTTAATTTCTTCATTTTTATCTTGAAAGATCATCTCTCTGACCAGCATCCCTCATATCAGAGCTCTGCCTTTTTTTATGGTACAAGGAAAAAAGAAGGAAAATATTTCTTCTTCCAGAGTCCCCCTCACATGGGCCAATTCTGCTCTTACCCTTCTTGCTTAGCTTCATATAATGTAGCTGCAAACACCACAYAGGAAGGTGACTAAAGTCATACCTGTTAACAGCTGGGCATTGTTACATTTTYCCATGCCTTTTTTTTTAATAACAAAAACTTGTCAAGGAAAATATTGTACACCATCAGTTTCAGTGTAACAAAGATGAATACAGTAATGATATAGCAGAATTTTCCAAGAAAATCATCAAGAAGTTTACTTAAGCTCTCTCCAGAGGCTGGTCCAGAAATCCAGGCAAATATAGACAGTAAGGGACCTACTCTAGGAAGGGCAATGAAGCATGTGTGATATGTTGCTCCCATGACACCTGATCTTGGGRTGTGTACTCAATTTCTTCATGCCAAAGTCTTTCAGCATAGTCTGCAGTTGCTGGAAGACATTTTCCTGATCCTCTCTGCAAGTTTTCCACCACCTGCAACATGCAGGTGAGATGGGGCCCCACACTATCACCCTTGGATTGCAGTGCAGAGTGCTGGTGAGCTCAGGCACCTACTGTGTCTTAGGGTCACAGGTTAGWGTGTGCCATGATTTTGGCTAAGGAATGCCTTGTTATTTTCCTGCTAACTTAACTTATATTCTACTCAAATCATCTTAAAAGTAAAAGAAATACAAGCATTTATTCATAATTTTAAGAAGACAGTCACAAGTTGCTAAAAGGCAGTTTTCTTCCATTTCCTCACCTACATTTAATCTATTTATGCTAATATGTCCAAAAAGTCTCTCTTTTAGCAGGCCTGTTCTTCTCCCAACAACATGGCTTTGTGTATATTTTCTTTCTTCTTAATACAGTGTATTAGCTATTACAGCCAAACTCACTTTTCTCTTATTTTAATTATCATTAGAGGTGGGGGAGAAGGGAGGAGAGAGGACAAGAGGAAGCTATCTTATCCCTTCCTTAAAGAGAAGACAGTCTGACAAACCTTGTGAGCAGAATCATTTGTAGATATAAAGATGCTAAAAAAAGAACTTGACTCGATATCACAGTAAAATGAAGATGCAGAGAGCATTGCTAAGATTAAGTACTTTTCTAATAACCCTGCTCTATACAATGAGCCAAAACTTACCTACATTTCACAAATGTACATCTTTACAAAATTCAAGAAATAGTAACATTTCAAGCTACTGAAAGTGCTGCAAAAGCACAAATCAAACCACCTGCAATTCTCCAGTCTCTTATGCATCCATCAAATAGGGATCGAAAGAAGACTAGTTTTAAATTAACTGTCTGACAAAGCACTACAAAACACAGCGATAAAGGAAAGATTGATATTTAGTCTGTTACGCTAAAGAAAAATTAAATGAACCTGTAGACATTACAATGACAAATTCAGACTTTTAAAATACCTTATCCCAACATCATTGATATGTCATTATTTTCAAGTTCAGCTGTATCAAACCTTATAATCTTTTCAAATTCACAGTTTAAAAGCGTGTCTTCCAAGCAGTTCGCAGTACCTCTGATGAGTATAGAGGTTCATTTCAGGAGAAGTCCTGTCACCAGTTACACTGGTGGGAAAACAAAAGAAAAGTCAGAAAGCTTTATTTGTAGTTGTGTTTTTCTATAATGTCAGTTATAAGATTATACATARACCTAGCGATACAGTGCTACACTAAGCAACTCAAAAAAGATCACGTAAGTGACAGTACAGTATCTGTCCATGGCAACATATACAAGGACAACAGTTACTAAAACTGATGAATGCTAAAAACAGAAGATGAACTCACAGATAAGATTTTCCTTATGAAGATAGGTTAAAATGAGGACAATGTTTCATCTTCAAAGAGCACAGCTTTCTATTTTCTTAAAAAGTGCAATAGCTGGGGTTCATAAAGCTATGGTAAATCAATATTGCTGTGTTTCAGCAGTTACTCTACCTTGTCAAAGCTTTCTAGCTGTACTATTTCCTCAAGAACTTTGTAATGTCAAGAATTTCAGGAACTGGGGGAGAGCAAAATAAAAATAAAAAGATATGTGGAAAAAAGTGTAGGCCACCAACAGGAAACATAYGCAATTCAGAAAAGAGCAAGTCAAAAGCATTTCTAGCCTGAGACAAAAGTATTTCCTTGCATATGGATCACTGACCACGGTGGTTTTCCAGTTAAGAGCTGACTATATCAAAATATTCAGTCAAAAAAAAACACCCAGAATTTAGGAGAGTGACATAGGAGCTCACTTTTTGTTGCAGGCAAGATTTATACAAACAGTCTAGGGATGTAGACTCACTGCATGTAGGAGGAAAAARAAATAACATCTCCAACAGCCACATAGGTAACCTGCTAAACTCCTGCTACTGCATATACAACTTTTCTGTGGTATACAGCATGGACTCCCATTGGCAATTTTAGGCCTCTCTTCCTAAGGCAGCATACTTACCAGGCCTGTGCTCTGTCATTATGACCTGGATCAATAAACTCCATTTCTGCCCTTRCACTCTGAACACAGACTCTCCACAAGCCTTGTCGAAACTTTTTTCCCCTCAGTGAGTTATTTTCTAGAGCACATCAGCTTGCTTGCAGAGTAGTCCCTGCAGCAAAGGGCTGTTTTTGACTTCTGGCACAACATGGAAAGCTTGCTTTACAGCTTAGATATTATTAATCATAGATTTATTTACAGGATTAGTAAATCCCTGAGTTGCTGGGGGATGGGGGTGGGGTGGTGGTGTTAAGATATGAAAACTAGCATCTCCTCCTTGCTCAACTAAAATACTGTTAACTCACTCTTCTCCTGTAATTCTTGCTTCTTGGTTAGTAGTTAGAAGATGTACTTTGTAATGTTTTAAAGTCTGTTAATTTGGTAATAAAACCCCTCCCACATACTGGATATTTTACACACAATAGCCAGTATGCCCTGTGCCAAAAAGAAGAGGAGCCTGAGCTGTGTCACATGACCTCAGGCTCAGGAGATGTGAAYACAACCTAAATACCACTAAATCAACACAGAAATGACATGCAAACCGACCACCAGACGAGGCAAGGCAGGAGCCAGGCAGAKTCCCAAGGCAACCCCTAAGCCTGTTCTGTAGGACAGGACCTGTCCAGAAGGTCCCCCACACTTCACTGGGGGAAGACAGGTCTCTCTCCCTCAGGCATTTCCCATCTTGCTTCTTAGGACAGTGTGAATGATYATTTAGAAGTTGGCCAGTCACCTGTTCATTAAGCTGCACTAAGAAAAATTTAGACTGTTATAGAGGCAAACCATTATTTTTAGAAAGTTGGGTAAACTATAGCAGTAGTAATCCTGGGACAAACAGCCTAGAGCAGTTTGCTCTGGATGCTGTGTCAGAGGACAGGCTTGCTGACAGAGGATGCAGATCTCAGGAACAGCTTCTTCCCTCTCAGAGCAGAGAGAAAAAGGACTAACGCATACARTCTTTCTCCGCACACCAAACTGGCTGCACTAGAGAGCGAGAGTCATTTGTCTTCAGCGAGAGCCTGCTCGGCAGTCTCAGGAGGAGACTGCTGGAGGCAGAACCCTAGCCTTGCTTTTGGCTGCACAGGTAGTGACAGGAGAGCAGAAAAGAGAAACAGCTGCTGACTCAGCACTACGCTCAGTGATGCCTGCCATAGAGGTCTCCAACCAACCCTCCCAGCAGCTGGTGGGTGACCAGAGCACAAACCACTATCAGACTGTATTGTCCACACTGGCAGAATTACCACTACTARACTATACTGTCCATGCTGGTAGACATACTTAGGAGCAACAGCAGATCATGCTATAACATATATTATGCCCAGAAATATGCTATCACAYGTCAGAGGATTGTACATTGGGGTGGAACCTGCCCCAGGAAGCCACGTTCTCCTCCACAGGCATTACTGCGTGAGCCAGCAAAGACGTGGYTTCAGCTACCAGAACCAGTTTACAGGAAGTGTGCCCATTTACACTGTATGTAGACATGCCTCACAGATGTAATGCATATGACAGATACRTTGCCCCCAGTAAAGAGATCACACATTGCCCCATAGTGCATCTCAGGGGCTGATATTAATCAGGTCAGGACAACTGCTGCAAAATTGCAGTAGTTTGCTGCTCCATCACAAAAGCTTTCACAGCTTCAACTTTTAAGGCTAACAAGCCACCACACTTTTCCTGCATTCAGTGTCAGACTGGCACACAGTAGATTTACAGTATTGGTGAAGTCCCAGCTTCAGTCATGTATGTGCAAGAGAAGTGCAGACCTGCATGAGGGGGGCACCAGTAAATCCGGTGGGATTCCCACAGTGCTCTATGAGAACATTCACACATATTGCAGCTCACTTCATTTGGTCTTTTAACACAGATATGTAACCAGAAATACTAATACTAGGGGGTTTTKGGATGGATGTGGGGAGGAAATCCACACACCAGCTCCTTTGCCTTTTTGCCTAGAAGGGTCAACTGCATTTGGCATAGCAAGCTAGCAAGAACCAAAGTACCCCTCCAATTAAAGCTGAGTTACTATCACAGGCCAGTTATATCCCCACTTTAAGCAGCAAACAGCTCCCTAGATGAGCAGACAGTTTCTTAGATAGCAAGTGAAAGGCAAGATAATAGTTATCATGAAAATCCATCTTGATTGCTCATGCTTTGACAAGCTTTGCTGGTGGATGATTTGAAAGTGATTAAAAAATAAAAAATTAACCTTCTCTTCTGCAAAAGAGTTCCTGTGTTGCCTAAGCAAAAGGGAAGATGATACCATCTCCTCTAACACCATTTGCGTCAGAGCAACAGCTTGCAACAGTAACACYGCATTTCTGTGATCACACAGAATTTCTGGCCAGTACCATTTTYGGGTTGTTTTTCCTCCTTCCCTGAAAGCACGACAAGTCCATGCAGAGAGCACATCRTTAGGAATAAGAGCAAGGGGGCATGGAAAAAGTCTGCTCCATTCCACATCTTTTCTAATAAATTGATAGTTGACACRTATGTAACAGCTGTTCACATATGGATACTTGTTCACTTGAATTCAAATAGACATTTGCTTTGTATTCTTGCTGTGCCATATCCACATCATCTCATCCTTCAAGTGTCACAACAACTTCAAATATTTGAAATACAGGGGATGTTTTCCATGTTTAATAGCCACTGTTTTTGTAATAAGAAAGTCCATATTYCCTATGTTTGAGAGCTGTACAAGTGAAACTGAACAAGTAATAGTTACTTGTATTAGCAAACACCACCATCAATACAATGAGGGTACTAAGCAAACAGCTCTACTGAATGCCTTCAGACACAGTTGTACTCTCCCAGCCTGTGACACCAGCAGTGACACAAGGCAAAACAAYGCTTTTCCATGTTTACTTCCAAAAGCCCAGTCACCATGGGGATTCTCCAGGAGGATCTTGCTCAATGACTGCAGTAAATTTGTACAGACTCAGTAGAGTTGTACAGATGTCTTTAACAAAAAGGGCACCTGCACAGACCTGGAGCCCAGAATCAAGAGCATCACCAGTCAGGCAGGCTCCGAAAGTTGCAGTAACAAATACAGCCTTTCAAGACCTGTCTTCTCTTGCTTTGTTTCAGTATTTTTCCTTTTACTACATAGACTTGTAATTTTCATTTGCTTAAGAGCTTTTCCTCTTTTTCTCTTTCCAGCCTAACTGCAAGCCTTGCCAGGACATCTCAGAAGATCCACRCAGAAGACATGAACACTTTGTGGAAGTCTCCCACGTACTCAGGGAAAGGGAAGGGAATAGGATAGCAAACCTCTTTCCCCATCAGGGAGAAGTCTGTCCAGCAGGGCACTAATGGCAAGGACTAAAGCAGAACCTGCTCTTTTTTGACACTATTGTTTTCTCTGCAGAAATCTGGGGTTCAATATGACAGTACACAACATGTTCTCTACCCAGGGCTGYTATCCCATGTCACTTAGGAGGGTATCCATTCACACCCAGGGTCTGGAGACAGTAGTTCTCACCCTTGTCAGGAGCATTTGGAAACCAGCGTACCCTCAGAAACCTCACAGCCTCACACTTTCTTCAGCAGAGGAGACTGGTACTAGAGAGACTTCATCAACAGACTTCAGTTGCCTTTTCCSTAGGCTGTTAACAGTCTTTCTTTTCCACTTCCCCATGTATAATCCCCCCAGTGATGGASACGTGCTATTTCACAGGCAAGGTAATAGGCTTAGCACAGGACAATGTGTTGTACTGCAAGAGCGATTCTGCTCTACACTGTAGTTGCACCCTTTGTATTTTAAAGAAATATGAAAAATATCAAAGTACATTGCAAGACAACTATGTTTATATTGCCAACAGATAACTGAACTTTGCAAAATAAAGCATTTATTATTTATGCATTTCAGCATTTATTATTCTTGAGTATTGATCATAATCTGGATCAATAAACTCAAGTGTACAGACTGAAGTATTAGCATCTCTTGACTAAAAATCATTATTCAGGCAAGATTTRATATTAAAAAATAGGCGTGATGAACAGAATCTGAATTTTGATTTTGGCAGTTCAAGCCTCAGCTGCATTTATTATTTTTTTCTTCTTTTTCAGTTGCATTTATTATTTTTTCTTCTTTTACAAATTCACAACTATGCTGGTCTCTTGTTTTACAAGTGAATCTAGAAAACAGTGCCAAAAATGTGTAAGTGGAAAGGCTTTTTATTGCTCCCAAATCAGGACTTCTACAAATTCTACAAATRAGATTTTCAGACAGTTTTCCAGACTGCAGATGTTGGGATGAACATCTCAACTTTTGGATTCTTTACTCAGCATTTAAACCTTCAGCTTTTTCCAATCATTAGTGTAAGTTCTACAAGTAAAATATTTTTCCTGATGTAAAATATGAAACTGTTTCCACTGAAATTGATAGCTGAACTCCCACTCACTTAAGTGGAAACTGGATATAGACAAGGATGTGCGTTATTAGTCTGATGACATACAGTGTAATCAAGCTAATGAATTTGACAACTTGAGACTGAAAAGAACAGATTGAGGCATGTGCTGTTGACAAACGTAGAAAAACATGTCAGTTTCAAGCAAAATATTGCATACACAATGCAGTGTTAAAAAAGGCAGTTTAATTAGATGTACCATATTTTTTATTATTTTGAAAAGCAATAACTAGAAAAATTTCCAAATGGTTCATTGGAGAGAAAAAGTTTTTACTTTCTTCATGGAGATGGAACTAAATTCATTTTCATATGAGTAAACCAGTGAACACTGTACTAGGAGACTTTTACAAGTTTGGAAAAAAGTTAAACTTGCTATGCCAAAAGTRGAACAATAAACTGTCAGTAAGCAAAGCATTTCTTGTTCCAGACATGTAGTGACTTATCTTGGAAAATCACCAAACCTCTCCAAGGTCCTCCAAACCAGGCAACCCTGTTGGCTTGAAGTAAAATTCACTGAAGCAAACATTTAGCTTATTCTTTTATTACTAACTAGCTCAAATTTTGACAGTCACTTTAAGTCCTAAGCTTGCACGTCATCTTCCCAAGCCTTTCAACAATGCATGGAGTAGCATGTATAATACTTGTCATACAGCAGTATCAATTTCCTTCAAAGCTTGCAATGTAGAAATGCCAATTGAATTCTCTTCCTAAACAAATTTTAAMACACCATTCCTTCTCAAAAAGAAAAATGTAACCCTAGAAAAHATTTGTGGGGGRAAAAAAAAAAAGACTAAGTCCAAATTATTTTTGCAACTAGTACCCAAACATTCCAAACACACCTATTTCATTTCAAAGATACAGCTAACCTTGTTTAAGAGAAAAGACTTTAARCCTACTTCAAATGGAGAGAAGGTTCTGGTTCTCCATCTCAGAACATTTCATATAGGTTTACCTCACTCATCAACTCCATCCTCCCTCCATGTTATCCCATAATTCTTTCCTATCTTCCAGTAACCTAATTATAAATCAAAGAATATAATGTAGAGGTATAAATTTATCTTCAATCTTACAATTCATGTTGTTATTCAACCTTTATAAACAACTTATTTCAAGAAGGAAAACAAGTTATTCCTTCTGTTCTTGGAATGTTATTACACTTAAAAATGTGAAATTAATATACTAAAACAATGCCAAGTCTTTTTAATCCTCTTGGAAAGGCTTTTTTAATCAACATTTATCTTATTACACTGAAAATGTTGAACAGACATCTGTACATCTTTTTACAAGCAAAAGGATATGTAGTTATGTGGAAAAGAAGATCAGTGGATTCATATTAGTGAGGCTTTAGATCCTTTAGAYCCACACTCAAGTATGACAGTTTTGTTTACCATTATCTGCAGCGAGAGGAGTGTAAACATGCATAACCAGACAGTGATACTGAAGTGAACTAGCATACAATAAACACAATTTGAAGAGATAAATGTTTTCCAACCAAAAACCCTTAGGTTCAGATCCATACCAGATAGGGGAAGAACCATTTGCTTCAAATGTCAACCTGATTTTAACTTGACATAACACCATTTTATTATATATCCATTCACATTAGCATCACCAAAACCAGGATTTCTCACACACACTTCAAAAGCCCCAAAACAGGTTGGGGCAGGAACACAAGGGCTCTCACCTATTCTAGAGACAGAAAAAGCATACCTTGGATTGTTCTGAAAAAGCCCACAAAAGAAATTTGAAAYCACATTGATTATCTGTGGTGTTTGATCCATACATTCATCTCATCACAATGCTCCATACGTTTCTTCACTGCATCCAGAACCAATGGGGAGCTCTGCTAATAATTTATGGTGCCTTGCAGTCAGCAGAGGTATTGGCCAGGGGCTTTCAGATGTAAAGCCTTATGACTGAATAGGCCAAAACAAAATATCATCTCACCTTGCTTTCTGTCTTGTGAAAACTTCTTCAATTCCATTTCATTATTCAGGTATATTTTTCCCCCAGTTAATATTTTCTTTTTTTTTTTTTAATCCTACACAGATTTCTAGGAGTATCTGTGGCTGAGATTAATGCCACATGCAACAGACAAGCACCACAGTTCACAGCACAGGCTGTTCCCTGTGCAGTGAGCAAGACGTTTCTTGTCATACATAATTCACAAAGCAAATTAAACATGTCAGAGTCAGTGAATGTTGTGAAAACTCACAAAGGAGAAAAGGACTCTTGGAGCTCAATCAACAGAAGGGAAACAGCAAGGTAATAATGGGCTCACCAATTACTCACAGGCTGAGCTTTAAAGACTTTTGACCATCTCAGAGTTGTAGTCAATATACCAAGGTGAGACTTAAAACATTTGGAGATTACTGCAAGAGYGTAGGTTCTTGGCAAGGTATCTCACTGGAAGAAAAATTCTTCCTCACCATACAAGAGAGGTCAAATTCCCCCCCAGTGCAGAAGTCAGATAATTTATAACTGGAGTGTTGTAGTAATAAACTGAAGTAGAAGAATGTCTTATGTTTCTTAGCGAGGCAGAAGTGTTTTGTACCRATACTATTGCAGCATTGCTCAGTGCATTCTGTGCCAAACATGAAAAATTGAAAAGGTGTGAATGCAGTGCTTTTAAAACCCTTTATGAAGGCTTAAATTTATCAAGATGAAAACTCTGGCATAACTTTTTCTTGTTTTATAGCATTGCTAACACTCCATCATCACTTATAGAAATTTGTTCAGGTTAGTTCCAGAGCTGGCTTCAATAGAAACCAAACCATTTTGTTGCAAATGACAAGTGGAAATGGATGACCACTGCTACCTTGCCACAGTTTTATCTTTTGGTTCTTTTCATGAAGAGGAGGCAGCTTATGCGAACAGGCTTGGTAACTAGCCGATCCTCTGTACTAAATCACATTTCCTGGTAATTATACCAGGAATTATACCATTCGTAATAAATTGCATGGTCTTTTCATTACTCTAACTGCAATTTTTTCTCTCCTTTTCTCTCACCAGTCTTTTATTAAAAGGGTCATCTGAGCACCAGAGGGTAAAAGGGAAGAAAGAATAAAAAGGGAAACCTAAATGAATAAGGGGATGTAGGGGACAAGGAGGAGAAAGGAGCTGGTATAAGAAAACAAGCTAAACAAGAATATTCAACATTTTATGTCTTTGGATGGGAGTTACCTTGTGCTGAAAGTTAGAAGTTTTTGTTCATTATTCCAGAAAGTTTTTAAAAAGCAAGAAAATTCCTTACATGGAAAAAGTTAGACAAGACAGTTATGTCTTTCACCAAATGCCAGCACCCCAGGAAACTCATGTTAAAAATTAATATATAAAACCAACTCTAGATATGCAAACACACAGAAAYCATTCATCCAAACTTTTATCAGGAGCAGCACTTACTAAAATGCTCAGTGGTCTCAAACYGGATTTTAGAAAAGTCTCTTTCCTTTCCACCCTGCTTGCTACTTCTCTGATCAATCAGTAGGCTCTGACTATGCACTGCTCAAGAGCTATAARACATGCAATAGTTTAAAAAGAACTTTTAATTAATCATTAGTCATTGACAGCAGTTCAACACAGTATCCAARGCAACATATACCCATACAAGAGGCTGCTCACTGTAGAGCTAAACCAAAACCTTCTTTAGCTATTGTACCTGGCTCGTTTCTTCTCCTGGAGAAACYTTTTTCTAAGTAGAGATGTGCTTTAAAACTGAGTTAGTACAACCAGTTCAAGGTATGCACCAGACTTGAATTCTACCTTTACTGACCTTGTCTTTTGACCTTCCATCAACATAATGCTGGAAGCCCTCCAAAGCTCTCCCATTACTTTGTCCTTCCAGGTACATGGATGAAGAATTCACCAATAGGTTTACTGACAATTAATTCATTGCATCAAGACTCATGGATGAAGGTCCTTAACACAGCCAATAACAGTATTCGATATGACTTTGTAATGCCCTTGATAAGATCTGAATGGAAGCGTCACTTGCAGTGAAAGAGTACCAGTGCTAATGAGACCTTCCCCATAAACATAAATATATTTAYAATTTATATAATTATATTAATATAAATATATGAGAAGAATAAAAGGGACAATAGTTTATTTCAATTTCCATTAGACTTCAGTGGTAGAATTTGTTGTTATCATCAGTGGAAGAGGACCAAAATATTTCAGTTACATAAAATTARCTTGACCAGTGAAGCTATATCAGTGAGTACCAGAAGCAGATGAATACCTTTCTTAAACAAGAAGGAAAAATACAATGTAAACAAATTTGTGTGTTCATGTGCACATCCATACAAGACAAGGGTCTCAGAACCACTCAAGAGATTTGAATATCTAAATTTCATCACAGTAAAGACAAAATAGGCTTCCAGATCTCCACAGTAACTCAATGATGTTTTTGCTCRGGGCCAAGACTACAGCTCACTGTACTTGTACACATAGCTGAAACCAACATTTTTATTCATGCAAATTAGGCTGCAGTCACCAAGCATCAGAAAAYCAGCTCTACCAACATCAAATACTAATTACTAGGTTCTCACCAGTGAGGACTTGTCAATGTCGTCATTTCCCACACACACACACACTTGGGGCCAGCGAAGAGAYAAATGCTTTAAGAAACATTCAAAAAAGGTCCTAACAAATAGGAAGGCACAAGACAACTAAAAATTACTATATTTATATTGCAATTGAAAGTCTAAACAGTTTCAGTAAATTTTCTCCAAAACCGCCGAGATATTAAATTTCCCATGTTTAGAATCTTGCAGTATCAAGTAAAGAAYCATATAGTTTTAAAGGTCTGGCTTTGTTTATTCATATAAGTGATATTTCAGCATGTGCTATATTCATGCGACAGCATGGATCTATAGGCATTTTTTTTTAATTTCCACCAAAAATACCTTGGCTATTGTAATTCAGCCTAAAATCCATTAAAGTTWCTATATTGTGTATAGAAATTGATGAACAGCAAAATTTTGAGCAAAGCTAACCACCCATACATATGAAAACATCTGTTTGATCTTTACAGGAAAGCTYGGTGGGGTATAAAAAGGTGGTATAAAGCAATGTACTTTCTCAGCTAACTATAAATCCTTTAACTTTACTGGAATTACAATAAACATAACAAATCTGGGGCTATCCTGTGATTTCACAGCAGCCTCCTGCTGTAAATGAGAGTCTTGAAATAGTGATCTAAACTAGCATTAACTAAAGCTTGTAAAATTGCTGTTCAATCTTTCTCACAGCAAGTGACAAATATCCTGATTTTATATCAGCACAAGAAATAAATATTATTAATATGAACCATACTGTTCAACAGCTTAAGTCACAATCTGAACTTGGAGGAAGCTGAGAGCTCAAGATTTCATCTCAGGAAGAAACAATTATTCTGTGAAAAAAAAAAAAGGAAAGAAAGAGAAAAAAAAAGAGCAAGCAAAAAGCAAAGTGTTGACCTTGAACTGCTTTGACTTCTAGAAGTTTGTTTTAATTTTTAATCAACACTTCCAATCACAGTTCAGTCCCATCTTCCTCCATTTTACACATTTGCTTATCCTCCTACCTGTATTTCCATGAGTTTACAAATTCATATTTCACTGAAAACATGGAGTTCAGGCAAATTTATAAAAGCACGTATCTCCATTTCTCCTCCCAAAAGCCTGCTTGCACCCAAAGGAAAAGCAACACACAATGGTTGAAATGGGTGGTATACAATGGCAAAACATACCAGCGCTTCTTGAATCACCCAGCACAAATATCAGCTTTTCATAACACAACAAGAACAATTTCATGMCAGGATTTTTCCCATCTCCAGTATGGGCACTACCTGCAAACAATGAAACTCTTTGTCCTTAAACTAATGAGCAACATTGCTAGCAGTCAACCGTCAAGAAGTTGTGYGACCTTTGCATATTCTAAGGACGAAAACCCAAAAGCTGTTGCAAACATCTGCATTTATTTGGTTATAGAATTAATGATGCCAGCCCATTTCATCGCTGATAAATGAAGAAGCAGCAGCTGCTCTTTCAGTCACTGTGACTGTAGCCTAGTGACCCTGCCTTGATTTGAAAAATGGATTCCACTTTCTCAAACCTCTCTGTACTGTGATTTTATGAAGGCAGTGTGATTTAATTTCTGGTTTAGAAGAAGATACATCCCTGCATGATATATTTCACATCTAGACATCCAAGATATTGGACAGATCAGGTTTTTCACAGCTAAACCAACAGCTTCTTATTAAATCTATAGCTGAGTATGTGTTCATGCAAGTGCGTGCAATGCACATGCACACACATTGCAAGGAATTTAGGAAGTTCACAGAAAGCACATTCCTGTGTGCAAAGCCCACTCCATGAGAAACAAAGTGAAAACCTCCTCTGGTCCCTTCAAGGCACCATAGACATTACAGAACCAGGGTGGTACTCTATATGTAGTCAGGAACATACAAATGAAGAGCACACAGAATTCGCTGGTTACTACAACATCTGGTGATGAGGTTCAGCAATAAAACTGGCATGGTGAGTTCAGCCGTTTGATGATGAAAAAGCTTTGGGAGATTGTGTTTTTCATGGTTGTCAAGCACATTCAAAAGTTACAAAAACTGCTGGCATACATTATGGGCTTGTTTAAAACCCCATTTATAGAGCTCTCTCTCTCCTTATGTATTGATTACCTTGGCCATTGCACTGATCCCTCTCTCCCCATTCCTAGTTTCCTTACAGAGCACTGGGGAAGGTGGCTGTCATTCATTCATCACCTCACTCCCTTGCAAACAGGCATAAGCACTCCCACAGTCCAACATAGCAGGCAGTGCTCCCTCCGCTACAGAGCGTCGGAAAAACCTGGTGTCTCCAGAAAGAGCACACTTCAAGTTTTCAGTGACTGACTAGTAATTAACTATCCCAGAATAGTAACTGAAAGTTTGAAGCTTCTTAACAGAACAAAGCTGATCAAACTGCTCAATACAGTCARCAGCAAGAAGGATGTTCACCATCAATCTACTGTGTCATTCTGGAGTTACAGCTTCCAACACCCTAATGTAAAGTATTCAGGCATTGTATGTGCACTAGTATATTTGCATTGTATATCTAAAAGTATCAATGAACACTTCATTTGGATCGCATATCAGAAAATACTATTTGCGAGGTTCCAGTTTCCAAGACTTCCTAAGTCACAGCACTGACCACCAGAGAACCCTCCCCCTCCTCTTCTACCAGTAAAGACCTCAAGTGAATTTGGGTCTTTCAAATGGATGTAGAAGTGCCACTTCAGGAAACCCCATATTAAGACCAATCCCTGTAGAAAAGTCCATTAAAACAAATACTTGTCCAGAATGAAGAGTAGTCAGAGCTTTTGCACAGGTTACAAAGAAACCAGGGTCAATCCCCATGTTATTTGATGCAGTTAGAATACTTGGATCTGACACACTGAACAGGAGTAGATGCAGGTCTGAGCTGAAGGAAGGAGGAGGGAAGRCTCTACACAACCGCACCACTGTTCCTGCATTCAGAGCTTGTGCAGAGATTGCCAATACACATCAAGAGGATGTGCAACAGGCTTAACTGACCCCTAACAAAGCCTCACCACAACAGGGGCCAACTATTTCCTATTGCAGGTGGTTCTCCCTTCACGATTATGACTAGAAATTTTATCCAGGACCCAAGAGGGCTTTTTTCCTAATTAAGTCCTGTCTGAACTGGCACCTTTCTAAGAGATATTTCCATTGCATGTTCACAGTCACCGCTATTTTGGAACATCCTCACATAGCCAGTAAAGAAAGGGGTCACTGTGATTATTACTGCTGCTTACTAAGTTTTTGAAGTGGGTGGAAAACTGGGCCATCATTTCTATAATTGATATTTTCCATATGTTAAGAATTATTCAAGAAGTCACTTTGGTAACAAAAAAATATTTTCTATAAAGCATTCCAGATAATTTTAAAACATCTATTAAAATGATATGTCCCCCTTTTTTTCACTCTCCCCAGTGGTCAGTTAAGCCAGGTTTCACAGCATTGTTTCTTTTAAGTCTGTTTTACAAGTGACTGAATGCTAGAGATGAACAAAATGCTGCCTGCAGTATTTATGCTTATTTGTCACAGCTTGAAATTGGGCTGGGACACTGAAAGCATTTCAGAGCTTGTGCAAATCCTCCCTTTAGATTTACAACCCGTTGATGCATATTCAGGAGCACACCATAAAATACCATTAAAGTGATAAATCTGTCTTCAACTACTATGAGCTTCCCCATCTCCCCACTCTTTGATACCTTTTCAACTGTTGTTTTCCTTCCACTGCTAACCTAAATAAAACATCTTTTTAATAATAAAACAGTCAGATTGAAAGTGCACGAAGCCGAGATACCKCTGTGATATCCTTACCTATGGTGCTGTGAAACTGAGTACAAAGACTATTTCACTGAAAGAGGAATGATGCTGGACAGAGAACAGGAGTGACAACTATTTGCTGTAAGTGGATGCTGCAGATATCAGCTGGAAGCTAAGATGCATTTCACTATAACTAATTAAATTTTGGATATACAAATAGCAAAAATCTACAAACTGTTCCTAGCCATGGCAGAAAATCTGCTTTCTTGACACCAACCTCTGTGGTACTTGCACAGCAACACTGCTGTTACCAGAGTTTATAGTCCAAATTCTTTCCTTTTAAGGCTCCAAGTCTCCATTCTACAAGCATCTATTTTACTTTTTTTTTTCCCCTTAGTGTTTTGTCCCTTTTTACTCATGAAACTTCTTATATTAAAGTCAAGAGAAGGAAGCAGTTAAATTCTTGCCATCATTTCCCTTCCCATATAGTAGGCAGAGTTGGTTTTGATAGGTATATCCATTTTCTAAAATAAAAAAAAAGTCAAATTCCCCTGGAGTGCAGTATTTCTTTGTTTTATCACAAACATCTGTATACCAAATGGCATCTGCTTCACTGAAGGAGGAAGTTTTCCCTCCTTCCGAAGCAGTCAGATATGTAGTGTACTGCAAGACATATTTTGTGATTATGACATGAAAGAAGAAAAAAACATCCCAATATGTATTCCTTTTCCCCAGGTGACTATCAAATTGCAGTCAACTGTAATTCACAGAGAGACTGGGGACAAAGCAGAAGTGCTTATTCAGCAAGGAGGATAATTCACAAGTTAAAGGGATGGTGTGCATTTATAAATGAGGTTTTTGGTCACAGTAGAGGTTGACTGCATTTTAGCAATGTGCTATTTCTGCCGATACCATCCTTGATACTACAGGACTTTGCACAGCTCTAGAACAACTACACGCATAGCAAAGGAGCAAGGATTAAACCAGCATTTTATTACTCAAATACTGCAAGGCCTCCCATGCACACAAACACACACAAAAAAAAAGAAAAATAAAATACCTCTCCAATGAAAGTTACAAGACAGCCAAGAACAACACTGTTATTTTGCCAGGAGAAAAACTAAAGCAAAGGAATTGATATAATCAATCTGCACAGGCMTCCCTATAGTTATATTTCAGCCATCGTCCTCCATACCAGAGAGGCTTTACTCACTTGACCTGTTTGATTGCAGGGCACGTTTCACATTCATGGATAACCTGTGCAATAGTGTCCATGGTCAAGTCTACCCCTTGATCACGAGCCCATCTATATGTTGCGTCTCTTCCTTGATGGCCTGAGGTGTCATGGGCCCACCGAGCTAGAAATAATTCACCCTTGTGTTGCCAGTCCAGATCCACCTGAGCCACTTCAATCTTAGYAGCCTGGTCCAYCTGCTRGTTGTTTTGGTGTTCTTCAGTGGCCCGACTCCTGGGTACGYGAGAACCTACGTGACGTACTTTTACAACCAGGTTCTCTACCTGGGCAGCAACGTCTCACCACAATGCGGCAGCCCAGATGGGTTTACCTCCGTGCTGCCAGTTGTTCTGCTTCCATTGCTGCAGCCACCCCCACAGAGCATTTGCCACCATCCATGAGTCAGTATACAGATAGAGCACCGACCACTTTTCTCGGTCAGCAATGTCTAAAGCTATCTGGATGGCCTTCACTTCTGCAAATTGGCTCAATTCAGCAGTTTCTGCAACTTGTCATATAGGGCTCCATACCCAAAAGGACTGTCATGGCTTAACCCCAGCCAGCACCACACAACCACTCGCTCACTCCCTGTCTCAGGTGGGATGTAAAAAGTGAGAACACTTATGGGTTAAGAACAGCTTAATAATTGAAATAAAATATAAATAAAAATAAATAAATAAAATATAATAATAATAATGATGATAATAATAAATTGTAATGAAAACAAAAATAACAAAAAGAAAGAGAGAAAACTCGGGGAAAAACAAGTGATGCAGCCRCTCACCACCAGCCGACCAATGCCCAGCCAGTCCCCGAGCAGCRATCCCCGCTCCCCAGCCAACTCCCCCCAGCTAAGATACTGAGCATAACATCATAGGGGATGGAACATCCCTTTGGCCAGTTTGGGTTAGCTGTCCTGGCTATGCTCCCTCCCAGCTTCTTGTGCACCTTCTCGCTGGCAGAGCATGGGAAGCTGAAAAGTCCTTGACTTAGTATAAGCACTGCTTCACAACAACTAAAACATCAGTGTGTTATCACATAATTCTCATGCTAAATCCAAAACACAGCGCTATACCAGCTACTAGGGAGAAAACTAACTATCCCAGCCAAAACCAGGACACTGCCAAAGCTCTACCCCAAGGCATTGCCCTTGCCCTGCTCTATCTGAAGCATCTTTTAATCCCTCTCCTCAGGACTGGGCTATGGCAGCAGACAACATGCTAGACCACAGCTTGCAATTCACTGAGGCTTTTGTCCTAGGAAACAGCACAATTATCATCCAAAGGAAAAGGGTACGTTGCCTGCTAACTGCCTTTTGCTTCATCTGCAAGCTTCTAAACCACACAGCCACTAAGGTAAAAATAATTCTATCTCTTAAGA
This sequence comes from Oceanodroma leucorhoa, assembly GCA_030449065.1. Taxonomy (NCBI): domain Eukaryota; kingdom Metazoa; phylum Chordata; class Aves; order Procellariiformes; genus Oceanodroma; species Oceanodroma leucorhoa. The sequence continues at coordinate 17,903,463 of JASVER010000012.1, forward strand.
ACGATTAGTTGAACTGCTCCTGCATCACAGCACCAAACCCTGGCTTTGTACCTAGTGCCATACAACCGAATCATGCACTTCATTTTCCTCTTCTCCTTCATACAGCACACACACCACACACAGAATATTGCTGTCTAAGCCAAACTTCCCAATCTAATGCAGAAAAGAGAAGGAAAACACAGGTGAAGAATTCCTCATGGTTTGAGTATTTATTTAACTAAGCAGAAAAATGCAGCATCAGGTTGACAATCCATTTTYCCTGTTCCTATCCAGACTCCTAGATAGGTCTCAGCACTGCAGTCTCCAGAAAATCTGTTTTCCTGGTACAGCTTGCCCCTTCACTGAGCAAAGTATTTACAGGTTAGAATTCTTATTGGATATCTCAAACAAACTGCTGGTTACTCAGGAATTAATCAGGAATTTTACCCAGTATATTTTTTTTCTGAATAAAATTTCTCTAACCTGTCATCATCTAAAGATGATTTGTTTGCCTCATTTAAACTCTCATGGAAAGGACACTTGTGATCTGGGATGATGGTTCCTCCTATTTCTCTGGTTTATGGCTGTTACATATGCTATCTGCAAAACCAGGGGAACATTCCTTGTTTATTAATGCCTTATTCTTACTGGAAGAGGAAAAATAACCAATAATTTCCATTTAGACTACTGTATTAGAAAATGGAAATATTACATGTAGCAGCTGTTGACATGGCTTAAAGGGTTTGTTTTATTCTTGAAAAGTCTTTCAAGTCCAAAAATCAGAAGGTGAGAATTAATTCCCAAAATATTATCTCAGATATTGAAAAGGGAAACAAAACCTGTATCTTGCAGTTATTGCTGTTTACTATCAAGTTATGGCCAAGCCATAGTTGCATATTTCTTAAAGACAACTTGGATCATTTTAAGGCATGTACAGTATCATATGGGTCAGTGAGATGAAAGCTAACGATAGTAGGCAACACAAGGGACAAGAGTTGTATAAAAGGAAGAGATATCTCCAGCCTGTGGGCATAACAYTTGTGTAAGTTGCTTCATTTTGGTTACACTTCCCCAAGAAGATATTTTTTCAAGATAGATATTAGCTTTAGTTTACACAGCATTAACTACTGAGCAACTCAAATAGTTAATAAGATMGCAACCATACATAAAACCTGTGTTTCCGCTGTAAGTAAAAAAGAATTTGCAGCATCAARAGACTTCTTTAGTGCTTCAAAATTATCATAACTGTTGTCCAAAATTTGCACTACGCCTAATGCTTTATTTACCTTTCCGTAAAGCTGTCTTTAAGTAACTTCAGATGTAACAAGGTTACTGAACTGGAAGTAAAATTATACATACCTTGAAGAAAAAAAAAAAAAAAGCCAAGCTGTAGAGCTAATTACTGGTTATTACTGTGGACAAGAACTCCAGGAGGACATTAGGGTAAAGATCAACTGCATAAACCATAACCACCATCCCTACCCAAACTGTCAGCATCTCCAGATATATAAGGCTTTCTGAAGCAAAAATCCTTTCCTCTCCAAATCAGGCAAGTTCAGCTGATCATTTCACATTTACTCTAGGTCACATCACACAATAAATTCCTTCACGTGAACAGCCACTTGGGGGTTGTGGGGCACCTCCCTGGAAATCAAATTATTTCCAACTTTTCCATAGGACAAGAGAAATCAAGGTAGTTAATTTCATGTAAGCATTAATATTCAGTGAGTGGTCTCTGGTTATTACAGCAATCCTCCCAGAAGAGGAGAATAACAGCTCTGAAGAGCTGGGCTGCTTTTCTGCGGGGTAGGCAATCACTCGTCTCACTAGGCACCAAGACTAATAAGATCCCTGCTAGCTGTGCAGGATCAAGGGTCCTGACTGGAGCACATTTTGCAGAGRGAGAAAAAAAAGCAAGGTGGCTGCTGACAGGAATGATAAATATTTCAGAGACTAGTGTAAGAAACACTTCAAGAAGTCGCTAGGTTGTGCTGAGGTCTTGAACACAAGTAATGATGTTGTGCAGAGAGGACCTGTGCAGGGTCAGGCACCGCAGCCTCCCAGAGAGGCTCCCCCGGAGAAGCCCTGTGCACTGCGGCTATGAAACAGTCTCGACACTTTTCACTCCAGTTTCTGACAACACGTCAACCCCAAAACACTCCCCGTGCAGCTGACACCCGTCTTGGCCTGAAGTTGGAGGAATGACAGTGCTGGATTTAGACCAAAAKCACATTGACTCTTACTTGTAACACAAAAAGAAGTATTGACCATTTTATGTACAGTGAGATGTTGGTATGAACGCATATTGTAATAGTATACTGAATATTGCACACAGGGAGATGGATGCAGATATGCAACATCAAGATTTACAGATATTAGCAAAAAGTGTAAGACCATTTCTAAATATTTTAAAAAGTTTGGCTAATTTCTTCGTCTCTAAAGATTCTTTTGTAGTGTTGCAGTCTTGAGCAAAAGTCTAACAGCATCCTTTAGTTTTTACATTGACAAAAGAAAAGTGAGTGTGCAAATTCTGCTACATATAAATAAAGGATTTGTATATATTGACTATATCCTGTAAGTCCAGATAAAATTTACTATCTGCTATATCAGTATAGCAGCAAAAAAAGACACCCTGATGCTGACATGAGCTATTTTGAGTAAGAAAAAAAAATAATAAATCGGGCTACAAAGAATTTGAAATTTAGAAGGTAGGCTGTTCATCAAATTTGAAAATGTTATTTAGTGATGCACAATAAAACAAATAACTTGCATTCTCCAATTCCCCAGTTAATGTTTATTGATTAAGCTTTTGTTAGGAAAAGGCTATTAGCAGTGCATATTCTTGGACAAGTGCTTAAAGCACGTGTTGTAACATATCTAGCCATTTGTTCAGCAAAAAGCAYTTACAAGGAATTGTTTGTCACTCTTTTGAGGGGGGAAAAAGTGGGAGTCATTTGCAACAATGCAAGCAGAACAAATTGGAAAAAATGCATTCTATTTTATTGGGTTATAAAAACAAGTCATTGCCAAAGTTTATAGAGGTACACTTTTAGTATGTTCAGCCTTACATTGTACCGAAAAAGTCACTTTTTCTATTTCTAGATTTCAGAGAAAGCTTTGGGAAGGGGGGGGGAACACAACAACATTCTCTAGTGCATCAGAAATAGATATTGAATTATAAGTACATTAATTTYGTACAACATTCCATTCACCTGTAGCTCTTTTGAAATTAAACTGCTCTTGAACATTAGAATTTCAGCCACCATTCTAGCATGTTTTATCCCTGCAAAGCACAGTTTTCATCCTGAATAAGTCAAGAAAAAAAATTACAAACAATTATCAGTCAGTTATATTATTGCTGTAAAGGCATTAAGGAGCTGACTCACTTAAATCTAGTCAAAACAGAGCACTCTGTTCTCACCATCCTTCTTCACTTCCCACCCTTCAAGAAAAGGGGCTTAGTAAACAACAGCATGATGGTAACAAACTTGTAAACAAGCATATTTAGGGTCAYCTCTGGACATTCTCTTATGACCTTTGCTTAAAACAATTGCAGGTTTTTATCCCAACTRATTTTTATTTCTAATTGTACTTTGGGGCATGATATTTTCATCCACACTGCAAGGATTTTTGGGTAAAATTATTAGGGTAATATCTGAGAAACAGTAATTATAAAATAGGTACTCAATATTTGCTATATAGACTTGCAAAGTCAAAGGAACAAATCCTGAAGATATTTTGCATATCCCTACATATACTCTCAGCAAATAACAACTTTCATTGTCCAGAGTCCACAGATGTACATCTTTGGATAGAAAGAAGTCATCCAACAGTTTTCTACCTGATGAGCTTTACATCAAATAATTACTGCACAATATTTCTTGTGGGGTTTTTTTTCTGCAGAACTTGCAGCATTTCAGCTTAATATTCAGTACAAATAAATGTTCTTCTTTACTTGAACATATGTTGGATCATCATCAATATATTATAAACAGCACATCCTAAAGGTCAGTATATTCAAGTTTTCCAAGAAAGCGTAAAGGAAAGTCAGCTTTAAACAGTGGGAGAGCAGGAAGAGTCAGATGGATACTAAAAAGACTATTTTAGAGTACAGAAGTATCTCAGGCACCATCTCTCAAGTAATACCTCAGGTGCCATTCTGATGAACCTTCTGGTTTTTTCCAACCTTATGTTAGAAAGTGTTATCATAAAAGGACAGCTTTGCTTAGGAAAATGAGTGTGGAAATAGGGTAGTGCTAGGAGTTTTTCATCTTCATCAGTATTCCAAACCTTTCTGTAAGCTTTCATTAAGTACAAGTTATTACACAGAAAAGGAACCAAGTACTCTCGCTCAACTTCTATCTCGCCTCACCAATGTCCTTGATAGAGTATTTTGCCATTTCATTAAAAAAAAAAAGTCTTGATAAAGTCCAATCCATTCATATTCCTCCCCACCCCAGGATTTGATTCAGGCTAATATAGGTACTTTTTAACAAAGGGGAAGGAAAATGCATATGCTAAGATTTAAATTAGGGATAAGTCTTTTCAGAGCATCAAAGTATTTGACTACCTTCATTCCAAACATTTATCTTCAGGTTAACGGCAAAATATAATCTGGCATTCTCAAAAGCATGCTCAGATGAAGCTTAAACTTTGCAGAACAATAAGACTCATCCCCCCTATGTGACAGTCACAAACTTTTCCACTGAAGGCCATGCCACCCACTAACAGCRGGATCTTAGCAACTGAGCTAGGTACTCCACATCAGGAACTTCCTCACCATTAGGTACAACATTCACAACATGCATCAAAGCCTCTTTAATTTGTTTCTTAAAACAGCCTTGAAAGTCATGCAATAGTGACGTGGAGATGAGTAAGAAAGCCAAGACCCCAGAGCACCTACGGTTCACACGAGAGGCCCCTGCAGCCACCCTGGGTGAGGCTGGAGCCCACACCCTGMAAGACAACCCCTGCAGGGGTAGGAGCCGGGTGCTACCTTCATCTGCACATAACCTGAGCAAAATGCAGATGTATCAGCCGTAAACCACCTTACCTTGATTTAGCTGTGACAGATGAGAGGAGAGATACACTGTGAACTCGGCTGTACTTGCCTTTTCCCTGGCATCCGACAGGCCAAAGTTTTGCCTGCAGCCTGAACACTGCCACTCCAGGTRCCAGCTCTAAAACTCCTGCCTTCTCCTCTTTCAATAGCTAAACCTCCAGTTGCAGAGCACCAAAGCAAGCTAACATCTTGCCCAGAAGGACTAGAGTTGCAGCTAAGGTTTTGTTTTTCAGGACATACTGTACTGCTGAAGCAGAGAGCCCAGCYACCCACCTGACCAGGCTGGCTACAGACACTTCAGCCCCCCACCTCCTTCAAACAACCAAACCCACCTACTTTGTTTCTGTCCCTTTATAGAAATCACCTGGTTATTTCCCAGCTGGATCTGATAGCAAACAAAGCCAGCTGGCTCCCTGACCTCAAGCTCCTCCTAGTCCACAAAGCAGATCAATTGTTACACTTATAAACTCAAAATTATGTATTTATAGACTTGAATGTGTTTTATTATTAACTGCAAATGCTTTCCCTCATAAAAACCTTCCAACAGATTCTTGAATGAAGTTCTCATGTTCTTATATGCATATAAAAGTTCAGGAAACCAACCTGCAAGTAAGTTGGTGGACAGCAAAATACACTTAGGAGGAATCTTGGTTTTCACCTAAGACTTTCTTCATTCTTTGCAAAGATAGTTTCATAAAAGTAACAGCAAGCAGACAATGGTTAAAGTTCAAAGAAAGCAGTAGCTGAATTTCACACAGACGATGCCAGGAACGAATAATGAGCCACTGGTCACTCCCATATCAAATAAAACTTAAGATTATGGACATGACAGGTCTCCTAATCATATTTTATTATTGCTCCTAAATATTYTAGGCTGTTCTAAGACAAAACAGGAGTAGGAAGCAAGAGCTGCCCTTTGGTGTATAAAAATTGTTTTGGAAGATTGCCCCTACTAAATGTTAAGACCAAAGTTTTTATTAGAGGTGGGGGAGTGGAATGGAGCCTGAGAAAGCAAAACGCGTGCACAGCACAGGAATTACAGGCAATAACACGCCTCAGAAGGCATTTTTCTCATAGATAGAGCAGGTGAAGGTCTAATGCCTTTGGATGCATGCAAGGGTTTGCAAGATAGAAGACAGAAAAACACAAATGTAGGGAGAGAAAAAAATATGTAGAAAAGTGGATGTTTCTGGGAAATATATGAAAGAAAAACATTCAAAGCTCCATCGTGACAGAGGAAGCCCATCATCTCTCAAAAAAGAAGTAAGGCCCAGGGGTGAGTAATGCAAGGCAGAAAACTCAAGAGAGGTGGTTATCTATTGGGAAAGGCTTGGATGYGTAGCTAAAGCTTTTCAGGGTAAAAGCAGAACTGCCAGTAACTTCCCCAACCTTCTTGTCTTTGGAGAAAGGCAACTGTCACTAGAAGGCTTCCCTCCATTGTAAATAACTGGAAGGCTGACTGTACTGAATGACCAGGAACTTTACCAGCCTCAGATCTTGGGGATCTCAGGCAATATGCAGTTGGTCAATATAAAGCTATGTTTGATTATTATTTCTTTTTAGAAAACACGCTAACCACCAGTACTTCCCCATGACAATCTCACCATCACTTACAAAGTTACATTCAAATCTCTTGAAAAACAAAAGCATAATCTAGTGATTTATTTAGAAGATAACACAAAAGAAACTTTTCCTATGTTCTTTCAGCAGAACTTTTTACAGTTCCAAATTCATCTGAGCTTTGAAAAGGTATGCTTATTCAGGCACAGAGGAAAACATACATGGTGTGTGTGTGTGTGTGTGTGTGTGTCCTAAAATATGAATTATGTTTTTAAAAGCCAAGAAACTGGGGGGAAAAAAAAGATAATGATGTTACACATTTCCAGAGATGCAGTTTGGGGACAAAGCTGCTTTTTAGAAAACAGGGACTTTTAAGATCTCAAAGACATTCATTCCATAGTCTGTATTCAAAGCAAATCCACCAAGCTCTTGCACAAAAGAAGGTGAACAATCAGCCAGCTATACACTATTCATTAATGATGCAAGAAGCTATTTGAGAGAGTGGGATCTTTAAAAGCAAACACTGTCATGGAAAGATGCATTTATTTAGAAGACATTAGAATATTTGTCTCATCTATTCTTCCATATCACCTGAGCTCAGTCTGTTTAAGAGCAATGCAATCAGTCAAGTTGTTTAATAATGGAAGATTCAAAACCTTTGCAATAAATACGTCCCTGGGCTTTTCATTTTCCAATGGAATTTTCTAAATATGAATCAAAGCAGCAGAAAATAAAAAGACTCAAAAATGCTGATGAAAGCCTAATAATTTTAACTTAAATTAAACATTATCTATCTTGTGTGTTCTATTTACTTTTTAGTCAATCAGAACCACACAYAAAGATTTCTTTAAGAGAACCAGTAGCAGCTATTTAGTGCCAGGCTGCATTGGAAATTTGTCAATATCTTCCTGGATTAAGAAGGATAAGGGAAAGGGAGGATGATTTTCTTCAAGAAGTCCTGCAGTCTTAGTGGAAGTCAGCATTTGGTGGAAACAAGCAGTGGCAAATACTGATCTAGCTAAGGAAAAGGACATRTTGGTCTCATTCAGTCAAAATCAGCACAAATGTCCAAGAAAAGTGTAAAAAAGGACTTAGAGCAAGGGATGCTGGACTTGACAGCACTGAGACAAATGCATACACACCATTCAGCCACCATGGAAAACATGCTTTCCTTTAGCTATTGCTCCGCTACTGTTTGGCKCTCTTTTTCTGCTCGTTCTCCAGCATGGATCTTAAGTGCATTTTGAACAAGATTATGTAGATCCCTCCTCTGTCCTTCCTGGTGACTGATGCCACGACTTTTTCTTTCCTGCAGAAAACAAATCTAACTACTCATAAGATTTAGATTTTTAGACCTGCTTTTTTTTTAACATCAGAGRGGAGGCTGTTATTCACTTCAGCAAGTTCTCATTGGTTTTGGAAATATCTCCAAGATGACAAAGATTCTCCWTCTCAGTGAAAATGACTGAGCCCCGCAGACTTCAGTAAATCTTCAACAAATCTGAATCAGAATAAAATCAGCCCGCTTACTGAGACAACACCCTAGAGCAGAGACCAAAGTTTCTTGYTATCAAAATAATTCTGGTAGCCTATTAGCAGGGAAAGAAGCTCTGGCTTTTCTAGGCAGGAGTCTGACTGAACAAAATGCTCTTAAGATATCCAAAGGGAAAGACTGTTGTAACATCAGAATGGGTTATGGGACATAGTTTATGTCTTGTAGTTAACATTGCTTACGTGTGCCCATTCCCAAGGATTTTGAAATGTCTGCATGTGAATTTGAGAGAGCAAAGGCACAGCTTCTTAGTACTGATAATATGGAAGGGAAGTTCTTCTTCATTTTAAGTAGGYGGGGAATTCATTTCCTCTATTCTCCACAGCTTTCTTGTCCTCAGCTGATATGGTACATTAGATATATTTTTAACTCTGTTGCTATTYCGTTGCTTGGAACCTTTCCTCTATAAAAAAGTAGCAAAATTGTTTAGGTAAATATGAGTAAGATTCAAGAGGTAAGAAAGCCAAGAAGTTATCTCACCTGCCAGTGGTTTTGTCTCTTTTATGCYCTTTTGCTGTTTTATCTAATTAGATGGGAAGAAGAGATTGTTGCCTACCAATAGTATCTGCAGTCCTTACACAGTGGACACTCCATCTTTGGTCAAAGCTTCCAAATGCAACTTTAATAAAAATGGTTCTAACAAAAAAGATGGGAAAAACAGAAGCAAATAGAAACAAACAAACAAACAAAAAAAGACGATGTGCAAAAGGGACAGAGACAAAGAAATACAGAGATGACACAACATGGCAGGAAAGAACCCATCCAGTAAACAAACACAAGAGCAACAAATTAGAGAAAAGGCAATGCCTGCAGAAATTAGGAGAAAGCACAACAAAGTGGAACACAGCAAAGACTAGTCCATACCCTTTTCTTCAACTAAAATTGCTTCAGATTGTGTTGAAGTGGAACGAAATACATTTTCCCTCAACTGAATGCTGGCTTTCCCTCTTCAGAGCTGAATTCCGTTACTGGCACTCTGGCATGTATGTAAGTAGACACTATGCTTTTTTTTGCCATTTTCAGAAGTCATCCCCATGCCACTGAGTTTTTTATCAGCATTGACACATCTCTACAAGCACTGCTGACATTAATAGTTCTCATGATCAGTATGTATGCAAAGCATTTCTCTTTGGGGAAAAAGATATACTCACTTTTTTTCATTACTGAGCTGAGGTCTGAAGTTGTTGTTTATATTACTGTTTTACACGCTACAGCAAGCCTTTTAGCTTGAGGTATCAGATCTATTTTAATGATGTGCTAAGTAAGGGCACTAGTACCTGTAGCTATGAGCATACCGTACACCATTTTGCCCTGTAATTAGCATTTCTTCCTTTTGCTAATCAAACTCATCCATTGCCAGTTGCATAATGCTCTGATACCAGCCTCTGTGTGTTTGTGTGCATGTGTGCAAGTGTGATCACAGCAGCTGCCAGAACAGTAGCACCCAGCCAAGTGGAAAACACAATTTCCAGAAAATAAAAACGTGCATTCCCAGAGACAACAATCTGCCTAAAGAAGTTAAATGTAGTTACCCAGTAATTTAGCAGTGAAAATGATCAAGGTTTCTCTTGTGGCTCTCGTCTAAAGGTTCCYTCAGATCCCTATGTTCTTTGTTATGATTAAGAATAGATTTGATACTTACTAAGGGCTGACATATCCACCTAAGATCTTAGGCAGTTATCACTTTGGATGAATAATCGGATTGCATAGTCTCTAAACTTCACAAAAACGTGAAATACAGAGGACATCCTCACTTTTGAAGGAAGGAGGAAAGCATAGGGATTTTGCCAGYTTCTGTAGTTCTTTTCACTACATTAACATACACACTGATATATGTTGGCTTGAAGAAAGCCACTAAAACCCCAGTAGACAATTGGAAWGGAAGTTACTAAATCTAAGAAAGAGGTATTAAACCTCTTCCTGACATAATCTAGTTGTAAARCAGGGTAGAAGCATCCTTATCCTCCCTCTCACCTGTGTGTCATATTCAGTTTGCACATTCTTGAAACTCTGTAATGATTTTTTCAGGTAACAGGAAGTTTCATGTTCTTGTTCTGAGCAACTTCCCATTGCATTCTTCTTTTTCTGCCCATCATGAGAGAACAKTCATGCTTTTTAAAGTCCCAGTCTCTTTCTTGTTCTTCAGTTACCCACTGCTGTACATCTCCCTTCCCACTCTTTGTCCATAGAAGTTGTGGCCTTTCCTTTTTCCAAGAGGGAGTCCTGGCCTCTGTATTTTTCTTTGGAGAAGACTAACCCACCATGACYAGCCCCATACACCATGCTAAATCTGCTGTGGGGCATACCTGAGCTTAATCCAGTGGCCACTGTGATGAAAGCAAGTTTGAATATGTGGAGTGTAAGAATTATTTACAGAGGATAAACATTTTCACATTTTTCCTGTCTAGATACACAGCAATGAGATACACACATTTCATTAAGTAAAAATGATGGGCTGTTTTCCTAAGCAGCAATCTTCATTCTCACTTAACAGTCAGACTTTAAGAGAACTGAGAGTGTTTTAATTAAAGGATGCAAACAAATAGTCTGATTTTGATAGATGCTGAGCACCTGGTGTTGCAAACCACAGATGGTCTGTCACTGCCCCGCTGAACTGCTCCACTGACCCTCACTAAGGGCACACCACAGCACATTACCGTGACGGCTATGCAAGGCAGAGTCAACRAGGCTACGCTCCCTACTCTCTAGACACCGTCATGTAAATAATAACATCATAACCCCTGTCATCTAACTGAAGTTAGCCTGGCATCTGCATATCATATCTTATCCCAAATGTGTAGGTATTTATAGTGAAGTAGAAAAGGCAAGAACTGTGAGGCATCAGTCCTGGGACTTGGCAACAGCTCYTAAAGATGGCTCTGACACCATACATTGGCAGCTGCACTGCAGGTTCAGCAAGCTCCTCCTCACCTCTCCCGCTCACGAAGCCACCCATTGAGCCCCCTCACGCTGCTCTGAAGGGGTTTTGTCCTTTAGCCTGCTCCAAATCTCTGTGTCACTTTGATTCAGTCTCCCTTCACACCATACAAGCTAGTCAGGATATGTACAATAAACAGGTATGCTCAGAAAGGAGAGCAAAAGAGTAGATGGATTTAAAAAGGGGGAAAGATGATCAACTAGAGCTCTTCTAAGAGCTGAGCAGTAAAAACTGAAAAGGCACATGTATCCCCTGCAATGCTGAGTTGTTGTCCTGATAAATACCTCTACCAAGGAGGAGCTTCTTCTCCAAGACAGTGTGGCCCTAGAGACTAAACAGCAATTTTTATACTTACCCTTCATAAACCCAGTGGGAGGAAATCTCTTCTGACAGCACTATCTGCCACATTAATTTCTTACATCAGTTTAAGCTGTTCTGTCTTGTGCTTGGTGTCTTTGGTTATGTTCACACAAACACAGTCAGGGCCTCTTCTCCATCCCCTAGAAAGCAAATGCGTTGTGTCCAGCGGTGGCTCTGACTGAGGGCACCGTTCCCATCACAACTGTAAAAACCTTACTAAAGCTTTCCTTTGTCCCTCTGTCTTACGACTGACAGGCAGCGGCGGGATAACACAGTGGAGTAAGGTAACAAGGAGGTATCAGCTAACAACAGAAGCAGCAAACACCAAGCTACAACATGTAGCAGCTTGCTACCACACGTAACTAGTTTCCACAGTGGGGTTTTCTTCGGGGGGTGGGTGGGTGGTCAGCAGTGCGAAACAGTTCACAGAGCTCCCATACTTTCAGGCACCAGCACCTTAGCCCTCATTGGGGATTTTACTGGCTAGCCCCAAGGTCACAGAGGATTGGAATGTGGCAGCTCAGGCTGAGCATGACAAGMGGCATGCAGGAGGAAGCTACAAAAGTCCTTCACAAATGAATAGCTATTTTTTTGTGGTGTTGTTTTCTGCTACATAACTAAACACTCTTGTCTTCTTAGCATTATCTTGGTAAGGAATAACCCATATTGTTCCTACCTGGTACAATACTCTTCTCATGATCCCAACGTATTATATACAGACACATACATACACTACTCYCTGTTACAAAATATTCTGCTGAGATCCTCACAGCTAAAATACATTAAAGAAGCCACTGACTGTGTCTATATACAGCTAACTTTAAATTCACCCCACCCCAGTTTGCCATTACTACAGTGCCTAAGAAAACAGCCCTTGGCCTGTGCTCTTCTCTGAGCTATGCMTGGGCATCATCTCAGAGTGCTAGTTAGCACAGGCTGCCATCACACCCATGAGTGTGACACAAATTAAACATCATAGGCAATGATATGTTCTTGCTCAAGCCCTCACTCTGGTCCTGCTTTGTTTCCTGGAGAGATGTGGCTCTGTAAGTCTGCACAGGCATACCCTGAGCTGAGGAAGGAGAAGGGAACAGTAGCTACCCATTAACCTCCCAGTCCATCTGCAGCACAAAAGTGGGAGCTTTACCACACTCTTCACCAGCACGTTATTATGCTCTTCCAGAACAAAAGACTTTYTTTTCTCAAACCCATGCCTGGAAAGGAGGAAGTACGTGAGGAAAAAAAACTCCAGCATCCCCTCCTGATTAACCTCCAGGTCTGTGGATATGATCCAGGCAGAGAGGAAAGGCGGCTGTCAGCAAATCCCAGCCACCAGATTTACCTTAGTGAATGGGAAAGGATGAAGCAGCAGGGAGCAACTAAAGCTTCTTAATATCCCTGGAAAGAAACAGCCCAGAAGGAAACAGAGCCTGCAAATAAAGGAATGCCACACAGGAAATACAAATTATCCACCTGATTTATTGCACATGGGGATTTAAATGTGATGAAAAAGCCCCCAGACTTTCAGATGTATCTAGTCTATAGTGTCAAGAAAGGAGGAGAGTTTACAAAGGACGGTGGCTTACAAACCAGCTCCAATCCTTCTTTCACTCCATACTGCTGTGAGGTAGAATTTGCAGACAGAGAAACAAGAAAGCGACCTGGACTTCATGGCTAGATACTGGAATTTCAAACACCGTGGTAAACTGAGGATTCCCTGCCCCTCTCTTCTCCCATACCAGCTTCATACAGCAGCTCATTATCATCTACCACACCAGCCCTGGGGAGGGAGAGCTGAGATGCTGGAGAGGCCATTAGCTGGCATGCACAGGGAATAAGTAACTCCATAAGTCACATCTCTTCCCAAAACTCTGAATGTACTGCAGGGCAGTGCTGCTTTTTTGATCCCCCCCTCCAAGGTAATAAATGCAAAGAGCTGAGAAAGGCTGTCTTTTGAAGTGGAGGGTGACTGTGACTCATGCCAATCTTCCATAGCCTTGTTGATGTCTTCAGATCCAGATTTTCTGACTTAGTTTGTGGAGAGTTTATAGTGAAATGGAGAGAAATCCCTCTTAGGGTTCTCATGGCCACAGACATACCTGGAGAATTGTTTCTGAACAAATTTCTGAGATGCTGGTGACTAATCCTGTCAGCACAAGGAAGAAGTTGGGACTAGCACCATCACTGGTGATGAACATTGCTTGGAAACAAAAGATAGGGAATGTAATCTTGAATTCAAGGAACCCAATTATTTTATTGTTCATCTAAGAAAATGTTTCTCTCTGCATCAAGTGTCTCAGAAAGGAACTGAAAAGCATGTCACAAAATTCAACACCGTTCTGCATCCACAGACCAGCCACCACACCAATTTTTTATTTGCTTTTTATTTATCATTCAAACAATCCATTATTATTATTTGTGTCTCGGAGCCTGAGTCCAGGATCAAGACTTCAATGCGGTAGGTGCTGTGGAAACTCAGGGCAAGAAGGCTGTCTCAAAAAACTTGAGATCTAAGTACATAAGAAGTGTGGGCCTTCTTCCTCCAGTAAATGTAGCGGCCCTGTATGCAGTTATTACCTGTTCATTGAACTAATTTTTTTTCAAATGCAGGGGATTCAATAGCTTTATCTAAACTAATGTAAATATCACTTAAGCTAAGTAAAACTTTCCCACCATTGCTTGACTTTCAGTTTGACATACACTTTTTCTAAACAGAAGTTTAAAACAATCAAGAAATACTTTTTCATAAGCCCAATGGCTAGGTGTGCTGTAGAACAGCTTGCTGGAGGGATAGAGTGGATACCAAAAGTATAAATGTGTTCAAAAAGTATCTGTATCTCTTATAAAAAAGGTCCCTCAAGGTGATTACATACAAAAGCATAGCTAGTGTTTCAAACTTGTATTGCCTAGGCTTCAGCAGGATGACAGGGTGAAAGCACAAGGATCTCTCTATATTTGCGCAGGTCTTATACTCTTTTCCTAAGTACCCACTGCCAGCACTCCTCAGAGAGAAGATAATGGACTTAGAAGGACTTTCTGCCTGACCCAGTATGACTGTTCCTATGTAAAAGAACACAACAAAAAATTTACTCTGAAAAATAAGCTCTAAATTGCTACCCGTTATAATCAAAACAGAAAACCCCCTTCTTGCTACCATCAAAGCTATTGCTATGAGGCACACCAGCTGATCAAGATGCCACTACACTGAGTAGGGGGCAGCTTCGCTCATGAAGTACAATCTGAGGATGAGCCACAGTTTRAAACCAAAAGAACACACAAAGAACAAAGTAGCAATGAGCAAACCCAAAGCAAGCACCACTGGAAGCAAGAGGTCCTAAGGAGATATTTGAAGAAGGAGCTGGAGAGACTACTTGCTCACACTGTGACATCCAATGCCCTTGCACACTGTTTTGGGAATTAGCAGAGAATTTCTGCCACCAACAATGTCACTCGAGCAGTTTTCCCTAGGAGAAAATCTTTTTAAAAGTTTTATAGGCACTGCAGAAAAATCATACACTAAATTGTCAGTTCCAGAGAGGCACTTTCACATTCCTGTTAGACTGAGTGTAATGGCATCAGTCTGTAATGGCAGAGCACAGAACAAACACAGGTTAATCATAAACAGTCAACTCTTACTCATTGGGAGCAGTGGACAGAGCAGGACTGTTTTGCTTAACCTCTGCTATTTCTAAGGTCACTTGTGGTATAATTAAAACTTCATTCATTAATTCAAACAATAGCAGGAGATACATGTGACCGGTAGCTGAGGGGGGAGAAGACTGTATTCACTAGTGCCAAAACATGCAAAAGAAAAACCTGTGTTCAGCTCATATAAAATTGGAACTTAAAAAGCCTGCAGAAGACAAGTCCTGATCAGCCACCTCAGAACCTGGCAGGCATCAAATGAACCAGGGGGACTGCCTGTAATTAGACTGATGAAGCTACAATGTGTGTGATGCAGGTAGTTGTTAGAGCTTCTATCTATCAAGGAAAACTCCTTTGCCTTTTTGAATAACCAAAGTTATAAATGAACTTCTAGTACTTTCAGCTTTTTAAAGCTTTTGTAGAATAAAAGTTTGCAATGGTATGTAGGGGCTGGTTTCACTGAAACACATTTTGGTTTGKTTCAAAAWCAAAGACTTGCATAAACAGAGGTCCRTTATAAATGAACTTCTAGTACTTTCAGCTTTTTAAAGCTTTTGTAGAATAAAAGTTTGCAATGGTATGTAGGGGCTGGTTTCACTGAAACATATTTTGGTTTGTTTCAAAAACAAAGACTTGCATAAACAGAGGTCCAAGTGAACAACAAACATCATGAGCTAAAGGAAAGGGTACTAACTAGTTCCCAGGATTACTTAGTACCAAGGCAAAATATGCATCGGGGAAGTGAATTGCAAACAGCATGTAAAGAGGAGCTCAAACCACTGCTTGCAAACATGCAAACTGTCTGTGTGGTACTCAGCCTCCTCGGATGATGGGCTAGAAGCAACCACTGAGATGGTTGAGCGCGGGGGCCCAGTCTTGAGTRCCGAGAAAAGGGAGAGAGAAGGCACTGAATAGGTGTGCAACRGTTGGTAGGTGCTGAGAGCCTGGGGCTCAGCCCAGGGACAGCAGGTCAGTYACCTCCCAGGCATGTCTGAGCACATCACTAAGGTATCACTCACTTCAAAATCTCCTGGTCCAAATATATGACTCTGACAGCTGCTCTTTTGCCTTTGCAGAAGAACTGAGCACATACTTGTCCACCTCTGCACCACATTACATGCAGCCTGGCATCTCTTCCTCACAGCCCGGTCACAACGTTTTGGAGGAGGCTAACAGTCTCATCCATGAGCACGCACTTCTGAAGATCCAAAATCCCCCAGAAGTCGGGTGCTTGAAACAGACCTTCCCCTTCTTCCCCCCACCAGGCAGAGACTGAAAAGACGACRACTAAGCAGCAGCCTTCCACCCAATTCAGGATACACCAGGCCCCCCCGGAGGACTCGCGCGGCTCCTCCCAGCCCGCGTCCGGCTCGGGGAGCCGGGAAGGTGGCACAAGCGCAGGGCAGCCCCCGCAAGGCACCCCTGCTGCTCCCTGCGCGGCCAGGCGGGGGGGGCACCCCTCCCCAGGGCACACTGCACCGCCGCGGGGGACCACCCGGGAGCCGCGGGCAGCGCGGGTGGAGCATCATCGCCGAGCACCGCCGCACCGAGCACCGCCGAGCACCGCCGCACCGAGCACCGCCGAGCATCGCCGCATCCCGGCGCCCTCCCTCGGCGGCCGCCCCGCCCCGCCCCGGCGGCTCCCGCGACGCGCGCAAGTTGCGAGGCGGCGGAGGGGCGCGGAGCCGCCTCGCCCGCAGCCCTCCGGGCAGAGGAGCTGCCGGGGCGGCGCCGCAGCGCAGGCGGCGGAGTTTGCCCGGCCGGCTGSTGCCTCCCCTCGCCTCCCCTCCCCGCGTCGTGTTTGCTTCTTTTTCATTTTTGGCGTGGGGAGCGGTGGCTGCGGAGGGAAGCGCTTTGCTCTCCGCGGTGCGGAGCCGGCGCCTGCCGCGGTGCGGATGCGTATGGACGAGTCCTCGTGAAAACAGCTCCCGACGTTCCCCCMAAAAAAAATCAAACCCAAACAAACCACCCACTTGGATAATTAAAACGGTAAATCTAGCTAACTTTTCATTATCTTGCTTGCTGTGTGCTTATGTATGTAGATATTTATGGCTTATCTGGCTTCATTTCGTCATCCTTTGGGTTTTGTTAATTAGCTTCTCTTGTGCTGCCAGAGAACTTGAAATGTTGGGGTTTTGAACAGAGCAGGACTCTGTTTCTGCTTTATCCTGAAGTCGGACAGAGGAATGAAAACCTTCCTAGTTCATACCAGCCTTGCAAATATGTTTACTTGTTTTATTAACCTGAACGTAGATGAGATTTCATGTGGCAGCATCTCTTGGAGTTTGCTTTTACTCAGTTTAATTTTTGCCAATGCTATAAAATTCAGCATAGAGGTGCGTATGCTACATACACGCAATCCTGTATGCTGACTGATTCTGTATGCTGGCATTCACATCTGAAAATCCAAGTAGGCTTTGAATCTCCTTAGTTTATGATGTTAACAAGTGAACTGTCTTCTGTTTTCATCCTATTTCAACTTGTGGATCCTGCCAACACAAGGTCACCCAAACCAAATCAAGTGGTATTTCTCAGCCCTGTAGTTATTTAGTTTCCATTTCAGTGATAGAAACATGCTACGGTTTGTACAGATTGCACAATTTGTATAGCTTCTTAATCCAGTAGGCTTTTGTTTGAGAGGTTATTAATTTTATACAGTCACTGTATTAGTTGGATGCTTTATGAGACTGGGCAACCCTGGGCTTTCTGCACATTATGAAAACTGACTTTAGGAGATTACATGTCTTTGCTTTGTTAGATATTACAATTTCATAGACATTTATGCTCTCTACTATTAGCTGTTCTTCTTGGAGTATTAACCCAGCAGACATTTACCTGAGGAAAATAAAAATGAGAGGTCAGTTAAAACAAATAAATCAGTGTATACATGGAGAAAAGACTGCCTTATTCTCATAAAATAAGAGCAAATGAGAGTATCAGCTGCATAGTTGGTAAAAATGACTGACCTGAACTTTGCTGTAAAATATGAGCTAAAGTTCCAAGCTTAACTCAGGAAAAACTTAGTGTAGACTCTGCAGCTCTTAACTGATTCTGTTTCTTTTCTGAGAAGTCATTCATGTGTTGATCTACCTACCTGTACATACATGTGCATATACACCTGCACAGGCTCACATACCAGCCTGAGCGTGGCCAAGCACAGGACTTGTGATTCGAGGTTTTTTGCCGCAGGGGACTACAAACAATGGTGGGGAAAAGAAAAAGGAGAAGAGATTTACAACATTTACTTTTGGGCACATATTTTAGGGACCTTAGCTTGGAGACTGGTCTCAGTAGTCAGAGAAGAGAGGCAGGACCCCATGTGCCCTTCAAAGCGCCTAGCATACGCTTCTGCTCTAAACTGCTGGTTGCTGTGATTACAACTCTATTTGAATTCATCTTCCAAAAACTTACGTTCATCCAMCATTTATCTTGTTAGTGTTGAAAATGGGATAGAATATGCATTCATTCGTTATTTCTAGTCTGCTAAATAGTAAGATCTGTTGACCCAAGAGACAAACATTTTGCTTCGGGGCTAAAAAYAATCTTTGTTCACGAACATACAACCTGCTGTGTGCTGACACTGCACACCAACTTTCTGCAGTGTTGCATTAAATGGGAATATGGAAGCAAGGGGCATTGTTTCTCCTGCACATAGGACATGGGTGGTTAAGTAACTGGTCAGCAGCGCTGGTCAAAGCATTAGTAACTCCGGGTAAGATTACTGTCTGAACACTGCAGAAGTACAGCAGTGACCTCTGCATCAGGTTRTTTTAAGGTACTGTAAGCACACTACTTTTGGCACCTCTGCCTCTTCACAATTACCATTCACAGGCATGATAGTGCCTTCTTTCTTTGGTGTGATTTCTGCCAAGCCTGTCATAACTATCTGAAAGTTTCATCATTTTGATTGTGGAGACTGAAGCGCTTGGAGTGTCAAAGGAGGAAAAAAAGGTAATCAACTCCAAGCCATTGTGAAACTTTAATACAATAACTAAAATAGACTTTTAGGTAAATCAGAAACTCTGCTTTCTTAAGAAGTTATTAATCAAGCCTCTGTTGTTTTTTATTTTTCCCAGAAGTTTTGGACTCTACAGCTCTCACTGCCTTCAGTGAAACCTGCAAATAAGCAAGTTTCCTTGCATATTTCCTTGCTTCCTTCCTTCCCCCCTGCGAGCTCCAAACTACCTGTTTTTTCATCCAGGCAGCAAATGAAAGGGCTAACAGAATACACTCAGGCAGGAGGCACTCACTACTTGCAGAATCTGACTTTTCAATACTAAGATTCCTCTTGAGCTGGGGTTACAGACAAAAAGGGCTCACGCTGCAGATGACATTTCCCAGGTGCCCATGGCACTTTGTGCCAATTCCACATCTGAGGATGACGTACCACTATTTTAGTGTTTAAGAGGACAGAAGTGATTAAAATTCAGATTTCTTTTATMACTTAACTTACTGATGCCCATCTGTTAGAAGTTACGACTGAAGTTATTGGATCTGAAAGAGTAACATCTTTTTGCCCCAATATTCTTTAAATTATTAATTGGAAAAAGGCTTATATACAGCCAGATTCAGTGGCTTGACCCTAGTATTAGCCCTTCATCCAGAAATGGGGTGAAAAATATGCATAGCTTAAAAATGAAAGAGAAATTTACTTTAAGACAGCTTTAGTACTGGAAATCAGGTTTTATACATTTGCCTTTTAAATGACTAATCTCCCCTGTGGATGTCCATTTAACCTGTGAGATAACTTTAGAAACTGCTGGAGGCAATTGGTACTATGGGATCTTAAGTGATTAGCGTTAGGTACACAATATAATGCATTTTCACTATTTGATGGGTTGTAACCCTTGGCTTTGGATGCTTTTTTTTTTTTCTTTTAATGTTACATTCTTGCCTGCAGGGTTTCTCTGTAATTTATGATCACAAACAAAGGTTACAGACTCTCTAATTCAAGCTTCAACTGTTATGGCATTTTTATACAAATGCTCATTTACTTTGTCATAGCATTTAGCAAGAAGGATCAGTCAATGTGATACATTATTCTGCAACTATTGTGTGAAGAAGTGATTCTATCAAAAATGTGTCCCCTGATTATATTTTTTGCAAACTCAATATATGTATCAGACATAGTGTTGCCCTCTACTACTACATTACGTTTCCAATTGTAATAAAGTTGGAGAATTTTCAACGCAAGAACAAAACAAAGTATTTTTTCATTTGACATTTGATGTCCATGGTGGGAAAGTTGCACAAGGCAGCTGCTCCTGGCAGACAAGCAAGTCCTTCAGAGTACACTCTTCACATTGTAATTCAGACCAGGGCACACTTCAGAAAGTGTTGGGAATGTGTATTTAATTTCAAGTGTTACTTTCAGGATGGTTCATCTTACAAATTAGTGATGGAGAGAAGGGAATTGGTGGTCATTGCCTTCACACTCTCTTCATGTCCTCAGTTCTCCTGCAGTTCCTGGAGGAAGAACAGCGCATGGGAGTACAGTAAACTGTGCAGACCTAGACATCCTAAGAATTGACTAAACACTTTTGAGTTCCCCTTGCCTATAGTAGGAGTGTATCACATCATAATTTGGGAGGCTTACTTGGAAACTGAAAAGTTATGAAACTGGGTTTGACTCTTACAGCTGTGCATCTCCGTGTATGCATTTGCAGGTTTTCTGCAGGAGAGAGGCAGAGAGCCCGAGACTAAAGGCTGGAAAGCTAGTTTTAAATAGCAAACATGGCTYGTTCCACCATGAAGCATCAGCAGCTCAGCACCACAAAAAGCCTGATCTAAGGACTCCCACATCACTGGCTTCATTGAAAAATGAGAAGATTTCTATAAAGCACTAGTTGTGATACTGTCTTTTGAAAAACTACATCAGCATACAAGCAAATAGCCTTGTTGAATACGTTTAAGCATTGTTTCTTCTTGTCAAACAGCAAGCTGAATTTTGAAAGTTTTGTTTTGAGTGGCAAGCAGCCCCAAATTGAAGATAGGGCTTATCAAAGTGAAAAAATGGCCACCTAAATTAAATTTTTTATTATTTTTCCCTAGAAATGGTCTGTCACCATCTTGGGCCTAATTCATTGCATTTTGTAAGAAACCATTACTCCGCTGTGTTAAATGACAGTGTTACTTTTTCAGGCTTTGACTGAACTGGGTTTTTGTTGATGGTGGAAAATAGAATGGTTTGATGGCAAAAACATCCAAAAAAGAATCAGCAAGTCAGCTGGCCCACATGCAAACACAGCAGTTATCCCTTAGGTGCTAAACAGTTAAGTCATTCTCTGCCACAGGGAATACTGAATTGCATAGATAGCTTATTAGCAGAACTGTCACTATGAGGTGCGAAGAGAGGCTAAGGTGATCTAGCTACCTACTTGTGTATATAAATATGTGTGTGTGCTTATATGCGTATGTACACAAACACACATACCAAGTTCATGGAGGCCGAATATAAAAACCATACGAATGAACAAAAGTTGCAATGAACTATGCAAGAACATTGGGAATGTGACCTGCTGGAGAAAGAGGAAAGGAGAGCAGAAACAAAAACTAAGAGAGTCACAGAAAGGTTGGATCCATTATGTCAATTTTGGACAGAGTAGGTGGGAAGGACTGGAACTGGCTTACCCAACCCAGAAAAGCTACTGCTTGTGCAGCAATGAGAGGTGATTAGAATTTGATGGATGTTTTATGATAACGCAAAACCAGGAATTCCTCCAAAGGGTACTTTGTACCTATTGAAGTGTGGTTGCATTTGGCAGCTTCTCCTGACTTGAGGAGAACTTCTGAACTCAGAATAAGTCACAACCAAAAATATGACCATTTTAAAAACTTTTGACCTTCAAAATAGAATTTATGAGCATTTAATTACTACACTTGTAACTGTGTAGTCATGTCTGCAATAACAATTATGGGCAAACAGACAACAGTCAGATTCCTCTTCCTCCTTTTTCACAGTAGTGGGAATAAAAGTTTATTTTAATCAAGTTTCATTCCTTTTCCCCATAGTAACACTTCCTTCCTAGAGCTGTCTGTAGTTGGTTCCTACAGCAGCCGAATGAGGAGAGCAGAACAGTTGGCTTGGGTCTTTTCAYGGGTGGGAATGCCAAATGTTCTCTACTTATTGCTTCCTACCTCTGACAGAGGACACGGTGCTCAGTGAATTACTCTTAAGGTCAGCAGCATCACATTGCATCTTCTCCCTCTTTCTCCCAGTCTCACCATCTTTCTCACCTCAGAGAAGCTAGGTTTCAGGCAGACCACGCTCTTCTCATCCTCAGCTGTCCAAGTTTCCTGGTCTTTTGAATTCCTGGATTGCTACTGATTGCACTCACGTGAAAGCACTGACACTGCCCTCACTGAAAAACTTCCTGTGTGTGCAATAATCACTGTGGCTATTGTTTTTCCCCAAGCCCAGAAGCCAGTGTGCATAACGCTTATGGAAGGACTGCTGCAATATATGAAAAACAAGCATTTTCCAGTTGCAAGTGCGGATGATTTCTTTGTAGCGTAACCACATTTGTTAGTCTCTAGATGCATAGATTAGGGCCATAGTTGGATCTTTCGCTGAAGAAGAGTGATCCTTCCTCTGGGAGAAAAGGAACATATTCCTGTCTTCTTACTTAGCATAAACACTGTTGATTTGATAGCATTAAATCTATTCAGTTTATTTGTACTAAGCATAAGATCATCTATGAAGTTCAATATGGAAAAAAAGTATCTATCAGTACTCGTTCTCTTATCCTTAGCTTTGTGCTAGATTATAAAAGATCAGCATGTCTTGGACAAACCACTGTAGTAGGCGGTGATGGAGCCCACATTGTACAAGTTTCCTAACTCACTGCGATGACTGTGGTTCACTGAGTCACTGATGAGAAGGGGGTGCTCTGAAACTGAAAGACAACTGAAACACAGAGGTCTATTATCAAAAGATGATCTTCGGGAGAGATTTCAGGCTGTGTTTCATTGGTATCTCAATCACTGGAGGATGTAGGCAAATTTGGACCACATCTGTATTGTTTACAGATGCAGCCCAGTCAGTTATCATAGTATTTTCCTCCAACTGGTGTTATAATAAATCCTAGCAAATACAGGACAAGCTTCTAACATTGCCACAGGCACAAAGCAATAAATGTGGCTTGGGTGAAAATACTAGCAGGGGTGTGTACCACTATCTGAAAATAGGTCTTAATAACTCATTATAACAACTACTGTCAAGTTGTAAGGTTTGCACCACTTGTGATTGTCCAGGAGACTCTCCTGGGTATCATGTAATGTTTTAATTAATAGTTTAATAATAATTAGTATTTAATTATTCATTAACAGTTTAGCTGAGGGAATAACTTGTACACTTGGCAAGGGTGCAGGTGATACAAGGTTGAGGAGGAATACAAACAGGTTGAACAATTGAGTGAGAATTTAAAGTTGCTTTAAGAAATCACAGAATCGTAGAATAGTTTGGATTGGAAGGGACCTTTAAAGGTCATCTAGTCCAACCCTCCTGCCGTGGGCAGGGACATCTTCAACTAGGTCAGGTTGATCAGAGCCCCGTCTAGCCTGACCTTGAATGTTTCCAGGGATGGGGCATCCACCACCTCTCTGGGCAACCTGTTCCAGTGTTTCACCACACTCATTCTAAAAAATGTCTTCCTTACATCTAGTCTAAATCTACCCTCTTTTAGTTTAAAACTATTCCCCCTTGTCCTGTCACAGCAGGCCCTACTAAAAAATTTGTCCCCACAAATGTAGCTCAATAGAACAAGTATCAAGGATACTCTTGGGCAGGAACAACCAAGAGTGCAAATATAACAGCGGAAATGACTGACCAGGCAGAGATGTGCATCCCAATATATGTCAGAGAGCTGATTCATGTTCAGATGATGTCATCGACAGATTCTTTTTGAAAAACTGCTACATGGCCAACCACATCCTGAATTCAGGCATGTGGGAAACGGAGAGAGCAGGGCTGCTCTGCAAGGGAGGACGTGCTGGGAGCCGAGGTGACCCCAGCACGGGCACTGCCTCACCAAGGGGGCACAGCCAAGTGCAGGCACACAGAGCCAAGTGCTGGTAATAGGACCCACTGACAGACCCAGCACCCTCAGGGGGTGAACCAGGGCCAGGGGCCACCTGAGCAGCAGCCAGGAGCAAAAAATTACATTGACATTATTTAATGACATAGAAAAAAATCCATACGTACCAGACAAAACAAGCAAATAATATAATTATCTGCTCAAGAAAACAGGGAAGTCAAACTTTAGAAGTCTAATACCATTTTGGTCTCTGTAAAAGATGCATTTAAGGCTGTTGATTTCTTTTCTTGGAAGTGACTTTCATTCTGTCCTCTCTAATGCTTGTATCTACATATACAAACTTCTATATTGGGTTTGCCCAACATAATGGCTTCATTACCATCTCTTCTGCACAAAGAATTTTTACATTAGGGTTATAAATTATGCTCATTCTCACTCTGCCTTTTACTGAAGGCTTTTAATTTTTTTCTTCCAGCCAATCCTTACTCTTCTCAAGGACTGTACTGCAGGTCTTATTATTAAATTACCTGAAGACTGACAGTTGCCATTGGCAAAAAGGGCCCCTGCTGTTTTGGAGATGATGAAATGTGTGTTTCTTTTCATCTAGACCAAAAGCCTTGGGTGGTTGTGGGGTTTGGGGTTTTTGTTTGTTTGGGTTTTTTGGGGGTTTTAAGTAATATTTTAGGATGTTTATATCTAGAATAAACAACTATTTTCTATTAATAATGAGGATCTGTGGGTATGTCTACACTGTCACTTCCCTGATTTGCTGTTAAGTTCCTATCTCCTGATCATCCAAACTGCATCAATGTTAGTTTGTTTGGACCCTGTTATAGAACAAACCAACCAGTTTCTTCGAAGACAAAAGCCAGGTGTGCATTTGGAGGTGATTTGCTGAGGAGAACAATTCAAATAAGCACAATAGCTGAGACCATACACAGATTGGGAGCTTTCTGTCCTACATAGTATTTTCCAGTGCATTCCCAGCAGACTTTCTGCCCTTACGGGCTCACAAGCCCCTATGTCATGTCCGAGGACACACAACCCATCTCCCCCTTGGTATTATGCTATCAAACTACCGTTCCACTGGGTCAGCCCTTACATCAATTCAGGTATTTTGAACCATAAAACCTCTGAAAAATAGTAATTATGTCTTTCAGCCACAGGGACCTGTGTTAGGTGCCATGCAGTGTGGGCACAGCTATTCACAGTGCTCTAAATGGAGTTGACATGAATATTGTGGGCACCAGCCACACTGCGCCACTTGGGCCAGGGAGCAGCGATCTCTCAGCAATAAAGACATCTTTTCTGTTTTTTAAGACATGCTTTGTTCAGGCTTAATTTTTTTGTTTGCATTTCAGATTTTTGACAATGGCCTAGTG
This sequence comes from Oceanodroma leucorhoa, assembly GCA_030449065.1. Lineage (NCBI taxonomy): Eukaryota > Metazoa > Chordata > Aves > Procellariiformes > Oceanodroma > Oceanodroma leucorhoa. The sequence continues at coordinate 17,928,976 of JASVER010000012.1, forward strand.
ACACTAAGTTTTCTCCTTGGGAAAWGCCGTCAAGGCTCTCTTCAATCTAGGGCAAGTCAGTTAGTTACCACCAGACAGACGACAAAATGAAGCAGCAAGACAAGCAGCCTAGGATGCCTCCATTAGTTTTTGGAGCAAAAGCCAGTGGTGCTTTGAACTATCTGTAAAAGACCTATATTTGGATACAGATACTAAGGAAAGACAATTAAAGAGGGCTTAAGTGTGGAGTCTGCTCATGACTGACTGTACTGGCAGCAAGTACCTGTAAGTGGTGGGCTATCCAGAGCCCCAAGTAACAGCAAAGAATGGGAGCTTTCCCAATGCTGACAGTTTTCTAGAAAATTACTTGCTTTTCGGTGCAGCAGTTACATGGTCTCTGGTGAACAACTGTCTGTGTATATATGATATCGTGACGCGATTTGATATTCACTCTGGAATTCTCAATCYACTGTAGCCATCTAAAAGGCAAGTGTTTCATCTGCTCTTATTATGTGATCTCCAATCAGCGGCAACAACTCTGGGTGTATATCTTGTTTTTAAGATGACCTATTAAGCTGTCATCTATAGCTGCTTGACCTATAATAGATAACGTCATCAGGAGAAACAAGCAYTAAAATGGAAAATGGCTTTACTTGCTTTCATTAACATTCAGCTGACACTCCAAAAGGCTGCAGCTGGGCCAAGGCAACCACGCTCRGAGTGCAAGTTCACCATGATGGTACACCGTAATTACCTCTTTCTAGTGCGTTTATGTGTCTTCTCTCAATTCTCAGGCAACAAGTCAAGTCTGCTGCTCATTAGCCCGATGCTTGGTCTTGTACTGAAACTATTTATTGGCTCTCCTGGCAGTTTGTTAGGCTAATGGTACTCGTCTCTTGTTATATGTAGTTACCTGTAAGAAATAAGCAAACCACGTTTAGTCATTTCAGTCATTTCAAACTACTAAATCTCTCTAATAAAAGAAAGAAAAGGGGTGCATAGCTGGACTGAAACTTCACTTGTTTTTWTATATTAAGAAGCTGAATTTCAAAAAGGTACCAGAAAAGTGTGACAAATATAAATGAGGAAAACCAGACGTTAAGATTTACAGTGAGATTCTTTGGGTTTCTTGATATTATCCTTCATAAGCAGCTGCTGTCTTCAATGGTGCACACCACTGGTTACATGAAAGATTTCTGTCTAAAGCATCACGTTTAATTTCAGAAAAGCAGTCATTAATTTCTAACTTCAAAGGTCTCTAAAACATGTCAATCATTAATGACAACTAGCAAAAATTCTGAATGTAGCAACAACTTAGTATTTAAAAAGAAAAGAGGATAAATGTATCTTGCATATTTTCAGGGCTATATAATACAACATTCTACCATGAACAGTACTTCTGAATATTTAATCACAGTTCTCTCCTTGGGTACTGGTGGGAAAAGAGGAGAAGGCATAAGGAAAAGGCTAGGTTGTGAAACCAAAGAGGATRGGAGGAAAGAAGAGTGGGAAGAGCTGTCACTCACAAGAGCAGCCCTCAAACTCCAGTGACTAGGTAAAAGAATTTTGTTTAGGTGCAAAATGTGAAATGCACGTTGACACTTAAAAGCTGGAAAATAAAAACATTAACTGAGGGTCGCTAAACCAAAGAGTAGAACTACATAGTTTTGAAAACACAGTCTGCCTTCAGCATCAAAATGTTTCTTGTCTTCTGTTCTGAAGAGCTAATGTTGAAGAACAACTGTAACTGATGGAGCTGGGGAAATAACAATTGCAGTGAACCACATATCCACCGAAACGATGCAATTTAAAGGAGTAAAATTATTTCTGAACACACCCAAATAATTTTGCCAGAAMAAACTTTGACAAAACATTATTAAGCACAGAGACTTTCACTTTTTAACAGTTTTGATACAGCAGTAAGGGAAGAGAGTTGCAACAGGACAGCAGCATTTCTGTTTACCTAATAGTTCAGTAATTAGAAAGCACATTCTAGACACAACTTCTTGCTCTTCGGGGGTTTCCCATCTTGCCACAGTTTTAACCTCAAGAAAGACCATGCTCTCTGGCTCTCCTGCTCCTCCTGCACATTGCAGGCTCTTCTCAAACAGGCTTGGAGCCACACAACAGCAGCAAGAATGGCTCCCTAAGCAGCTTGTTACAGCAGTCTTGAAGGTATAGATGACCTGGTTCAAAGCACCTTTTTTCTCCATTTAAGAAGAGGGCCTGAAATGGACTTTCAGTTAGTAGCTGTGAGGGGAGAGTAGGAAGAAACCAGCACCAACAGGAAGAAACCTGTTGCTAGGTGTGCAGGCTCCCACACTTTGAACTGCTTTACTCTTCCCCAGCATACGCAGAGCTGACCTCTACTGGAATTAAAGTGTATAAAAAGAAAATCAAGGGATTTGATTTACAACCAGTTGAAGAGAGGAACATATTTTTGGCAAATTCCTCTTTTCTTTTCAATACCTGTTGGCAGAAAATTCCATTAAATTATTCTTTCTCAAGCCCTATTTATAAAGGCTAGTTGATGCAACACATGAAAACCAGGGGAAAAACAATACACTAGAAGCAGTGTCTGTGTTGCATCCATGTAAATCACTTGCAAGAATGGGCTGTATCTGCTGTATTTGGCCATATCCTGAGGCAAGGACAGAGAAAGAGGAGCATGAGTCCTGATTCTCTTTGGCAAATGCYTTCCACTGCAGACCCAGTGATGCTCCTCTTCCTTAAAGGGTTCACGTGGTCTCCACTACCGCAGTATCACTTGTTTTTTACTGAATGTCCCACCRCAGTCTGTAAGGTGGAAATGTGGCTGTTCTGTTCATTTTATTGATTCAGAGAGAGAGGCAGRCCTCTCCCTATGGACAAAGCCAGGGATGATATGCTAGGTCAGGGAGTTTGCCTCACATCTTCCCAAGTAACACAGCAATGGTGCTGACTGACTTCAGGTGTGTGGTGAGGATAAACTGGTGACTGTCTGCACAGTTACCAGGACCATTGCAACACGCATATCAGCTTGTAACAGTCAAAGGGAACTTCATCTAGTGGTTTAGAAATTGCTCATCTCTGTCTCCGTCAGAAAATCCACAAGAAAAAGCTTGTACGAAATATTGGAAAAACAGATTTGGCCAGAATTTATCTGGCAAAAAATGGGATTAAAATGGACTTAAAATGCAGAAAGATGAGAACGCAAATAATATTTCTCTGAACTGGATGCATCTATCTGCTGAAATCTGACTTCCAGCATGTATCAAAGAGGTATGTAACCAAGAAAGAGAGGGGACAGTACATATATCTTTACTTCTTTCATAAACCTGCGAGGCACCTTGGTGGAAGCGGCACAGGAATCTAGATTGAAATTCAATGCAACCGCATAGAGCCTAAGTTAAAGGCAGACTCAAAGAGAGATGTGTTGAAAATACATATAGGATGAAGCACCACTTACACAGGAAGGAGCACTGTAAGCTTCAGGAGCTGCTTTAATTCATCAGAACTTACTTCATTTAGAAATGCAATTCTGACTTTTTTACTGCCAATTCTTTTCATAAAAACAATACTTATTCTAGGTGTGACCAACTTGTTTGTTCCCTTAACTGTTATTGAGAGAACTACTTTTGCAATTTCATAATTTTGTGATGCCTTTTCTGCGTATCTAATGTGTAGTCATACCTGTGACTAAATGATTTTTACTTTCTCATTTCTTATTGAGACAATATTGTGTAGACTTCTTTGGCAGTAACCTGACATAAAGCTTTGTCTGTTGAGCCCAAACACATTTACCTTCTGGAAACTCATTCATTTAATCTAGAGAAGCATAGATCATTTGAAGAATGATAAAATTACATGGTCAGCCTGAAAATTAAGCCCTTTTATATAAAAGACATTTGCTCTTGTACAGCTATAGGTATGAGTCACTGACATAAGAACTCAAAGCATTGCAGGGATATTAAGAATATAAAAATAAAGATTTTAATAAATTGGTGAAGACGACAGGAAATAAAAGATTTGTTTGTCCTGTCTGAAACAGAAAGCTTCTTTCTGTGGTAATGAGAACAGATCATATCCCTCATGTTACGAATCTTCTGGACGAACACCTGCCAAGCAAGTGCTATCGCTGGATGTACTGCCCTTTAAAGAGTCGTAGGAAGCAGAGTAAGGATCAAGAAGTATTGCTCTTGCTTTTGGTAAGAAAGACTTTGGCAGCCTGTCTCCTTTCTTCAGACTCTCCTCTTCCTGCCTACAACAGCTGCCAGCTCTGAAACAGCCGAGCTGCAATAAAGAAGCACCCTGGAGGAGTGGAGAGACCCTGTGGGCAGAGCTGTTCTCCTTCTCAGACCACAGCTACCTCCCAGCTGGGGAAGAGAAGGTAGTTTTGATTGAGGGTGGAGAGGGGGGAAAGAAGGGGAGAAAAATACCTTTCTTCGTTTCTTTGCATCTTCACCTCCTTCTAAAACTGATCCTAGAAGTGAGAATCAGTTTTTCTTCCATCTCTGTAGTGGAGGGAACTACAAGAACCTGTTCTCACCTCTCTYGTTTGGTGCCTTTGAGAGTGAGCAGTGTCACACCTAACTTTGAAGCAAGAGCTTCATCTCCAGCATCTACAGGGGAGCTGCTCATACATTGCAATAAACTGGCTTAGAGTCAATTCAATTTAGATCAAAGTGATGATAATGTGCTAAAGGAAGGAACTAAAGAGGTAATTCAGAAGATGTTTCTGCCTTCTGAAAGGTTATCCAGCTAGCTACTCTTTTGCTTTTTGTTTGTTTGCAGTTTAGGTTCCCAGTTACATCTAAGCACTCAGTGCCCAGACCAGATTTTTTTGTGCACAAGTGCTTGGGGTTTTTTTTACCCTGTTTTATATATGTGATTGGAGGAGCCAATGGGAGGTAGAAGAAGGGTCCCTGTCAGAACTAGGGAAATACATGAACAAATAAATTGAAAAGATAAAAATATTCCTAGTGCAGTCTCAGCTTTTCAGATTCTCCACTGTGATAACAAGGAGGCTGTACCGCAGCCAGTGGCACTGGGCTATTTGTGTGACTATAAAAGCAAAACCTTTTTTGAACAGGCTGTCCTACTGTTTACTTGCCATCTCTCAGGTTCACACACAAGCCACCACCACTACTTTTTGCTCAGCGCTGACTACAGCACTGCTTGCGAGGGAGTTTTGAAGGCAGGAGGCTTGTCTTGGAGAAGAAGGTTTGGACCTTGCTGTCTGAGAAACTGCCTCTCCTTTTTGCACCGTGCTGAGGAGACCAAGCTAACGGAAGTACAAAAGCTTCTGCTACCTCCTGCGAGAGGAGCGCAGGAGCTGCACATGGGCTGTGAGGGATCTGCTGGTTCTGGTGTTTCCTCCCCTGCCTGGTTCCTCTAAATGATGGGCAGTCTCCTTGCCCTGGAGAACATGCTCCRTGCCAGCATCTGCGAGTGGGCTGCAGGATGGTTCTTCCTTAGCAAGGAGGCAGGAGCTGGGCTGAGCGGGGGGAAACATGAATGGATTGCAAAAGTTCAGCAAGCCTGAACCAGGCATTCCGGTAAAAGTAGTATTCAAAATGTAAATATACGTATTAAACATGATCTTAAAGAGGCTGCTAAATCAAAATGCAATAGAATAAGCACAGATGATAAGGAAGAGATGGAATGATTACAAGCAAGGGACTGAAATAGAATTTCTGTTATATCATATACCCTCTGTTATGTTATATCATATATCATATGTTATATCATRTACCCTCATATTATATGTTCTGTTATATCATATATCATATGTTATATCATATACTCTCATACCACCCTAGCAATCTCACTTGACCTTTCTGAACACACAATATACTGTCAGCTCAGCCTTAACAGAGCACTAGCTGGGGATAAGGTACCATGATTAAAAGCTCAGATTACAGCAGAATAAATCAAATTATATAAGTAGTTAATTTTCATAATTYGAAATTACTTATCTTTTATGCAAGCAGAACCACAATCTACGCTTCTAGCAGCTACTTTGGGGTATTTCTGGACATAGTTTATGAATGCTGAAAGGGAGGGTAGCAAGCCATTTTTGTAAGCAAGTTTGTAATACAGAGTTTTGCACTGGGATATGGATATACATAAAAGTCACTTCAAAAGTGATGGCGTAATGGTCAGTTCTGGGACATCTGATATGCCAAAGTGCAATCAGAAACAGTGCAAACAGGAATCACAGAGCTGGTTTGAGGAGGGAGGAAGGACAGAGATCACATGAAAGAGCTTTCTACCCTGCGGGGAACCCGAGGCTGCCCCTTCCCGCAGCATGGCTCTCGGAGTCGCTGCCAGCCCACGGCTCAGAGGGCTTGGGTTTAACTTCATCCGTCTGCCAAAGTGTGTGACCTTGGTCTCACCACGTAGTCTCCCTGTGTCTCGCTTTCGTGACTCATAAGGCAAGGTGAGGCACTTTCCCCATTTAACAAAGCACTAGGAAGAAAAATACATTGAAAAGTAAGAGGTACTTGAACTCTGCAAGGATGGGCCATGCATGTATTGCTCAGCCTGACAGATCTTCTTGCGATGAGCTGCCCTGCGGCTTCGAGTTCAGGGTTACTCGGTCTGTTATCTTGGTACAGGAACAYGCAAAATATCTGCAAATACGTTTTAAACAGGGCACGCAGTTTTGGAGGCCTCCATATGAGAGATGTGCCTTTGATTTTATCTGTAGCCAGCCATAAGTTTAAAGGATGAAAATTAGCAAATGATGGTTTGGTCTTACAGTTCTTCCCTCCTGGCAAGGTGAGAGTTTAGCAATTCCCAACAAGTTATCTGWGCAGTGAAACTTTTGAAGCTTGCTTTCCTGTAGTTCTTGTTCTTATAAAAGTTTTCAGTCCATCTGTTCCCTCATGCAGATTCTCTAATGCCTAATAATAAGTTGAACACATGGTATGGCCTTTCCATTAACAGGGGCTTGCCTTGTGTCTATCTGGCAGCGTGTTTTCATCAAAAATATAGGGGCTTTTGATCTCTCTGCAAGTTTAKTTAAAACTGGGCAATGAGTTCAAAAGGAACTCATGGGGACTGACAGACAGCATGATCTTGTAAGCATMATTTCCCAAGGAAACTGGATTAAAAGACTAGTGGCTGGCTATGTGGTAGGCTAATTCAACCCTTCCTTTTCTGTCTGTAAAAAAAAAAAAAAGTGAGAAAATATTTTTTTAACAATGTTAATTAGCAGAGTTTTAGTCAGAGGGGAAGCTGACTCCCCAAGTTTGGTTTTTTTTTCCATTAATAGGGTCTAGAAAAAGGACAGCTTTATGTCCTTGTATAACTAGAATTAATTACTTTTTCAAAGGGCTCTTTTTTATTTATTACTGGTGATCTGCTTTGTCAGGGATTTCCACTGCATGGTATCTCCTTTGAAATAATTGCAAAATCATTATCTCTTTAAGGTTGTTTTGAGCAACATGCCAGAAGCCTCCCATAGCCTGTTCTGTTTTCCTACTGGAATTTTTATCCTTCTTGATTATCRGCTGTGTTCCCATGACAATTCCTGTACTCATGCATCCCAGAATTAGCTCCTAACACGTTCCAGCCTGATGGTACATCAAGCCCACTCAGTGCTCAGGAAAATACATGTACGCAATAGGCTCTGAATGTGTGGGGAAAGGAAGGTCTCTAATTTGGGTATTAAGGCTATGTGATTGAAAGATGGGAGAAAGAATGGAGAGAAGGGAGTGGRGGAAGTAAAAGGTGCTTAGGATTATTCCTTTTCTTTTTAATTATTATTTTTTAAATTGAAATGCCTCATGTCTGTAGGAAAACATCTATATAATTGGTATATACTTTTGGTGAAATGGAATACTTGTTTGAAAATGACTTATCAATTTAACTCCAAAGTTGGCTGATAAGGCAAGTGATTCTATATTTTGAGTTAAGTTTCCTGCAGCTCTCCTCCATTGCACTCTCAGTTTGCCTGGAAACTCACTGTTTCCGTGAGATGCCCAGGTGTCATTTCCACTTTAAATGCTGCTGCGTAGCTGGGTGTGTTCCAGCTGCAGAACTACATACCTTTCTCAAGATTGCAACAGTCAGTCAAAACCTGAGCAAATCCTAGTAGAGATCTACTCAAAAGAAACACCTCATTGCTCAGTTCTGGCTGCAAGAATAGTGCCAGACCTGATGGTACACACCCAGCAGGGCCACTAGCTGAGAGGGGGGGCATCTGGATCCTCCACTACTGCAAGCTAAGTCAAGGACCGTTGACAAAAAAAGCTCCCAGCAGGTGCTGGTTTGGCTCCTAACAGCACTGGTGCTTTGCTAGGAAGGCCACAGTCGTGCTCCCATGTTTTGTGGCCAGCACTAATGTTTCTCAGCCAAGGCATGATGAATTCCAGGCAGGACTCCTGACAGAGCTTCATGGACAGCAAAAACTGCCAGCAGAAAGTGTTCAACTCTAATACAGCTACCTAGAGAGCTGCTAGCTAACTTTTTTCTGCCARTAGTTGAAGTTCACAGATTAAAGCTCTTCTGAGGCTTCCTGGATGTTTTTGCCCCCAGCCTGTTCTCAAGAAGCTGTCCAGACTGGAGAAGTAAAGCTCTTCAACATGTCACCATCTGAGAACAGCCTACCATCTCACCATCTGTTGCAACAGCAATTTCTAACTTTTTCTTCTCCCTTTTGGTGCTTCTTATGCCTTTTCAAAGTTTGCCCTCTGGCATTGTCCGAATGGCACAGAAGTGTTAAGCAGTGACAAACACACCTTGGGACACTCGCATTTATGGAATATCAAAAAGTCTCCTTCCTCCCAGCTACCACCTTTTCTCATTCAGCATGACGGTACCATAAGGGTTAAAAAACCAAGCTTATTATAATGCAAGCATGGTTACCAAGATAGCAGGTATAGGAGAAAATGCAATTGAGATAGTAGTTTGCTTTACAGTTTGAACGAGCTTTCAGCTAYCTTTTTACCTTTTATAAGATATATTACGCAAAGTAAGATATTTAAAGATGCATACAGATTTTAAGATATTCAGTTTGCTTTAATCATAGTATCAGCACTATTAATGATTTGATTTCAGAAAAGTTATTGCAAAAGTCTATTTTTGCTATGCCATTTGTGAAGAGCTTCAGATGATATAAAACCAAATTTAAAATAAAAATAATACATTCAAAGGCAAGAGGGCCTCTCTGAGGAGTCACCTATAAAACTAATATTGACCTCTCACTCTCACAGAACCTCTGCGAGAATCCTTCCAACAGAAACATTGCTGCCTATTGTGCCAGCTGCCATTGCCATTTCAACAAGACCCTTTTTGTTCCTTGGTGGCAAACCTCCTGATCAAATCTGTCCCCCTCCATAAGGATAGCCAACAGACTTGCATAAGGAGGTTACTACTTTATTCTCTGCCTCTCACCAATCTCCCAACACCAATTCAAAACTGTGCAGGCACCCTCCGAGTCCCTGTGCCAATGCTGGTCTCCAGGCCGAGCCCAGGGCTCAGCTCAGCCCAGGAGGAGACCACAGGAAGGGAATTCCAGGAGTGAGGGTAGAACATCACATTAGTGTTGCTATGGAGAGGAGAATTAGCACAATAACTATTGTGCTCTGTTTCAAAGCTTCCCAGTCTCCAGTTTTAACTCCTTCCCCCGCTCCACCACCATTTCAGTTCCTTCCCAGCAACATCCCAGCACACCTGACAGATTTCTGGGTCAGGCACTGGAAAGGAAATGGCAGAACACAGAAGAACCTGAAGCCTGGTCAGGGATCAGACAAGGCGAGAAAAAAGTGAGAGAAGGTCCTGTAGAAAGAGGAGAGGACAAAAAAAAAAATAAAAAAATAGGGTTTAAGAGGCAGGGACATGGAAAAACAGCTTCTGGAGATGGCACAGAAACAGACAGAAATGGAAAATATTTTGGTACCATATGGTTACCCCTCCTTAATGAAGCTCTGCCYCTCATGGAGAGCGATGCACAGGCTGTACACCACTTGGCAGTGAATACTGAGACCATCATCTTCCCTCCTGTATGCAACAGCCTCTCCTTTTTCTGCAGCACTGAGAGGAAAAGCAAAGCTTCTAGGAAGCAAATATAATATCACGCTTTCTTCTGAGAGGAAGAACAAAAATTGGAATGAATTTGATAATTTTAAACACAGTTTTCCACATCCACATTGCTACATTCAATTAGATGGTTGTGCCATTTCTGATGGGGTTTATGTTCCGGTGCCCTAAAGCTTGCACTGCTTATGTATGAGTTGTTGTTGACATGAGTTCAATGCCCTTCCATAAAATCACCCATGCTGTAAATGTAATGCCCTGCCCTATGCAGAAACACTGGAAAAGCTTTAAAAAGGGGTAATAAAGATTCAGTTGAGCTTGTAGATGAAAATTAGGAGGACAAGGCATTTCTCATCCTCTAGGCTTCACAACTAACCACAGGTGCTAGAGGCAGCATCACTGGCTGTGTAAAGTGTCTCTGAACATATCTTTCACCTGCCAATAACGCTGTCCCTTGCTGCCACAGCCATTGTGCAAAGCCCAGCAAACGAGCCTTGCTCCGCTACCTCTGCCCTGCAGCAAGCACCACCTTTGTTACTTCAATCTTCCAAAAACATATTCCTCTGCAGCCACCAAAAGTGCAGCTGAAATTTTATTTTGCCTAGCTAGCAAAAGACACCATAAACCAGTTGATAAGCAGAGGATAAAATGTGCCTCCCAGGAGAGCAGCGGGATGCCTGGCCCTGCCTGCCCCCCCCCTGCCAGGGAGCGGGGCTCCAGCTGCGGGGAAAGCAGGCTGCAAAAAGGGCCTAAAATGCTGCTGGGGGGCATTCACACTTATGCTGTTGTTATATATCCTCATCCCGCATCACGTCCTTTCCTAAAAATGAATACTGATTTTCTGAGCCCAGAAACTGAATTATTGGAAGTTCAATTGATGCAGGCAGAGCTCACCAAAACTGCCTCTTAGGTTTTATCCTCCTTTGTCCAAAATGACATAGCAACTGGCTGTTCATRCCACTTGGCTGTGCGATGGCACACACAGGCAGCAGCATCCCCACAGTGACGAGACTGGGGATCTCGCCGCACCACCTTCCCCCCCTGCTAGCTGACAACAACTTRAAAATGGGCATAGTTTGCAAAAGGCACGTGAACAATACAGCAGACTCTTTTGAGCCTTTTCTGCTTTCCAGTCCCAGGATTCCTAGAGCTTCTTATACAATTTCTAACCCAGCTTTGAGGGGGGAAAAAAAAAAAAACTCAGCAAATTGCCTCCAGCCCCATGATGGGARAGAGCACCATAAGACTAACCTTTGGTGTGGTGCTGTGGTGTCAAAGACTCACTGCTGCCCAGATTTAAAAGGGTAGTGAGAAAAGACCAATTTTGGCTATTAGTTGCTGTGCAAACATTTTCAAATAAAACTGTAATTTCTCATAACTTGCCCTTGTAGGCAAGCCTTCAAAAGCAGGGAAAAGAATGCTTTCCCTTCAAGAGTTTAAAAAGGAGGGAGAGTCTTCACCCATTTKTTGATCTCTACAGTGTATTTAATTTCATTTCTGAGCTTGGGAAAGTCCAAAAGAAGAATAAGGTTCAGTGGGTCTCTCAGCCCAACTATAATTCCACCCTCACCATCTCATTTCCATCCCCCTTCCCTCCTCCAGCCTTGCAAAGGAAAATACCTTCAGAATAAAAATCCTATATTACTTCTGAAGGTTCACTCCCTTGTCTTTCTGGTGAAGACCTACACTTTTTAATAGATCATAGGTAAGGAAACACCTTTCTCGGAAAACTTAAAACCAGACATGAAACACAGACACAAAAAATGCTTTTTCAAGCTCAGAAAGTTAAGGAAAAAGTTATCCCAAATCAATGCTTTGATTTAACACTTCTCCAGTCAACAAAGCATCTGACTACTTTCTTATATGTTTATTATTAAAAGGTTATCTTACTAGCAAACTGTCAGTTTAAACTGGAAACTCAGATGCACTATAGAATGGCTAAAGTCTGAAAATACAGGAATCATGGGGATGGGTGAGGATATTACTAATTACCCCATTCCCTGAAAATCTTGTTTCGTTTTAAGAAATAAATAAGATTATGACAAATAACAATGACCTTCTAATTGAGAAAGTATGAGGTACAGGAGAAGCAGCAGAGTGTGCTTTTTGCTCACATGCCAAAAGCACGGTATGTGAAAATATCATTGTGAAGTTCCAAAATCACAGACAAAAGACTCACTCAGCAGCTGCTTAATTGGGAAAGAGACTTACCTGCTTAACTCTCYAGTGGTGCAGAAACTTAGAATGGAATTCAAAATCATCTGTGTTTCTACCGCATTTCCCTGTTAGGCTTTTGAAAGACGGGCTGATGAAATCCTTTATTTTGTGAACCTTAAAGAAAGACAAGAGATTACCAAGAGATCTTTTTTAGGTATTGTACCTAACCTTTCTGGATTTCTGAGAAGTTTTGTCTTTAAGATGATTTACTTACCTTTATCCCTGGATTTTTAGGGATAATTTAGGGCATTCATACAAGTGTTTTATCTATGAAGTGACCCCTGAATAGAAACATGAGTATGTACTCTGTTATTAAAACAATGTATTTTTACAGAAACAACTGTAAAACAGTTCAACAGGTTACTTCACAGATAAAACATTTGTATGAATGCCTAAGTTATTTCAGTTCTCAATCACACTGAAAGTCAATACAATCCAAATATCCAAACTACAAATATGGTTTTGGAAAATGCTGTACTAGTCTGGGGTCATACTGTCTTAATCTAGATATTCGCATCCAGATGATGTCACTGAGAGATGTTTGGTTTTGCAAGGATGATTAATTTCATTTTCCCTCTAACATCATGAATGGTACTAATCACTCCGTCTAATTTTGTTCAATGATGATATTAGTTRGTTAGTTTCATGGCGCAAATGAAATTTAGCCCGACGTCTCAAGAACCTGGGCATCACCCATATTAACAAAGCCTTATTACACAAGATTTCTTTTATGCCTTTTTTAAGCCTGAACACAATATGGTCAGTGTCAAGGTATGGGGAACTTCGCATCTTTAGCGGGGGCCAGTGTGGACTAGTCACTGTGTCATGAAATAGCTCAAATTGATCACAGTGATGGTCTGTTACACGCAAAGCCATGCCTGGGTCTTTGACTCTGAACGATATCTGAATGACAAACAGTAGAGCTTCTCAAGGCACTCCATCCCACCTATCCCAACTTTATCCTATAGGAAACACACTACTTCCCTGGCCTCTGGTACGAATGCCACCTGATGGTTAGTGGAAATGTCTAAGGTGATGTAAAAAACAGAAATGAAGGCTGAGCGATATTAGTTTGAATCTTGAACAGGCAGAGTCATGCCACACCATCCGGTGGAGAGCTGCTAGATGGTGACAACTGCTTTCTCTCTTCCAAGGAGTCAGCGCACTTAGCAAAAGGAGTTAAGCCTTTTGTACATAATGGCATGTAGGGCATAAAGTATTGCTGGGGGTCTCTTCACTGTCATGTAAAAATCACGAATGTTGCAGCAAGTGCTGTGCTTTGATTGCAGTCTTTTTCAAGCTCATTTTCTCTTTCCCTTGCCTTGCCTTTTAAGCGTTGATCACAATGCTGTACAGCTAAAGGCACCTGAGAGACAGATTGCTAGGCAACAGATGCTGCAAAGGACAGCTTCCCCTCCCCTAGCACCCAGACGGCAAGAGACCTTACAGTGCTCAAAGTTGCCTGTTACAGAATATTCAAGGCAAAACCAGCTTAGTGTTATGAAGGCAGTCAGGTGAAGCAAAAAATTACTTTGAAAGTAGGAGTTAAAAATAAACAACAATAGGAAAAAGAGGCAATTCAAGCAAATTAAAGAGAAGCACGACGGGAGGCAACAAAAGGCAATATTAAGTAAGGAGTTGTTATTAAAAGTGTGGGAGCAGGTACAGAATATGAGGAAAGAAAATAGCAAAATACAGGTACAAGGCAGATTTGAAAACTTGTGTGATAGCATAAATATATATATAAGCTTAATTTACTGTTATTCTTAAAAAAAAGTTTATTTATTGCTAAAATTCTGTTTAATGTTCATTTTACACCACTGTATCAAAAACTATGTCTACCATGAGGAAACCGATATTACTTTTGTGTTTTTCTTCTGAATTACCAGAGATAGTACTTTACATCATTTCTACTCAGTCCATAAATGTCATCCATGGAGTAAATAGAAAAGTTTCATTTGATCACCATTTAGGAGAGAATGCAGAAGCTGCATAAATCTTTATAGAACACAAACCGGTATTTCACCCAGAATATAACTTGGAAGCCAACATATAAATGCAAAATGGTACATACCAAGCAATGCTAAGTAAGCAAAGGGAAGGTTGCATCTGTCTAATTAGAGTTTCCTTTAGGATAACAAAAACAAGCAGCTAAAGTAACCTGACCTGGAAGTTGTGAAGCATAGTGCAGTACGGCATTTAGGAAATGTGTTTTCCTTGTTTAAATCCTTAATTGCTATTTTAAATGTGTAAATAGGCTTGCCCAGTAGGATGAACAGTGGCAACAAAAACAGATGCTGGGTGTGCAGAACCAACAAGAAAGTACTGAGCAGCAAAGCAAGCTGAGTGTTAGAGATGAAGAAATGCCGACACACAGTGAAAATTAGACTTTGCAAAGGATATTAAAACAAACGGGGTGGGGGAGAGAAATGGAGTTGCTATGCAGGAAGAATCATAGAATCATTAAGGTTGGAAAAGACCTCTAAGATCATTAAGTCCAACCATCAACCCAACACCACCATGCCCACTAAACCATGTCCCGAAGTGCCACATCCACACATTTTTTGAATGTCTCCAGGGATGGTGACTCCACCACTTCCCTGGGCAGCCTGTTCCAATGCCTGACAACCCTTTCGGTGAAAAAATTTTTCCTAATATCCAATCTAAACCTCCCCCGGTGCAACTTGGAGGTCATTTCCTCTCATCCTATCACTTGTTATTTGGGAGAAGAGACCAACACCCACCTCGCTACAGCCTCCTTTCAGGTAGTTGTAGAGAGCGATAAGGTCTCCCCTCAGCCTCCTCTTCTCCAGGCTAAACAAMCCCAGCTCCCTCAGCCGCTCCTCATAAGACCTGTTCTCCAGACCCTTCACCAGCCTCGTCGCCCTTCTCTGGACACGCTCCAGCACCTCAATGTCCTTCTTGTAGTGAGGGGCCCAAAACTGAACACAGTATTCGAGGTGTGGCCTCACCAGTGCCGAGTACAGGGGCACGATCACCTCCCTACTCCTGCTGGCCACACTATTCCTGATACAGGCCAGGATGCCGTTGGCCTTCTTGGCCACCTGGGCACACTGCCGGCTCATGTCCAGCCGGCTGTCGACCAGCACCCCCAGGTCCTTTTCTGCCGGGCAGCTTTCCAGCCACTCTTCCCCAAGCCTGTAGCATTGCCTGGGGTTTTTGCGACCAAAGTGCAGGACCTGGTACTTGGCCTTGTTGAATCTCATGCAGTTGGCTTCGGCCCATCGATCCAGTCTGTCCAGATCCCTCTGCAGAGCCTTCCTACCCTCAGGCAGMTCAACACTSCYRCCCAACTTGGTGTCATCTGCAACTTACTGAGGGAGCACTCGATCCCCTCGTCCAGATCACTGATAAAGATGTTAAACAAGACCGGCCCCAAAACTGAGCCCTGGGGAACACCGCTCATGACCGGCCGCCAATTGGATTTGACTCCGTTCACCACAACTCTCTGGGCTCGGCCGTCCAGCCAGTTTTTTACCCAGCAAAGAGTACAACCATCTAAGCCATGAGCCACCAGCTTCTCTAGGAGAAATGTTGTGGGAGACAGTGTCAAAGGCTTTACTAAAGTCCAGGTAGATCACATCCACAGCCTTCCCCTCATCCACTAGGCGGGTCACCCAGTCGTAGAAGGAGATCAGGTTGGTCAAGCAGGACCTGCCCTTCATGAACCCATGCTGGCTGGGCCCGATTCCCCGGTTGTCCCGCACCTGCCTCGTTAGCGCCCTCAAGATGAACCGCTCCATGATCTTCCCCAGTACCGAGGTCAGGCTGACAGGCCTGTAGTTCTCCAGATCCTCCCTCCGGCCCTTCTTGTAGATGGGCGTCACATTGGCAAKCCTCCAGTCATCCGGGACCTCCCCTGTTAACCAGGATCGGTGATAAATGATGGAAAGTGGCTTGGCAAGCTCCTCTGCCAGCTCCCTCAGTACTCTCAGGTGGATCCCATCCGGCCCCATAGACTTGTGAGTGTCAATGGGACAGAGATTAAAGATAATCTAGGTACAGCCCAAAAATTAAGTAAATACCCTGCCTCAGTTCAGTCAGAGGAGATGATGTTGAGCATGAAACAAAAGACAGAACAGCTAAAGGAAATCAGGTTAGGGAAATTGCTAAGGAGCTTATTTGGTCTTTTGAGACCAAACCATCATCACAGCAGAATTCTGAAAGAACAGGATGCAAAACAGCAGGTAGAGTAACTAACATTTTCAATAATTCTGCCAGGTCAATCCATTCTTAAATGACTATACTATTGCAAAGAGGTTGCTGAAGGACTGTTTGAGCTTGCCAAAATAACAGCCGAGATGAGGGTAGGGGTTCTGTCTGCAAACATATCATTGAAGTAAAAAAACAGAAAGGGGAAAATAGTATCTTAGCTAAAGGGTAATGTCGACATGAGAACAAACACATCATGAAGTTAGAAAGACGTTACTAACCTTCAATGCAATGAGGTTTGGGAACAATCTTCCAATGAGAGTAACTGGCACAGAACTAGTTAGAAATGGAGATTGATCAGTTTGGAAAATGGATTTAATGATAAATTTGCCTGAGGCAGGTAGAAAAGAGACCATTCCTAGTCCTTTTTTCCATAAGTTTCTTTATAATCATGTCTCTGATTCCTCCACAGTTTCCTAGACATTTGACTAGGTAATATTCCAGCATTCAGTAATAATCCTTTACCTTGTTATTACTTGCAGTCATCTTAACTATCATCCATCTTGCATACCTCTCACTCCAGCGACAAACAGGGTACATGGCATGGTGGTGTTGGGTCGACGGTTGGACTTGATGATCTTAGAGGTCTTTTCCAACCTTAATGATTCTATGATTCTATACATGTATTCCCTCAGAAGGCAAAGTTTTCTGTTGGATGTGCTGACATGGCACAGACTTTTCTAGTTCTGCCAGTTGTTCCTTGAGCTGAGGGAGGAAATGGAAAAGCCGAGCCCTGCCTGCTGTAACAGTGGTTGAAATCCGTAGATGGCTCTCCCACCACTCGTGTAATCAACTGCACCCATGCTGCCCAGATGAGAGACACATTTAAGGAAAAGCAACCAAGTATTTCCCCTCAATCTATTATTTTGAAACTTTAACAGAGTTTATGCAAAGTTTGTCAAAGCCAAAACAAACTATTGACAGTGTTGAAATATGAGAATAGAAAGGAAGGCACAAATCTTTTCAGATAATTTCCTTTATGCTTTTAAAGTTTGGAGTACATGGGATATTCCCTCCATGGGTTTAACCAAACTTAAGTATACGTTTGGTTTGTGAACTTTTTAGCCAGCTTTTTGYCACTGACACATCACCTTGGTAAATCCCTTTTTACATTTGCTTCAACATACCCATTTAAAATATCTGACTCATTTCACAAATATACTCTGAGGTTTCTTATTAAAAAGCCTTGCAATAGTCTAAGAGAAAAGGGTTCTGCAAATAAAGAATAACTTTAACTATTCTATTTTTGGAAAACAGGAGTGCAGTGCCAATTAGCCTGCAGCAGTCTGAAGGCAAAATCCCCCATCCCCTACCAGACAAGGTCACTCAAGTTGTGTGTGCATGTTGACACAAACTTTTAATGCATATACCCACTTAAAATAATTATTTTGCATGCCAAGCCATATCTTCTTCTAAGTTCATTTCCACTGCATAATGGATGGCTTGAAATCCAATTTAATTCATTTTTGTGATGCAATTTTCTTCCATGTCTACTATTTTCCATGCATATTACATCTTCACTACTTCTGAATGTATCTTATTAAGTAGAAATTGCAAATATTATATCATAAATTTCAATTCTGTAATTTCTCCTTTTAGTCAACTCTAACTTCCCTCATTCTTGAAAGCACAAAAAAAATCTGTAGAACAAATATGCATTGCAGTTGTACTCCATATCCCAGTCACTGAACAAAGACATTTCATAGCTCACCTGTATTTATTTATTCCTAAAACCAATTCCTTTTTCTATTGAATCCTCTTAATGTATTTTGCCTTCATAACAACTGATATACAGTTATGCAATTCAATTTGACRACAGACTTTTTTTCAAAGCTGGAAACTACATTTGCTAGCATCTTTGTTTCTCATCCTCAAAACATCAGTTGGAGGTATTTGAGGTATTTGAAACTCCTCTACAAACCAGACTTAAAGAGAGAAACAAGAGAACTGGGGATTGAAGCCCTGGAGAATCTGCTCCCCTTCTTCCCCAACTGAAGCATGGAAGGGGTCTGGAAGGATGCGGGGACATTGTTACCCTTAGATTCCACATGGAGGAGGGTTTGGGGACTGGGKTTTGGGCAAGGTGTTTTTTGTTTGTTTTTGCAATCTCCATATGAAGTTCTTCCTGCTTATGCAAGACCAGTTTTTTCAAAAGAAAAAAGAGCCAACTTTAAAAAGAAAATTCTTATATACATCTGCTTTTAAAAAAAAATAAAAATCAGTCTAAATCTGGCTACTTCACAGATACTAAAACTCACAGACACTTCAACTCACAGACACTTCCATTAAAGCTGTTTTTTCTGCACTTCTTTTCCACAGAAGGGACAGGCTGTTTATCAACAGGGTTTTTATGTTGCCTTTGAAGTTCTGCACCCAGCTATCCCATTCTAAACAGATTTAGTTTGATCACAATGAAACCTTCAGGAGAGGGTGGTAGTGCTTTCTACTTCCATATAAATGATAGTTCTGCCTGCAAAGTGGCCATAAAAGCAGCAGGCAGGAACTTCCTAAGCTGCTGTCTGTCAGTTATTTCCGTGTAAAGTATACACTATTTGCAAGTTAAATTTGTTTTGTTTTCCCCAATCTGCCAGTTCTACAATCTCAAGCTGACAATCAAGCAAAGTTCTTCTCATGCATAATTACCTTTAATGAAGAATCCCCTGGCCAAACTGATTCACTGAAACTTGAGCATTTTGTTTCCTGTCAGCAATTTTTGCACAGCCAATGCAGACCAGAACTTAACAAACAATGCTAATATAGAAGAAATTGTTGAACCTGGTTCACTGTCAGCACATTTCCTCCGCTGGGCTTGCATACCAAAGAAAATAGTTAAAACATCAGCTTCAAAGGCAAGCTAGTAGCTACGACTTTGAATACACATAAATAACATACTGAGTAGGCGGTAATTTTACATGGTAGTGGGAGATGTTAGATAAAGTCTCTTCTCTGTGCAGCTTATGAAGTACCTGGGACTGTCTTTCACATTTATTTCACTCCGCCCTTTGCTGTGCACTTGTAGCACCTTCACTTTACCCTACCCCATGAAAAAAATTTCCAGGACAAATAAGTTTTCAGGGCTTGGGAAGAGATAATTAGTTTAGTTTTGTTCTTTAAGAAACAGTGCATATTTTAGTGCCTAAATGTCCCACTTTTGTTTTCATCTGCTTTTGGCCTTAGAAAGCTGGGAAATTTTATATTCATCATGCATAGGTAGTAGCACGGCCTGTACACAGGTAGGGCGTTCTTCATCTGATACAATAAGCAGTTATTTTAAATTGAAAGCAACAAACTGATAACTGCTACTTAAAAAATGAAAAATGTATTTTATAAAACACACTTTACCATATGATATTTCCCTTATATCCAAACCAGTGGGCCAAGCAAAAGTTGATTTTCATTTGGAACACAGGTTGGGAATCCCTGCCTGCCTCATGTCAATATTCAAGTACTCATCAACAGGAGTGAACTGATCTTCCCCCTTTTTCTTTGTTCATACAGGGTAATGTACACTGGTACCTGCAATCAGTATTTACTTTTATTTTACTGCTATCTGCTTTTCATAATAATTAATGGAATCATATTACACACCACTGGTCTAGTAGTGAGGAAACACCGGTGAATTCTGCTTTGATGAAAGACCACTATGCAACACACAATATTTGCAAGACCTCTATGTTGTACGCACCCACATCCAGAAGTCAGCCAATCCTTTATGCCTAAGTGATTGCTTTCAGTGGCAGGTGAGACTGTCTTCCCTACTTCTCCAGCTGCATGATTTTTTCAGCTTATTGCCTTTTTGCAGAAGAGGATCAAAGTAAAGATGGTGATAAATATCTCTAACTCCATCCATATCAATACCTTCAGACATAAAGATGAAATGCTTTAAATATGTTTGCACAAAGATTCTTCCAACATTATACCAATCTGCAAGAAATTATATACATACTAGTGTCAACACTGCAGAACTTTATAAATATACTCTAAGATGAAATTGTCAGTTAATAGCAAATAATCCTAACATTTGCTAACATAGTCAACAGGAGACTGTTTAAAACAGACAGATTGTTATTTACAGCTGTGCCAGATGGGGCAGTCTGAAAAAAGTTTAACTGCCCTTTAGTTAACATTTAAAATATATTCTTCAACATCCTTCAATATTTTTAAATTGGGGAGATTTTTTTTTTGAGTAAAATTTATCTGCAAATATTTTTATGTTCCTGCTGTCAAATACAATTATACATACCTGTAAATAAAAGACAAATTGCCTACACAAAACTATTACTGGAGCTCACACAGCAGAAACATAAAATATTAACAAATGAATACACCAATTTTAGTACAAAGTGACAACTTTGTGGGAAACTTGTGTGTTAGTTATTGTAATACATTATTTGAACATGACGTTTATACTGCACTATACATCAGGGGCGGGGGGATTAGTGCCATCTGTGTGTCTAACTCTCAGATAAGTGGTCAATAACAAAACCTTTAAGGAAGGGGCATTGAGGTGGTAGTGTTTTGATTCAGTGTTATCTTCATATATATTTAGACCCTCCAAATCCACTGCAGGTCTCTGCTGTTTTCTTCCACCCTTTTGCAATATCCTCTAAGACGTGTAAAATCATTTTAACAACAGATTGTAGCACAATGGCTGAACTGATGGGACAGAAACACCATGGCCTGCAGAGCTGGACACAGCTTTATGGCTTAAAACTAAAGGAAGCATTAGTTTTTCTAGAAAAACAGAAGTAATCAGTAAAATAGAACTGCAATGTTCTCATCAGACCTTCAGCAAACCACTAGATAGCTAGTTCATACTTGAGCAGCAAGCTATAATGTTTTACAAGCCTTTAACTATTTTGTTAACAGTGTGTGTGTACAGGTCATGTAGCTGGTGAATATGCCTGTGTCTATATGGATTTTTTTCCCCCCTCCAAAATAGGTATGTAGACTAAAGCAGCTGAACTGCATAATTATCTTCCATTGCCCCTTGGATATGATTCAGCTCAGATCTTCAATGAGATCTCTGGGGATATCAAGACTTCAGTCTTTGGGTTATCTGCTAAGACTCCTAGCAGTGCTATCAATTATTTTGTGAGATACAGCCTCTGATCCACTGAAATCTGGGGAAAATGAATTTTACATATACTGAAATAGTCATTGTTAGCCTGGGCTGGATTTGAAGTGGAAGCCTTAAGAGGAAGCTTTAGTTCCCTGATTCCCATTCCCAGTTCCCTACAGCCTAGGGACAAGAATAAAAATAAAAAAAAAAAAAAAAAAATGGAGAAAGGAGCAGATACAGGGAATTAGCTTGTCTTCTGCTGGCAAGTAGTAAAAAGAAGAGGTACTACAGAGGATGAATACTTAAATATTCTCCCCTCTTTACCCCATCACCCCTTGCACACACTTACTCTCCACTTAGAGCTCAGAAGGAAAAGAGGCAGAGAGGAAGAAGGCAGCAAAGACAGCAACTCTTTTATTTGGGGAAGAAGAGGGAGAATGCCTATAGCACCCACAGGACACAAGCCAATGGCTCTCTTTGTGGACCACGCAAGCCAACACGTGCAAGCTGACCCACGTTCAAATTCCTCAGGGACTAACCCTCCAGAGCAGGCTCAACCAAGGTTGCTTTGGCTGTATGACAAAGTAAAAGTAGGGCCAGGGACAACTTCTGGCCCTGAGGCCATGAGGCACAGGGCTTCGGGATGATTGCCTTCACTACAGCCCACCAGGACATGATTT
The DNA here is from genome assembly GCA_030449065.1 of Oceanodroma leucorhoa. Classification (NCBI taxonomy): domain Eukaryota; kingdom Metazoa; phylum Chordata; class Aves; order Procellariiformes; genus Oceanodroma; species Oceanodroma leucorhoa. Next base: position 17,951,170 of record JASVER010000012.1, read on the forward strand.
TTCTGCGTGGTTCTGCAGTTCAGAATGCCAAAATCACGCCAGCATGGGGTTTAGGGTGCCATGCTGAGGGGTGGCACAAGGACGCAGSGGCTGCTGGGGTGGTGCTAGGACCACCCCAAGCACAGAGCAAGCCCCATTCTTTATCTCTAACCTCACAAAACCACAAGGGAACTCTTCTGCCCCCTGTGGCAGGGCTTTCTCTGCTCCTCTTGGCCTCACATATTCAAAGAGGAAGATAAAGTAATTTTTATATTTAGATCCACATAACACATAAATACAGTGCATCAACATGCATAAATAAAAGTTCTCAAGTTTTTATTTTGATACACACCAGTAGCTTTGGTTTCTCTCATGGCATTGCCTAAAGCATGAATTTTAGCACAGTTGTAGAACAGAATCTTTGAATTCCCGCTAGTATTTTAAATATTATGCCTTCCCTACACAAATTCATATTGCATTGTAGGCCTTTTGGATGTATGTCTAAGAAAACTAAGTGGAAACTTGGTCTAACCTTTTATTTGTACCAAGTAGTTCGGACATATTCACTATTTTATAAGCGTTAAATCATCTAGCCTGTGCACTATTCTACTATTATGAGCTAGAAACACAAATTGCAAGATTCTTGTAAGGGGAAAGCAATATTCTTTATACTTTTTCACTTTTGGTTTACCACGGGTGGGGTGTGGCACTGTTTCAGTCACTTCTTGTAGACACCTATGGCTCCTGTGACTGTAATTGTCCTAATCTTCAATACAGACAAGGAGAAATATAAGCAGGGCTAGCATTTCAAACTTGCAAACAAAAGTGGTTCTGAGTTTTTTTGTTTTGATATTGCACTAATAAACATAGTCTCTACCACTCAGGAAGAATGTGGAGTCAGAAAATGCAGTATTCCAGCTGGAAGAATTTAAGATTAATATTTCTTTTGCTTTATTTTCCAACTACAGTAGCTCTAATGACAATGGTAGAAGTGTTAACACATTGGATCAATATCCAAATGACTTTTACTCTCTGGTCCTTTCTTCACTCTTCAACAGATGAACAGGGGAAAGAAAGGAATAGGCAATAGAAAGAAAAAAGCCCTCAGAGACCTGAAAGCTRAATTTAAGTTCTCCTGTTCTCATTTAAAAATTAAATTTGCAAGATGATAAACCCACAGTTGTTAACTCATGATAGTTTCAGATTTGGCACAGTCTTTTGAGTACYATGCACAGCTCAGGAAAGGTCTATAACCTGTTTTTAAAATGCTCACTTGAGACATAGGCTAACTAAATAATGTATTCTAGTTCAACATACACCTTCAAAAAAGATGTGTTATTAGGGAATGCATGTTTTCCAGGACTGTGGAAACTACAGCAAGTCACAGCAACTGAAGAGTTCTGGAACAGATAAAGGCCCCCTAAAAGACCTCATTTCTAGTGGCTCCTGATTGTCATGAAGAGCTGCTGCTGAGCATAGGTCTGTACTCTCTGGTCAGAGCTATGAAGGTCTGCCCAACCCCAAGGTAGAACCTCAGGTATTTCATTCCTGCAGGAAGTTTCAGGCTAAGGACATGCAAACAATATGAGCTACCTAGCACCTCCACTGCCAGGTGGGTTCTGGACTATATACTTAAGTGCATTATACAGGAATTGCCCTATGCCCACATTCTCAGTAGAAAAAAAACCCTAGCTTAATAGGTAAGATTTGCCAAGTGGTATTGCTGATCCACTTTAAAGTACACCAGGTTTATCATAGCCTATTTCCAGCCCAGCCAGATATTCATACAAAATATAGTGATTCATTAACCATATCTTTTCTATAAATGTATTTCTTTTATGAAGTTTTATCAATTGGTGCCATTGCTTGAGGCAAGATTTTCATATGTAACTTAGAAACCTATGTCTGAGCAGGTCAACCTATGCTTTCTTTGTAGCCAATGAAGAGAAAAAGATAGAATGCAAGTCCTCTCATCTGTTTTAGATGTTTCATTTTCAAATGCAAAGCACTGCACCCTAGAAGGGCTACTGAATATAAATGGAACGCAGAAAAAAACACCCTAGTTTATAGATGTTTGCATTACATAAGTCCAAAGGAGAGCAACGAAGCTGGTGAAGGGTCTGGAGCACAAGTCTTATGAGGAGCGGCTGAGGGAGCTGGGGTTGTTTAGCCTGGAGAAGAGGAGGCTGAGGGGAGACCTTATCGCTCTCTACAACTACCTGAAAGGAGGCTGTAGAGAGGTGGGTGCTGGTCTCTTCTCCCAAGTAACAAGCGATAGGACAAGAAGAAACAGCCTGAAGTTGCACCAGGGGAGGTTTAGATTGGATATTAGGAACTATTTCTTCACTGAAAGGGTTGTCAAGCATTGGAACAGGCTGCCCAGGAAAATGGTGGAATCACAATCCCTGGAGGTATTTAAAAGACCTGTAGGTGTGGCGCTTAGGGACGTGGTTTAGTGGTGGCCTTGGCAGTGTTAGGTTAATGGTTGGTCTCAATGATCTTAAGGGTCTTTTCCAACCTAAATGATTCTGTGTGTCTACATTTAACCAAATTAATCTCTTCCCTGGAATTTTTCAGACCACACCACTGAATTTAATATCATTAGAAGTAGAAACTGCATCTCTTCTTTTAAATGGGTGGATTAAAATTGTTTAAAAATCATGCTCCTCTCAGTATTGTGTCACTTGAAATGCTGTGTTAAGTTCCCCAAGTAAAGGGACTCTTACAGTAAAAATATTCTGACTCACAGATTGAGCTGGCCCTGGACACTGAAAGCAGGGTAGAGATCTTTATAGTTGATTCTCGGAAGATTTATTAATCCTAAACACTTAAAAAAAATCAAACCAAAAAGTTCATTTCAGGGAAGCATAATACAAGAGATAAACACCACACTGAGCATAAAGGATGTCTGGCTGTCTGTGGATCTGTAAAACTTTTAATTTTGCAATGTAATCTCTTCCAGATGTAAAGATTGCTCACCCATGGTGCTGTCTGTGATTTTTTAGCTTTTAGCCTACAAGATTAATTAGCTGTTCATCAACCAAGATGCATATATGACATACTGCAAGAAAGATTATATTGCTGCTATGATGGATTTTAAATAAGAGGTTTCTGGCATTTGATATTTGTTGGATCCCATCTCTTGATTGCTTAGCTTCCGTGCTAATGAGCAAATAGTCTTTGCTTATATTACCCCTTCAAAAAATCCTACAAGAAATTCTTGACATATGAAACAATTCTTACACAGCACTTCTTTTCAGTATGAGCATTTCATTTCAGCACTTCAGAAATAAATTTTGTATGCAGCAATTTATTCTCTAGCTTTCTGTGAATTTGAATTTGTAATGCTTTGGTAAAATTCTTAAATTTTCAGGTGAACTTTTCTTCACAAGACTCTGTTTACCTGGTACGCTTAGCTGCCCACCTCCTCCTATTATCAATGCATCTACATGCATCTACAGTGGCAGCAATGATGTTGTTTAGTTGGTGCTATTTTTAATCATCAAAACATTTTGCAAACATTGTCTTTAGAAATTGCATGGGTAAGATTTCAGTGTACCCCTAGTGTCTTTCACTATAGAAATACTGAGAAAAATAGATGGGATAAAGCTTCTGAAGGAGCAAAAGGTTATGATTAGAACTCACATCTCTATATATTCAGACTCAGTTTGAACCTCCTTTTTCCTTGCCAAGCTCTGTCATAGTAATAACAACCCTTTTCTAAAGTATTTTTAAATTACGTAGCTTTTGGTGTAGAATTGGGCTGCTCCGCTTTCGTGCATCTCGTCAAGGAGAGAACATCATCTGCCCTTCCTTCCATCCTCCCCTGCCTCCCCCGCCCCACAACCTTTTCAGCATCCCTCGCAGTTCGATATTCCTTGAGAAAGTAGAGATGTGTGTTTGGTCTCTGTAAGCTTATCAGATGTAGACTTGTGGGAGGCGTGGGTTGTAATTTTTTGTAATTTGTCGCTATTGGGGAATAGAATAGTGGCTTTTGTTTGGTTAGAAATAGTCTACTTTAAACACTGTTTGGGAATAATTTCAAGGTTTTGCAATTAAATGTATTTTGTTTGACTGTGCCATTTGTACATTCAGCTTCTTCTTCCTCATAACTAAAAGATTACCTGATAAATAAATATTCTAGTTATAGATAGGATGTAAGAGTAAAGTSTGGGATATTTTACTACAAAGCTATAGTAAAACTTCAAGATCTGCTAGTATGGCAACTTGGAGTGGTTCTTTTTAACAAGTGTCTTGTTTTTGAAAGTATGTACTCAAAACAAACATCAGTGATCAAGTGATGTCTATATGTTAAGAATCCATTCACCTTATTTTATAGTATTTCTACTATATTCAAAATTGTATTTGTTTTGGCTTTTACACCTTTTAAATATATAGAAGTTTCAGAAGTCTGAGTACTTGTACCCAACTTCAAATTATCTTAGTTCTGCCTATTTTGTTTTATTTATAACTTTAATCCAAAATAGTAGATATGGCAACTGAAACCATGTCAGGGCTTGCCAGGCTGCTGTAACCAAGACTGCCAACCTGCATGAACCACATTCTTAGCATTTCATATTCTGGGTCACATTTTAGGCTTTATATGTGGCTTGGGAAAGTTTGGAGGTTTTATTTGATCAATGAAAGAGATTTATGCTTTTTTCCCCTCAGATATGACCTTGCTGAATGCTGTCCAATAAGACCAGAGCTCTTGGGTATCTGTGCCAATAGGGAGTAACATGTTCTCATGATAAAAATGAGAAGGCATTTTAGAGTATAGGAGATGAAGTTGTATGATTAGGGATCAATAACAAGAATTCTTACTATTTCCACAGAGATTATGTACTGGAGATGGCTAAAAGGAGGAAAATCGGGATGTACTGGTCAATCAGCATATGGCTGTGAGCTGTTAGTGTGACACAGGTGTGGAAAAAGCTAATAACATCTTAAGATGCTTTAGGCAAGATAGTTTTGGAAGAGAAAGAGAAGATTGTCCTTTCGAAAGGCTTCACTGAGACACTATTTGGACTGCTTTTCTGCTAATTTACATTCTGGAAAAATTAATGTAAGCTAGAAAGGGTACAGAAGAAGAACAAAAAGATTATTAAAGGAATAGATTATTCAGCAGAGAAGTTACAAGAGCTTGGACAGATCTGTCTTACCGAAGTTGAGAGGGGGCAAATAGGAAGGTAAGAGAAGACCTGTTTCAAATATAACATCAGTAAAAGTTCCAATAAATACAAACAGGTAGTGAATCAACCGAAACTGGAAGTTGGGAAAGAAAAAAAAGTGCTTTCATGCTTATCAGCATGAAACTCCGGATCAACCTTCCAGACAAAGCAGCTGGGACAAGTAACCTGCACTGTTTTAAAACAGTTCAATCACTTTATGTAGGGATTTATATCCCTAAAAATTGCTGCAGACAGAAGAAAACCAAGTCTATACTACAGGTCCTTGAACTGCTGGCACAGTGGTACAGCCAAAGAATTTACTTGCATGACACCTATACTATATTAAAAATTTGCATCAGAATTTCTTTTGGCTACCTGCCAAGAGCAAGAAAGTTCTTTTTGCCTATGACACAGCATTTGTTTTCCAAGTTTTTCTTCTCCTTCCTCTGAATCCTGTGTGATTAAGTCTAGCATGTCTTTCAGCATTCAGCTTTATTGCCCCAAAGTTGGCCCCATCGATCGGCTGCAGCTAACATGTGCCAGCTTGCCCACCGACATTCAATTCCCAGGGCTAGGGCAGCAGCCCCTCTCCACTTCCCTCAGGCTAAGCCAAACCACCTCAGCCCAAGCTGAAAAAAGCAAAAAGATGATCCAAAAAAAAAAAAAAAAAGCAGTCCCTTACCTTTAGCATAAACACAATTTTAAGACCTCTGGACATTTCTAACATTATATTACCTACTACTGCAAGTACTTAGTGCGTTTACAATACTCTTATTTGTCCACAGCTTCTGTTGTTTTACTACATGTATCCTGTATTTGTAACAGCATTATCAAGCAATTTGTTCCCTCACTGCTTGCAAACAGGCAAAGTAGATGTTTTGCAGACCTTCTAAATCAGACACCTGTGGTCAAATAGCCTGTGCATGCAGGAGGCTGGAATAAGCCTTCCAAACCATTAACAGCACTTAAAAGAAATTTAATTCTGTAAAACAAATAATTGTAGATGTGGAACATATGTTTAATGTAAGTGCTCCGAAACAGCAGTTGAGTTCTTCTGAAGTTGATAATATTTACCTTAGGCAGGAGCATTTTTTCAARCTCTGTTTGAAATAATTGGCAGCACGCCCTATAAAACTTACTCAGAGAATTAGATTGCTAAAACACAGTAAAATGCCCAAATCAATTTCCTAATACTCTCCCAGCCCAGAGACTAATTTTAACACCTCCCCCTTGACCAGCAGCTCTGGCTGACAACTCCAGAGACTAGCCTCTTTCTACTTATGATAATGTATTCAAATACCTACTGTACAGAGAGAGCCCAGAGTGTTTCGTTCCTCGCCACTGGAAGGCTGCTTGCTGGCCTTAGCCTCTCCCCTGCTTCATTTTTGAAACTTCCCCTTCCCCAGGTGGCCTCCAAAAACCACCTGGCCCCACTCAGTTCCCTGGCCTCCCCTCCCAGCCCATTCCATCACCTTTCTCTGCACTTGCCCACCATAAACAGGGACCAAATTGATTCAGCTGGAGATCATCTACACCATCATGCTCCTTACCTGAGTCAACCACACAGGGCAGCAGGGAAGGCATTCAGCATACTATTTTATGATGCTATTAATCATTAGAATTGTTTTTACTGAACAAAACATGCTGCAAAATCAGTAGATAATGATGCTAACTATTATCATTTTTTTCATCTGCAGTGGCAAGGCAGAATGACCTAACTGCAGCTTTCCTGTAATTCAGTTATTGTAGATATCACAGCTGTGATTTTCAAGAATGGCCTTGGCGGTTTGGACATGCTGCTGACAAAAATAATACACCAATTGTGAGTTCAGTGTCATAGCCAGCTTTAAAGATTAATTCATTCCTCTGGTTTTGTTTCCTAAGATCTAAGATCTGCTTTTAGTTTTATGTAATCACAATGCTTGCTGAAACAGAAAGGAAATCTTGGGGATGTATGCAGGACCGATTCCTTCTCAGAACAGGAATGGACCAAAAATAAGACCTGCCATATAAATGCAGGAGTGAATTCTATGTAACAGCAGGATTAGTATGATGATTGAAAGCAAACCAAAAAAAAAAAAAAAAAAAAAAAAAAGAAAAAAGCTGTATCCCTTATTTAATAACGGTTTTTAATGGTTTTTCATTACAGTTTTCAAAAGTATCTCCTCTAGACACACATTACTTCTGAAATGGTTTAAAACACGTGGTGGAAGTTCCAGTTGTGGGAGTTACAATATAAGCTATCAAGGAAAACAATATATAGATAGATATACACAGACCAAAACAGAGGAAGATAACCTATTTAATCGTTTACATAGGGCTGTAGTACATTATGATTTCTCATAAATGCCAATCCCTGTAACATCAGAGATTAGTTTTCCTCATATAATAGTATTTTTAGAGTCAATCATATACCAATTAGTATTAATTAAGATCATAACAGATGAAGTGTCGTACAGGAAGCAACTCTCTAGGGTGAGAAATGGTGTAACATCAGGTCTATAAAGCATCTATCTGCTTAATGGGTTGAATCACTGTCATATCTAAGCACCTTAAAACCCACCCTGCCAGGTAGGAGGCTATCTAGATCCACACACAGTCTCTTGCATCCTGTAGATACACTCAACCTGTTTTTCATACTTCCTAGGAGTTTAGCAATGGAGTCCAAAACACAGGTTTTAAACAAACTGCTGTAAGGATTTGGACCAAGGATTTGGATCCATTTGGACCATGGATCTCCTGTTTCTGATCACTTTTGAGTTCAGATCACAAAATGTGTTCAAACTAGAGTCTGAGGGAAGCTAGGTATACCTAGTGATGGGCCCTTCAGCTCTGAATTGTGCTTTCCCCTCTCAACAGCCACATCCTGGAGATCGGCATGGTCCCTGCACATTGCAAGTGTGCTCTTGGTGCATTGTCATCAGAAAAAAAATTGGAAAATGAGAATAAAATATCTACAGATCATAATCGATGGTAACAATAGGGAAGAAGGTTAAGCAGGATCTTTGTTAGGGGAATTCAAGCCACCAGTAGCCCTGGAGCTAACATCCAGCAAGTAAAGAAGAGCTGACAAYGAATGTCACAGCCCTGAGCCCAGCCAGCCAAACCCCTGGAAGCGAGAGGTTGCAGAGTGTGCTGATGCACTCAGTGTCCTGTCAGCGAGTCTAACCCTTCTTTGGATAGACAGGCAGGTCACGGAGGGGAGAGAGCAAGGTACAGGAGATAGTCAGTTCTCAAATATACATATATTGGAATGGAGTGAGAAGATGAATCAATTTATTTGGAGAAGAGATTATTAAAGAGGCTTGAACAGCATATGCAGAAAAAAAAAGCTAATTATGAAAAAAAAAAAAAAGAGGGGAAGTAAAAATATTCTAGTGTCAAAACCACTAATTTGTTGGGAGAACAACATCAGCCAGCAGGTTGGACTGGGTGGAAAGCAATGAGGAAGAGGAGAGGGAAGAATAATAAGAACAAAAAGAAGCAGCAGCTAATGGGATAAGTTTCTGTGAAAACAAGTCTAAAGAGTTAGAAATGCATGTGCAAAAGTCCCTGCCATGAGGTCTAAATGGGTGTGGGAGGAGAGGGGGGGGATTCACGCAGGCAAAATCTTACATCAAATACTGATTCTGTCTATTGTTCAAAGTTGCTGAAAACCCATCCTAAAGAAAGCATGCTTTTACAGGGATACTTGTATAATAATTTCTTCTCTTCAAACCCTGAACCCTCCAAAGAAATTCAGGAAGAAACTTTTTAAAATCATGATAGAAGTAAACACTCATATCATTAAAAGGTGACTGTTAAAACAGATGTCACCTTAGTTTCTTTTCACTTGCTAAATTCAATGAACAGTGTGAAACAGAATATAAAATGCTAGAGAGAAAGAGCTCTGCTAAAAGGTCATTTAAACTACGAACATCTTCGAAGATGTAAAGCCACTTCAGTATTATGTAGTCCCAGTCACTCAGCAGGGTGTCAGCAATGAGAGACCTGTTCTATTAACAGATATCCCTCCAGACTATACCAATACCTGAAATATTGAAAAACACTTATTTATGCTTTTATATTTTACAATGATCACAAAGAAAAGTCTTCCCTGGTTTCTAGGTCTTAGACAACAAATTTCATCCAGTTTTGTAAGGAGATCTCTCCTGCAGATGCTCTAGTGAACCTGCAGAGCAGAGTAACAAATGTTGGGACCTATTCACAGCCATGTAATCCTATTGACTCCTGAACAGAAAGTGACACATATAATGGAGATCAAAAATACTTAGAGGCAGAGGCCCAGATCCCTAGAGACAAATGAACAGCAGAAGAAATGCTCTGAGGCATAAAACAGCCAAAAGTACAACTACAGAAACTATGTAAAGCCGAAGTCTGACAGAGTTTGGTTTTTGGCATTAATGAAGAGGTTAAACAGTCAAAAGAAATCTTGTTAAACACCTGTTCCTTGTGTTTCCTGCTGCTGCATCCAAATGTTATTTAAATTCTGTTCTTTCCTTAATTAGTTTTCAAGTTGCAATATCATGTCACCCTCACARTCAGTATCTTGCTTCTCCTTTTATTCAACCCAGAAGCAACTCTGGTTTTATTGAGAGCTGGCTACTCTGTTGCTTCACTCCTTCACCTATATATAAATATATACATAGATATATACATATAATAGCCCTTTATACATTTTCTTTGTGATCTATAGTAGCTGGATACTTCTTTAACACACTATTCCTGTTCTTGTGAATGATGGGGACCAATATCCAGAGATTTGAAGACATACAATATTAATGCTTAAAATGCTCAGAACAAAAGCCCCCTCTAAAAAAAAGTCAGCTGTGTCTTGTCTTCTGCTAAAAAGCACAGGAGAAAAAGAGGCTGCAGTGATCTCAAGATGCTAAAGGTGGCCAGATCACTTAAGCAGGCATCAGATCATTTACTGTAAACATAAGGGAAAGCTGTAGCTTGTAGTGTGCTCAGTTTTTGAGAGGGTGTGCTTTAAGTCAGGGTGTACCCAGAAGACAGAAAGAAGGACAGAGATGAAAAGAAAAGCCCTAGGAAATTGCATCTGGCTTTTGTCTCTTCCCTCACACTTTTCTCCCTCACCATTCCTTCTTCCACTCATCTTTTTCTCTCCCCACTCTTAGCAGCCTTCCTTGACAGCTCTGCTCTTACTGGCAGCATCCAGCATTCCCCCCTGCTTGCACCTATCCTCCTCCCAATCCTTCCTGCTTAGCTGGAGCCAGCTGCTCTATTTTATCATCAACCGTTTCCTTAACCTGCCACGCAAGCCTGTTAGGAGGCAAAAATAAACATAATTATTGAAACCTTGTTGCCAAGCTCCTTACCTTGTAATCTTTGCCTGAAGTACAGCCTAAACAAGAGTGCAGCAACATCTTCCTCCTGCAAAAGCACCCCTACGCCAGTGGGTTTCGTCAGCGGAAGTCCTAAAGGTCCTGCAGCATCCGATGCAGATCTGAAGTCTTAGTGTTCAGACCAGCATCAGCTATAGGCATCACTAAGTTGGCATTACAAGTTATATGCTCAGCTTCCAAGTCTGCCAGTGCTGGAGCCCCGTAAATCCCATTTGGCTGCCATAGCAGTGCAGAGTCACAACACGCAGGGAGTCACTGTCCTCCCTCCTATTTCCCATGCAACAGCCAGCGCAGCAAATGTGACTCTCCTCACCCCACCTTCCTCCCCACCCCACCGCTATCCTTCCCTCTGCCTCCCTCTCCCACGTCTCTGCCAGACCTGACCCTCATCCTTGGGATCAAAGATTTCAACTTTGCCTGTCCCACTGACAAACCTTGAGCATATTCTGTCTCAGGTGTTACTGTCTCCAGTACTAACCAAGGCATTAGCCACTGCAGAGGCCTCTCTCACAGCATAAACCTTCCCTGGCACCAGCTTTCATCTAGCCACATGGGTCCTGTGGCATATAGGAATGAACCTACTTCCTCGGGCTCTTTAGGCACAAATATAAACCCAGTACTAGCATTAACCACATCCTCAGCAATACATGTAGCAGTCCATAGCTAGTTATAAGCCATTTGTCTCATCTTCACCATTGCTCATGCAAACTCTTCTTGTCCTGCGGAATCCTACATCATCTTAAGGTTATGGCTAAGCTGAGGGCTAGCAGGATCCCCCTGTCCAGCACTCTTCCATTGCTGCATCGCTGTGCCCTCTTTGTTGTGCCTCTTGCCCTGTCGAAGCAGCTCGAGAAGACAAGCCCAGTGGGGTAGGAGAGGATCTTGGCTCACACTTCACTCCTTCCTAGGCAAATAAGGCCTGCCACGGGCGCATTTTGGCTGTTCTGCTTCATGTTACAGTCCCTACAAGCAGATCAGGTGCTGTCGGAGATGGAGATGACAGCACTTGCTAGGAGCAGTCCCAGAGCAGTCCCAGTCTTCATAGGAACCACCCTGGGGCCAGTGTCAGACCTCCTTTGCATCGCATGAGGTGAGGTACAGTGACAGCAGCTATCAGGTCGCACATTTCTGAAAACACACAGCAGGTGTCCAAGCCTCTGCAGGTGCCACATTGGCTAAAAGAGGCTTCAAACAACAGGGCCTGTCTTAAAACCCTATTATCATTCCTGTTTAAGTTTCCTTGCTCAGGGAATTTGCTATTGTAAGACTGCTATTTTCCTCCTGACTAGCCAGGCTTGCAGTCCTTCCTTAACCCTCCAGTCAGGATAATGCAACATTTGGTTAGACCTTACTAATTCTGGCCTAAGTAGTACCATGCTCCAACACTGGAAACTATTTTAAGAGGTGGGAGAAAGGTGTTTGAGAAAGGGAAGCATTACTCGTGATTGACAAGTAAGCAGTTGTGTCTTCAGAAGCCAAGGAGGAGGGTATGAGCCTGAGATTTAAGAGAGGAAAATAATGAGATGAAACACTTCTTTGCTTTTTCATTATACATCCAGTTTTCTTAAAGTTGTTTTTTCTCTGTGGGAATCTGAATATGAAACTCTGAGATGTTCTGCATATTGCCCTCTTACCTCACAGCTTTTATCTGAATTTTTGCAGCATCAAGTCTTGGCTTCAAATTCTTGAACTGTCTATAAACAACAGTGGAAAATTTATGGTGGAGTGAGTGCAATAGAATGCTCATAAAAAATATAAAAGAAAATATTCTCTTACTCCCAAACAAAATGCTCTATGGGCACTTACATATTTTCAGTCTAAAATTGATTTAGCTAATCTTCTGCATGAACACTGTGTACTTAAAATCAGTTGCATTTTTTCCATTTTAAAATGTTCAGATTTTGAAGACTGATTTTCCTGCTACCTGTACCTTCCTGCCATTTGTCATGTAAAGGGATATTGATGACGACGAAAAACTTGTTTTCTATGTGATAGAAAGGAGTGAAAAATCCTGTTTCAATTATGGTTAGTTATGGTATCTTTGCCCACCCCTATCCTCTTCACTGAAAATGCATGTCTCATTCAAGCCTCTTGTCCTTTTTTGACCTCTGCTTGCTTACCTAATGTTTTATTCATTAGTAAGATATGGCAGGAAATGTCATGTCATTAGTGTTGTATTTGTCTGCTTTGAAGAACATCTACCACTTTGTGACAGATTGTTCGGATTCTTCCATTAACAAATCAACAGATTTACGAACTTCTTTAAAAAAGACTTTAACCCATCGTTACTACTTCTAGCATGTAGCTTCTCCAAGGCAGATATTTAAATATTAATAAGTTTTAGGTCCTAAAAGTTTCTAACAAGGTGAAAGCACTTCTGCAGGTCTTGTAGTCTGATCAGTATCTCCTTCCCTCTCCTCCCTTTCCTGATTGTTAGATGCTTAGTTTCTCAGATGTGTTATACATGGTAAATTGGTGAGATATATCTTGAAATTCCCAACTTTTCTGTAATATACATCTGCTCCAGAGAACTGGCAAGCCTAAAAAGTTCAGCTGCAAATGCGTCAGCCTGAACCTAAGAAGTACAGATTGGAGGCAGTGACTCATTAGTTCACGATGGAGTAGCTTTGTGCAGTCAACTTTTTCCTACATTTAACAGCTCTGGGAAAAAAAGTTGGGGGGCTGGGGACTGTTTTGGTTTTATTGCTTATGTGTAGACTTCCATTCCGTATTAGCCTCTGGTTTTGTATAAAATGAAGTAAACCTAGCTTTCTTCACAGTGGGGAAAATCTTCAGAAAAGACATTTAATAAATTCCTTGGTCTACCTTCCATTTTTTCTTGGAATTTGCCAAGATAGGCTCAAGTGTGCACAGATACCTCCACCTACTCCAAGAAGGAAAAAAGAAAATTTCTCTAGAGAGACTGATCTGACAAGCGTGTGTGTGTGCATTTATTTAAGCAGGGAGAAACGCCCAGGCTGGCTGAAGCCATTTATCTTCAAAAAATACTTGCAAAAAAGGCAAGCCAAACCAGTGAAAGGTAATAGAAATGCTTTGACCAAGAACATTTATGCTAGGCCTACAGGCTGTTTATTTGCCTTCTCTGGAAGTAAAATATAATCGGTACCTTTAGCAGGCCCCAGCTATATCCATCACCATTTCTCTGCCCCACACAGGAATTTTTCCACAAAAGCTATTTGGACAGCAGCACCTGCACCGAGAAGAAAGGAGTTAAATAATCTGAGCAGGTTTCTGTAAGCCGCCGAGGTGTTCAGTACCCCAAACTCCGATAGTAAAGATAAACCAACAGAAAAGTTGTCTGTCTCCCAATCAGTTGCTAAGCCACTGATAAAGTTTAAAGCAAGATTTCCTTTCTTTTTCCAAGAACTTTGTCTATATTAAGCCCTGCATCACCAACTGCTATACATTAAAACAGASTCACTGTTTCAGGAAAGTTTGAACTATATGATCGCTTTGGTAAATGAGTATTACATAGGACTAAAATGCTGCCTCCTTTAAAGATACTCCCTTTTAATATGTAAGACATTGCTCTGTGAGAGATTCAACATACTTAGCCTACCTGTTATACCAGTCAAGAAACAGCATATAAATTTCAAAATCCTAGGCCCTGTCCTCTGTCTGGTAATCCCTGCTTTTCCTCACTAGAAGTGCCCTGACCTAGTGATTAAATGACAAAAAAACTAAGTCATTTTAGTAACACAGTTTTCACAGAGAGATAGCGGTGTACATAATGAGTTCAGATGACCAAGAACCAGCATGTAACATCAACAAGTCTATTTAGTACAACTGAAACTGTTACTTTCCTTTAATTCTGAGGAGACTGAGGCATTTAATTATTTCCTTGACTGAATCACAGGTTGTTTTCCAAATTGCTTAGAAAAAAATGTTTTCAACCCCCAAAATGAAAGCCCAAAATTTGGCATGGGAGGGACAGAGATGTGGAATGCTGGTTACAACTTTGTTGAAAGGTTAGATAAGGAGGTAGTTTTACTGTATATTTCCTTATCTTTATTAATTGAAAAACATCCTTTCTCCTTGAAAATGAAGTTCAAGCTCTTTTTCAGTCTCAATCAAGAAATTATCCTTTTCAGTTTCCTGATCTGTCAAGGTTTGACAGACAAGTCCTGAAAATTGTGACAAAACGGTGTGGTTTTCATTAGATGTCTGAAGAGAATTAAATCCCCTCTGGCTCAGTTTTGCCATTTTTTGAAACTGCTGAGCCACTTTTTTGTCTTGTTGCAAGGCCTGGAGAAAGTAGGCATTGAAAGAAAAGAATCTTTTTTAAAAGCAGGTGAAAGGGCATTTACGTTAACTTCTTTCCTTTAACTTACACAATTTACTGAGGAACGATCCATACAGAGAAGTGCAGAGCAACTTTGACTACTTAGCCTTGCTTATTTTGTCTCATCTCCTTAGATTTCAATGCATCAAAGACTGCTAGGGCTAATACGAAGTGTCCTTCCCAGTAGCCCATGGCCTTACATGGGAGCTTTTAGGTTCTTTATGGTAGAACATTTATCTTCATGAGGAAAGTTCTCTCAGTCATGGTTAATCAATGCCTGGGACCCTAAATTGTTATAAACATGCATCCATTACTTTGATTTGTGTTTCATAATTGATTCGTCCTGAAGCAAAAGAGGGGGAAATGCATGCTGACATAATTTTGTTCAATTGCTACTTAAGTTATATAATTCCTTAAGCTTATTAGTCAAATTGCTACCCTTTGTTGATAAGTAACAGTAATGTTTGCAGATGGTTAGGGCTTGCGTACGTTACCATTACAATTTCCACACCCACAGGAAGTACTTGTATGGTATATGTGAAGATACAATGACAGTACTCAGAAGTTTACAGTCTAACAGAAACAACAAAAAAATTGTGGAGGAGGAAGATATAATCCCACAACTGAAATCTGGCATTTTTTGGAGTTTAGAAGTGATTTCTGTTTGCAACTGCTCCTTCCCTTGTGCTTTTGTGAACCAACTAATTTTGTGTAGTCCTCATGGTAGCAATGGCTCTTTAGGAACAATGTACAATAGAGAAATCAGTCTTTCAGCAGAAAAGTTAGTCTTTCGTCATGTTCAACAAAAACCAACTTTCCCTTGCCGTAAGATGAGGACAGATGTGGAAGCCAGGCTAACTTCCTGGAGCAGCAGAGGTAGAAGCAAAGTATCCATGCAATCTGAATCAAGATAGGTAGAGCAATCTCATATTCCTGCTTCTCCTGCCCATCCCTGCTTTAAATCCTCATCTGCAATTAGTGATGACATGTTCTAATCCTCTTCATACAAGCTATCAGAGGATTGTAAATTCACATAGGAAATACCAGGGGAAGAAAAACTCAGAACAAAAATCCTTCTTTCTTACAAAAGCATTCAATAACAAAGAAGGAAGAACTAAAAATAAAAAGCAGACAGACTGCACAGGAAGCTTTGTTTAGAACTAAATAACTTCAGAAAAACAACTGCGCTTTCATTTTCTTGCTGTTCTTTTGTGGGATTGAGATCTTGTTTGAGGGTGCAATTTATGCCTGCAAAATTAATTTCATACAGAAGTAGTCATACTTGTGATATTATCCTCTTTAGGTAATAAAAGAAATAATGATAATAATCAGATTTGGTTTTAGAATTGAATGGTAGCTTATAAATTGTCAACAAAAATTACTCACAAAGAAGACTATCCTACATATTTAACCCTTCACTTACTGTTCATTTTCATTTTTGCTGCCACCTTCTTCATCATTAGGTGGCAAAGATTTCTTCTAATTTCATGGCAATGAACATTTGAAAGAAATCATTTATTTATACAYAGATGATATCATGTAATGTTGCATCCTCAGCTTCAAGCTCAGAAATATTTATTGTGGTCAGATAAATTATCTTTTTTATGACTATTTTTATGCCTATACAGAGTAAACACATTTTGAGCATATTTCTTTTTCTTTCATTTGCGGCAGGCAGTTTTTGACATTTGAGCATAGGCTCTTCCTTCCTATTTTATGCATTTGCCCTCTGGTCATTGTCAACCCCCGCAGTCAGAATAATGAATTCCTCTTTATTGCATTGTCAGCGTGGTGTCATTGTTGTGGACTTTTTCTTCTCCTGGAAGACTGTTTTGTAAGTTATTTTAGAAAGGTGTGTTTGGGATTTATAGGACTGTACTGATCCATCATTTTCTGGCACATCCGATGCAGCCACTGTAAATTTAAAGAAAAAGAGAATTCTCATCCAACTATGGACATTAAGCCATTCTAGAAAGTATTATCTACTTCTAACTCCCTGCCCCTTTTACACAGGAAACACAAACTCAGCTAAAGATCACAGATTGATTTCTGTTTGCCTTTGCAGTAAGGCTGTCATTTTCTTTATGCCACCTCCAGTTCCTGCTGGCTTTTGAGAAGATACAAATTTGTGTGTGTGATTCTGAACCTAGGTCTTCTGCACCATAGCAAATGGTGCTGCCAGTTGAGCTTTTAAAACAGCTGTCAGATTCATGTAAAGCTGTTTTTTTCCCATAATTATCTTAGCACAAGATACCATTTAAAAAGTCTTATTTAGCATCCTCCCCACAGTAAGGAAGTCACTTTTAGTCTTGTCATGGAATTATTGCAGATGCTATTTTTAACCACAAAAAAGCTTACCTTCGTATTCCACACATTTCACAAGACATTTTCCATTGTTTTTCACAAGACCAAAACCCTCATAATATCAATGTCTTTGCTAGAAAAGGAGTGCTGGAATCGATAGTTCTGCTTTTTGGTTACTGGCAGACTTCAGCCTGTCATAATAAATGTTCAGACTTGAAGCAGGAGAACTCTGAGGCTTGAGAAGCGATGAAAGCAATAAATATGCTTCAGAGATGGAGGAAGGTCTAGAATTACTTATGCTGGACTACATTCCTAAAGATAGTTGCTGCCACGCATAAACTGAGATTATTGGGATTTTGAGCAGATGTGAAATGATTTTATATTGGGTAAAAAGAAGCTTGTTTATGTTTAGAAATATTAAGCCCTGATACGTACAAGACAACCCTCTTCACCTGTTAGAAGCTTGGCTTCTGTTTATTAAACAAAACAGTAAGTTCATAGGATTTGGGGCAATTTCCTAATTTTTCCCTTTCCCTGGGAATGTTCTGCCACAACAAAAATTACCCTGGTTGTAAATTACTTATCAATGCTTCCAAAAGTCCTTATTTCTGTAGTTCTCTAATGTCTTCCTCTCCAATCTCAGTTTATAGGAATCACTATTTTAAAAACAGCCTGAGTTACTGATTGAACATTACATATTTTTTTGGATGTTCTTAGAAAGCTAAAAGCAAGCATAGTCCCATATGAACTTTACTTGCTGGCTATGTAGGATTCTCCTTAGAGATGTCCATTCAGTTGCTGTGCTGAACCTCTAGGTCCAGAGTAATTACATTTTAATTAATCTGAAAATGGTAGGAGGTAAGACAGCTACATCCATATTGCTATACCATAAACAAGGACTCCCACATCCATCCTCCCTTTCCATCCAGACAAGGTCTTCACATGAGCTTATAGGCAGCTTGCAAATCTCCCTGTGCAGGACTGCCTGGCAGCACCCCAAGCTAGATAACAAGGTGCAAATAGTGATCTAAGCACCCAGGTGGCCCCCCTGTTCCCTTCAGAGGACACTCTCTCCCCATTTGGACAAGAATGAGGTCATTGGATGGAGTGCCAAATGGGAAATTCTTGACTACATAAGCACACACATTGCAGAAATATTCCTTTTTGCATAAGAGGACCAGGAGAAAAAAAGGGAGCACAATTAAGAAGGGCCTGAGCGCAAAGAGCCAGCTGCTTGCAAACACAGTTGAGATAAAGAGGATGAAAATATGAAGATGCAGAAGCTGGAAGGAAAGGAGAATGGGAAAAGGACAGATTGTAGAGGGAAGGCATGTACAAAAAGGACCTAGAGTTTGACAAGAAATACAGCCAAACAAAATCTCTGAGATGTGTAGGTGCTACCTAGACATTCTGATACCTATAATTTCTTACCCTGGAATGAAACATAGCATACAAGATCTCAAACAGGAACTAAAACCAGCTTCCCCTCCCTCCACCCCTTAAGACAAAAATCCTTTTCAGTATGTTAAGATCACCCTAAAATTATCCTMGCTCTCATGCACTCTTGCATTCTCCTACAGAACATAGTTTTGCCACATCTGATGGAGTGTGCTGAGGGAAGAGGATGCAGGCAATGGTTGTGCTAATAACTTCCAAGCAAAATCAGGCAGGAGGGTTACTCTGCCTCTGCCTCTGCCTTGATCAGTTGCTGCTGATCACCTGTTGGATGTTTAATGAGATACAGCTAGGTACATCATTACTCAGATCTTGAGTGCTGCATATTCCCGTAGTAGGTCATGCTGGCCACTCTACCTTCTGTCCTTCCTGGCCTTGCCTAGAGATAGAGAAATCTGCATTGCAAAGGAGGGGAGGGAAAGAGAGAGAGCATGGGCACTCGTTTTAGTATTTAAACTCTATTATTGCTGCCAATAAGCTAGATTTTGAAGGTTAATGCTCTGTACTGAGAAGGAGACTAATTTTTGGAAAATGTAAGTCTCGCATCTACCAGTGGCATGGGTACAAAAGTACTAACAGCTTTTACTTTTCCATGTTTTTTCAATACATACAGGACTGACGTTATAATTCATGATTTGCTGGGTGCCTCCCTGGCAGGGAGGCCATTGCCCTTCCTTTAGCAATAATGAAACCCAGACTTTCTATAGTTGCACTGACAATGTCAAGAAACCATGTCACTGACTATCCTAGCCTAGGCCATAATGTCATGTAGATGGTACAACAAATAGGTCTGTAACCATCCTCAAAACCTGCCCCAGACAGCTTTAAGCTGTAAGAACTCGTCTGGTACCAAGTCACAGTCAAATGTTAGTAGAATTATATTCCGGATAAATTACCATGTTATTCGATAGCATGTGAAAAAATATTAGTTTTTATCCTTTTTTCCAGGAAATCAATGATGTTTCCTCATTTCTTTTGTCACTTTGTCTACTTTTTGTTCATTTTTCTTACTGACTGTTCTTCTGCTTTGAATTGCCTTTGATATCTGATTTTCTACATTTTAAGCACATTAGCCATTTAAAGAATATATATTTAAAATTAAATCAGCCTATTCTTGGTAGAATGTTATATTTCTGCTTTTCACAGTGCATACTCTTTTGCAGTATATTTCTTTTTTAGGCAGTTGCTTACTGTGAGACACTGCGAACTGGGGGAAAAAAATCTTTAATATTTTGATAAAGCAAGAAACAACGCCTTGCAGTTCAAAGAGCACATACTCTGGCACACTTATGTCCTTAGCTTAAATAACATGAGGCCTAATGCTGCAAAATGCCAAGTGCCCTGGGCTCCCACTGCAGTCAATAGGAGTTGACTATTAGCACCTCACAGATGCACTTGGGTGCTAATAGCATGAGATACACTAAACCTGCTGGCTTAGCTACACAGCACAGACTTCCTCCTCCTTTTCCTTTTCCTGACCATCGATCTTCAGAAAAGTCCAGGTCAATTTTTCAATTTCTTCAGTTCCTCAAGTGGAGCCAATTTCTGGAGCATCAAATCCTGCAAGGGTTTTGCTGGCCATTAGCCCATTATAGAGAATTTCAGACATTACCACCTATGCTCTTAGGCGAACTCTGTGGGGTTTTCCTGACACTGGCCTCTAAGCTTTTAAAGAATCTTCCCTGGTTAGCTGAAGAGATCCAGCAAATTACAGTTTAGGCCTTCCAAAAGATTTTTTCCTTCCCCTGAAGTAGAGATCTTCCATCGTCACTTACAGAGTCTATATTAATGACTTTTTGCTTTCTTGCAGGTTTTTGGCAGTATCCGGTGTTGCTAAGGGTGAT
Source organism: Oceanodroma leucorhoa (assembly GCA_030449065.1). Lineage (NCBI taxonomy): Eukaryota > Metazoa > Chordata > Aves > Procellariiformes > Oceanodroma > Oceanodroma leucorhoa. The sequence continues at coordinate 17,971,592 of JASVER010000012.1, forward strand.
TTAATTCCTCCTTCCAGTCCAATCCCCAGGCTTCCTGGCACAGAGGCAGCTTTTCCAAGGCTATCCCAAACACGGGAGATGGTGAGTCGCTTTCTACCCTCATACATAGAGACTCTACATGTGCATTTGTAGGGATATACCTAATTTAAAGGTGATCAAATTCATTTAGTTGGGTCTTCCATAGGAGTTCTGCAAAGCATGTTGAAAAGAGTTCTGTGAGATTGACCTTTCTGTGAAGTAGTGCAGGAGGAGAGAAAAGTCTGTACCTTGAAAAGCGTAAAGTAGTATAGGAGGCAAACGTAGCCAGGTGAGGGTTGACCTACAGGGTTATTGCAGGCTTAATGGGGCAATCTGAGTACACACAGTGCAATGGAAAGCTGCAGACCAGCCAGGGAAAAGATGTCAAAAAGGACAACCAGTTTGAGAAAAGGAGGGCAGTGGCCAATGGAGGGACAACTGAATAAATGGAGAATGTCCAGCACAGTCTAAGAAGTTCAGGCACTGCAGGAGAAGCTTAGTCTGCAGTCATAGATCTGACCGACCTTCTCCACAGCCTTGGACATTTAAACACTCAACATCCACTTCAACTGAGGGGAAAAAAACAACTGTGGCAATATAACGCTTCATTTCACAGATATATTTTAAAGACTTAACCTTTGTAAGACATTTTGAAGATGAAAAGCACAGCAGCACTCATTACTTTGCTTAACCAAATTTCTCTGTGCCTAGCTGAACCTAAAATCTTTTGATGTTAGCTCATCACAAAGATATTTTGTGAGAAGATTTTTCTCGCTTTTGTGTTGGCCTGTGGCCGTTTCATGCCACTATGTGCTTGTTTTTATTTCTGTTGTTGCCATGAGCAGTTTTTCAAAGAAGTGACTTTTCCCATAGCACATAAATGTAGTTTTTTAACAACATGAAAGATGAAATCCACAAATTCTTGTTGCCCATAATGATTCAAATACAGCAGCTTAATGATAACATTTCATAAAGCACTTACAACTGGTTTGAATACAAAAATATTTAAAAACAGAAGGGTAAAACTTCCTGCAAAACTATCAGGAGACAAAATTGTCATTTAATATTGAGACATCTGGTTAATAAAGTAAGAAGAAACAAATTAAAATCTTCAGCAGTCAATTGCCAGTGCAAATGCACATGAAGTATGATTGGATAAGTGGACCTGAAAATTGCACGTGCTGAGAGGGAGTAGAGCAATGTGCCACCGGTCGACATTCCTGGGGTATTTAATTTCATTACTTTTTTGCTAGAGGAAGAAATAGATCCTCAAGGCTGATGTTTTCACATGTTCAGTGCTCCTTACCCTCACTTATATCTACACAAGTTCTGAGTCCTAGCATCTCAGGATTGTGTCCACGCTCTGGGTGTCTGAGAGATCCGGGAGGGTGCGCTTTGTAAGTCTTACAGTGAGAGAGAGAAAGACAAGGTTGCTGTGCTTGTAATAACAGAACAATTAAGTGTCACTGGGTAACTGCAAAACTGATGAAAATGAAGTCATCTAACTGTTTCATGGTAATCTTAATGAAACATACAGATTTTAGTGAAAAATAAGTCGGAATACAGGCCAATTTCAGCCTTTACAAGCCTTTCCTGCTGCCATGGAGAACACGTACAGAAAGACAGACAAAGTTCCCAAACTTGTACGATTTTATACTTCTGAGTTGGATTTTACCTTGGCCAGGAATTCCTCCAACTGCCAAATTAGAGGAAAATTAACCAGGTACTGGAGGTATGTGCTGAATGGGAGCTCTTCTGATCTATGACCTCACCCCATTGATGCCTAATTTAGCTTTTAAAAGGGAGACTAAAGAATGCATCATAAACCAGGAGAAATTCATTGCCTATCTGTAATGAGACTCGTAGCAAGGCAGAATAACTGTCAAGGCTTCAGGAAAACAGCAAGGTAGATGATGCTCTTTGTCTCTAACAGAATTTTAGACTGTGAGTTGTGTGCTAGACTGCATGAAAGGCATGCTCTGGTCCATACTGGGTTCAGCTATGAAAGTTAGCAGCATCTGAACCAACTGCAGGTAGGGAGTTAATGCCTCTCGGCACAGCTGTGCCCATAACACAGAAAAGGATGAGTTTTATACTGTATCTGGCAAGTTCAGCAGATTCAGGTGTGGCGAATGTTTGGTTCGAAAGCTTCTCTTTGCTTTTCTCTTACCATCTTTCTTACTATTTACCGTTTTGTCTCTAGTACAAGAGAAATTTTGGTTATTCATTAATTCTACTATAATACCTGAGGTGACATTATAGAGAGAAATTACCTGGTAGGAGAAAATGGAAGGGAAGTATAAACAGGGCTTTTTTTTTTTTTTTGATGGAAATGGGTTTGCTGGCTGCGTGCTAGTTTCCAAAAGACTATGACAGACTGGCAGCTTAAAGAAAACAGGTCTTGACAGCACACTTTAGTGCACCGAACATTTTGTAACAGTTTGTGTCATATAAAGCACTTTCATACCATCTGTGCTCCAGCAGCAAAGGGTTGCTCTGTCCCAGGCAAAACCTTTTGTCTTTGCATAGTCACAGGAGCCAATGGGGCCAGATACCAGAATTATAAACCTTGTCCCTGGCTGCGTGTATGCAGAGTGTCAGCCCTCTCTGTATTCCTGTCAAGAGCAGCAGAACAGCTCAGCAGACAGGCAGGGATGCAGAGGAGTATCAGATGTGCACTCCTGTTATGTTACTGCCACTTTTTGTTTAATACTGGGCTGACTTGCTGAAGAAAAGGAATAACATAAGCAAAGGAGCAAAAGGGAGTGCGGTTGAAAGGCAAGCGTGTGTCTCATTAGCACTTGCTATGCGAGTTCCTTACATTCTGGGGAAGGTACAAATATTTTAATGAGGAAAACAGCACCTTTTCAAATATTTCTTTTAAAAAAAAAGTTTTATAAGGAAACTTATTTCTAAGATAAATATAGGTAACACATACACTATCTGCAACTTAAATAGAGACCAGAAGGGAAATTAGAAAGCAGAGTATCTTGATTACATTAAATTGCCTTCTTCAAGCAGTGGTGTTTGTCATTATTAAATAATTGTATGTTTCTTAGTATTGGAAGAAGGGAAATCATTAACACTAATACCTACATAAGTAAAATAAAGGATTATTCCCTATAGCACTATCAGGCCCAGTTTTTGTGCTAGTAAAATCCCGCATGCCTATGACGATGTAGAAGTAACTGAGTTGCCAAAATTTTCTTTGATTTCTCAGAATTTAAAAAGAGAGAAGGATTTCTGAAAAGAGAAAACAGCCCCTCCCATGCAGTAAGCCCTAAATGCAGTCTCTGCTTTCAGTATTGTCGACTTTGAGGCTCAATACTTTCCTCATTATCATCACTGTTTCATGGATTTTTATTACTTTAAAGAATTTCTGTGCTCAGGCACATAGCTATTTTCTTGGCTATCTTGCTTCATTGTTCTGATGGAAGCAGTCTTTTAATTTAAAACATTATTATTAAAAGTAATGCATGAAAGGCTTATCTGAAAGATATACTGTTTTGGCAATAGATGCAAATCAAAATGCAACTGTCTAGATACTCAATTATATATTGTAATGGAAGACTTTGAGTAAAGCTTAGGCACAAAGGAGAAAAGTACTTATCAGCATTTATCATTTAAATTACCAGCATATTTGTAGACTATTCATATATTTCTTATAGCTCAATAAGGTCAAGCTAGTTCAATGGACAGCAGTTAGCTTGTGAAGTCTCTGTCCTTGGAATACATTGCCGCAGCAGTATTCCAAAAGGACAAGCTATTCTTGCATCTTTTCTCCAATGCGTTAAGCACTAGCATCTTTCAACATCAGGTAGACTTATATTATGTCACTTCCTCTTTTGTAATCCACATAAATATTCACTGTCTATTTGTCTTTGAATGTACKCCAAACTTTTTTTTTTCTTTGTGATCTTACAGGGTACACAACATCACTTAGGCTAAGGGTGGTCCGTAAGAATGCATGCTAAATAATGACTTTACTGGGACACACATCAGACACTAAGCTGTCCAAATTATATTTGGCTTTACTTTTAGTTTTGGATCTTGCAGGGTTTTTTTCTCAGCTCAATGCAACACAACTGACTGTAGTTTATTGAAAATCCTGAAGTTTACCGAATAGTGGTTAGAGCGTCATGCAGGCTCATGCTGACCAACAAACTCACATGATACAAGTTCATCAGTACCTCAGCTGAGGATATGCCGTGGAGTTTAACCCCTGCAGTGCTCCATGTAACTCAACCCTTAGCTCTTTCTTCAGAGCTGGGGTGTTCTTTACTGCACAATCTCCTGGCAGCCACCTCGGTCCAGAGACCTTTGTGATGCTGCAGAGGTCGCAGAGATCTCTGTAAGGCTGGGATCCGGGATAGTGCATCCTGAATGCTTATGAAGTCAGAAGATCATCTGGGCTCACAGAATCTTCTAAAATATGCAGAAAGACTCTCTAGTACCTTAGCCCTTCCCAAAGGGCAATATAATGCAGATTTGAAGTGCCAGCCTATCAAGCTCACATGTTGCTGCCCATGTAAAGAGAGCAAGTACGCTCTGAAATCTCAAGGTCATGAAGTACTTCACTTCCCTGTACAAGCACCTCCGGCAAGACAGAGGCATAAGCTTATCATCTCGCTGTGCAACCAATTCATATCTAATATGCAGAGGGTTTCTTTTTAACTGGTTTTGTATTTGGCCGCTGTTACTTGCCTGCTAGCCATTTTTTTGGTTTATAGCAGTGTGTCAACTGAAAGCTAGCTACATAGATGTTCATATAGAAAGTCACCATACAAATATTAGCATTTCCCTATTTGTAGATAGCTCAGCTAAAACAATTTCTGGAGTTTGTAGACAGCAACAGTGCTGGTAGGTATACGTTTTTCCTCAGCACTGAACTAGAGTTCGTTCCAACTTATTGGCCATCTGGTTTCTTCTCTGATCTCTGTACCTGCACTCTTTTAACATATGCACTGAGCTAGTCTTTTTATAGCTTAACAAGGAGTCACCATGATAGACAGAAGTTAGGACTTAGAAATGGAAAACTGAAATGCAGATAGGCCTTGCTTGGGCTATCATTTTGGCATAGTATTTGCCCCCATTAATATAAAATAATAGCCTGAACAGGGCTTTTTGTTCAAATATTTAGGACTTTTCCTGACATTCAGTCAAATCTTAGCAGCCTTAGCTACATTCAGAAGAACTGATAATTTAAAAATTGTGTTACTTCCATACAATAGAGTTCATTCAAAGAGTTTTATCAAAATTCCTACCTGTTAAATTTGACTTTGAGGTTATTTTAATTATACTGGAACTTTCTAACTTGAAGTTAAAGTCACTGAGATGCTGCACTTCAATCAGAAATTTCAGAAAATTGGTACAGACACTGAGGCAGAAGAAGAGGACCTATCAGAAGGTTGTACTTAACGACATTTCTACAAGACATCTGAAAAGCTGACCTTTGCCAAGTGCTTCTTTTATCATGTATTGCAAGAAATACGTTACTACTTTAGCTTATAGCTGCAGTAGACTCTATCAGCTGAAATCATGCAAGTTGTAATTCTGTTGAAGTCAGTGTACTCTGGGGAGGACAATTTTAGCCACAAATGAATAGGGTCATTTACACTTGAGCTAAGGGAAGGCAAGTTACTGCTAATTCAGTAAAATACATACATTTATAATAATTGGGGGGAAAATTGTTAAGACTTTTAAAATGTGCTTCTAAAAATAATGGTAACTACAATACATTTAATAAGTTTGTGTCCTGCTTTCAACACGGTATTGTCATCATCTAAGCATGTTTAATTGAATTAAACTGAGCTCTGTTATTGCAGATAGGGTTGGTACAGCAAAGCTCAGCAGATTCCCTTTTGAAAGGCTCAGCAGATAAACACTCAAATTTGGGATTTTATTCAGGACCTAAGAAATAGTAATACAGATCTTTTCTGTTGCACTGGATTCTATTTCAGAGAAAAGACTTCTCCTTTCCAAAATGCCTCCAATGTTGGATTCTTAGGATACTAAACATCAGGACGATGCTGTATTAGAATCTATTCCTACTGACTGTGTCAATAACACAAATTTCCCAGCAAAAAAATTGTCATACATCCCTTATTGTTCTCAGACAAAGCTTAAAAAGTCAGTACCTGCAAATTTCGGGTAGGATTCATCTGACCAAAGATAGACATCTGTACCTGAACCAATCACTCCAGGCTTCCTTTTGCAGTAATGGAGAGAAACAGCCAGTTGTAAGGTGCAAGTCATCTGGTCTAAATAGGTCAGCACAATCTCGCCCCAGTASTTACTTCACTCCTTTGCCCATAAAGAGTGCCTAAGGTGCCAAAGGGTACCTGTCTAGCACAGATAAAAGCATCACGTGCTTTTACCTTAGGCAGACACCTAAAGGCAGGTGCGATGAATCCCACCGACAGTAGCTGGAAAATTTAGAAAACAGGAGAGTTTCATTTCCCTTTACAGAAACAGGTGCATGAAACTTTCTCACTTAGTAGGAGTGTAGTAGGGTAACTCCAGGAAGAACGGCAGTTTCCCAGAAACATAACGAAGAAAAACAAACAAACAAACAAAACGTAGTTTAAATTCATAGAGTATATCAACATATGCAAATGCCTTTTGCAATCTCCCCAGTGCAGGGGAGCAGGTAGCATGATCTGTTCAAGAAAAATTGGTAAAATTTACTTTAGTAAGTAGCAATTTCCATGGGTCATTCTGGGTGATAGCTGTTGCGTGCTTTAAGAGTCTTTGCTGCAGAGTTTTTAAAAAGATCTCTGTTGTTGTAAGCCCTGTCTCTCATGACAGCTAAGGGCTATAACCCATAAAAATCAAAGCTTGTATGTAAGTGCTGTCCTGAAAGAGTGTGTTGGTTTTTAATTGAGCCTATCATTTCTCTCCTGGGATCTTCCAGGTCCTTGGAAAGAAAGATCAATGTCTCTATAGAAGAAAAATGCAAGGCAGACAATTGAAAATATTACTTATTCTAAATACAGGATTTCTTGATATGACTGTAACCCAGAGCAGCTTGCAAAAATTAATCAGCTAATAAAGAGTTGTTTGACAAAGCAGGATACTTCAGAGTCTCACTGCTGACATCCTAGAGATGATGGAGCACCTATGAGACTGCCGATGGCCTGGAAATTGGATAAAAATACACTGCCTTGTATTTTTCCTATGGGTAAACAGGAACATAGCACTGGTATTCTTTGCAGAATTTAGTTGACAAAAATCTATAAAGTCTGTACTAAGCCTGTACACATGGTGATTTTTTTTTTTTTCAGTAACTCAAATTTAATTGAGCTTTCACAAAGATGCCAAGGCCATATGTTTCACCAATAAGGTTATCCCATGTCAAATGTCAAGGTCATAAAAGTCTGCTAGAATTTCTCAGTCAAGAAAAATATTCACAGATATTTTACACTGGCAAAACGACTTAACTTTTCTATGTCTGCCTCTGGAAAAATGGCTCCTGGAGAAAATTCTAAAATATATTTCCCAGAAATGTTTTTTCCTTCTTTTCTACTCTTAAAAAAAAATAACCCAAGGCAGACTGAAAATATCAACCAGCTGGTTAAGGTTAGCTTAGAAAGTAGAGAAGAGTAGAGAAAACAGCCCTGAAAAAAAGGGCTCTGGAATAGAAATTTTCAGACAGTCTCAATCAGATCTCTGCCTATCCTTGCACCAATCTGGAAATACAGATTTAATTCTGTACTCATTAAGATCACAAAGGGACTTGCTATTTACTTGACCAGGCAAACAAATGTCTAGTTCTTTGAGGTCAGTTATGAATGAGTATAGTATTTCCTTCACTTCAGACAAGGACTTGTTTTAAAACTACAAATACATACACTGCTGAGCTGGACAAACACACACATTATCGCTTTTACAGTATCTAAAACACTAGCAGCAGGATAGAAAAAAAAATCAGAAATTGCATGTTTAAAATATAATTAATATTATTAAGACAAATTGCATCATAAAGCAGTTTATATTTTGTTATTGTAACTTACAAAAAGGCAACTGTAAAATACAAAAATGCTATGTTTGACCAGGAGGAGACATTAAACCCGTATTTGAACTTCATGTCTTCAGTCATTTTGGTCACTGAATCCACAAATGATTTCTAGAGTTTAGTAATTAGCAGTTATTGTACTGATCCACTACATAAAATAAGGAAGCAGCTGAGAAACCTGGCGTGGATTCAGGCAGGTATTTAAAATAACAGAAACTGACCATTTGGCAACAACACTGGTGGCCAGATGCCAAGATGCTGCTCAGGAAGATGGATTTTGAACTGATCCATAAGAAGAAAGGGCAAGACTTGACAGTTTTGCTGTTCTTGCTCGCAAGCACAGAGATGTTGCTGCTTCTGGGCTTTGTTCTTGTCTTTTTCCCTTGCTTCTTTTAAGACACACAAACATAAACCCCAACCTTCAATACTTGCAATCTGCGTTTCCAAAGGATAAAACAGTTGCATTACTTGGAGGCTACAGGTGTATGTCATACATAGGATCGGACCCTTAGCAAGCCCTTGTAACTCAGTGACTGTAACCAGTAGCTTAATTAATTGCTGCACTGCATAAGCCATGACTGTATCTGAAGTACAAAAGCAGCAGTCTATCCGCTACAGTGTACAGGATTATCCTGGAGTGGTTATTTGTTCATAATTCTGTTATTGTAGTCATGCCTAGAAACGCATCTTGTACTGAACAAACGTACAGTAGTAAATGGTCCTTTTGCTAAAGAGCTTTCAGTATAAATAGGCAAAAAGAAGGCTTGGGAAAAACTGGTTTTGAAAATAATTGTGGTCCTGCTTAGCTAGACAAATTGTAACAGTTTAACTAAAGTCCTCCAGAAACTGTTTATGCCAGGCTGTTGAAGTCCGCATGAGTAGGGATTTAATAGTTTACATTTGCCTTCCATCAAATGCACCTTCAGTTGTAAACTTGCATCCCGAAAATTATTTCCACAAGTGACTGTTTTATCCTATACATAGCATGTATATGTTCCTGTACCCAGTTGTCCTTGGGTCATATGTAATGACTTGAAGCTGGTTAAGTAGTGCGGCTTCAAACCCTTTGAAAACAGCACGACTACGAACAACCTCACTTCAGTCTGAAAGGCAGACAGGCCAGCACAGCCCTCTTTGCTGACAGCAAGCTATGGTTTCAGCCTGCATTTGCACTAAACTGCAGTACCAGAAAGCTTCAGTGGTTGCAGGTAGAATAAGCATGATTAAAAATGCACATGCAAAATCCCCATACCTGTTTGAGCGGTTTCTCTTTTTTGCCTCCCTTCAGACCCCTGACCACCAGGGTGGGACTTCAGTTCCCAGGCTGATACCTGTTTTTCAACCTTTTCAGATTTCCCCTATCCTTCCACCCTGGTAGTTCTAAAGGATTTTTCCAATTGTAATGACAGACTGACCAGAGATACGTGGGATGCATAGGAAAGGTGAAGTTCTTTTTCAAGGTGTTAGCAAGTTGTCCCTGGAGAAAACCAAACAGTAGTCCTCATGCATTATCTATCCTGCCTAAATTTTGAAAGACAATCACCAGGAGATATGAATAGCATTTTTCCATCAAGAATGGCAGCTTTGCACCTTCACCAGGTTCTGTCCCTATCGGAAAGCAGAGAGAAGAAAAAAAAAAAAAAAGACAAAAGAAAACCACAGAAAACTTTCCATGGATTTGAAGGAACCCTGTGCTCTCTGCATTTTGTTTGCAGACTCTAGAAGAGGCAGCCAAGGCCAAGGGTGAGTTTGTGTTTGGGGCATTGGTGCCTTGCTGCTCTTGCCAGTTATAGGTGGCTTGATTACAGTCACTTGTATCGTAAACACAAAGGTGCACAGCCTAGCAGAAGTGCAGAGTATAGCCATGCCTGTTTCAGAAAAATTAGCCTTCTGATCTGCAAAATGTTGAAGAACATTTCTTGGTATCTTAGATATTTCAGTGGTAAAAAGAGCTAGTGGCAAAGTTTAGCACCTTATCCTGCAGAAGGGAGTCATAATTTTGTGGAAAATAGGGAAGTAGCCATGTTCCTGAGCTTATCCTAGGATCTAACTATGAAAACTCAAGGCACATAGAAGAAAACCTAAGGAAATCAAGCTAACTAGAGGCTTTTTGTACTTTGAAGTGCTGGGCRAACTTGCTGACTCTTGTATCTCTCATTCAGTTATTCACTCATGAGAGGCACACACCAAATGACTCATGTTAAGTGACAGCTTTTATACCTCAATGTGGTATGAGCTCTGGTACAGCAGAGCTCTCACTTATTCTCAACTGAAGAAAGGCAAAGCTTAACGCAGAAGCAAATGAAACAAATGCTGATGGATGGAAATGACTGAAGCCTCTGGCTAAGCACAGCACAGAAACCATCGCTAAATGGGAAGCTGCTACTTTTGTCACAGTTGTGTGATTACAACTTGCAGGTGATACTTTTCGGTTCTCAACTGCAACTATGCTTTTCATTTCCGTAATTAAGCCAATGCTGCTGGATTCAGTCTTTCACCATCCCAAGATGCATCATTTGTTTGTTGCAGAACAAATCAATGAGAGAGAAGAAAACTTTTCAGCCTGGTTCTCCAGGGTTTAGAGGCATTCTTTGAGTCAATTAACCATCTGGCAAAAGCTTTCCAGCTTGAATACAAGGATCCCACGACACTAAACAGAACATTGTCCCTGTTAAGTCCTTTATATTTCACAACTATAAACCAACAGAAATAAGATCTTCCACGTTACTACACGGGTTCGTTTCAGTGAGGTGCAAAAGACGTGCTGTTACTGGGTCAGACCTTTGTGACAGCCTCTAAACATGGTCACATCAGACAGTCCTACTCAAAATGGCTTAAAAGTTCCTGAGATGGAGGTGCGCTCACAGCCCAGAAGGCCAACCATACCCTGGGCTGCGTCAAAAGCAGCGTGGCCAGCAGGTCGAGGGAGGTGATTCTGCCCCTCTACTCTGCTCTGGTGAGACCCCACCTGCAGTGCTGCGTCCTGCTCTGGGGCCCTCAGCACAAGACAGACATGGACCTGTTGGAGAGGGGCCACAAAAATGATCAGGGGGATGGAACACCTCTCCTGTGAAGAAAGGCTGAGACAGTTGGGGTTGTTCAGCCTGGAGAAACGAAGGCTTCGGGGAGACCTTATTGCGGCCTATCAGTACTTAAAGGGGGCTTATGAGAAAGATGGGGACARACTTTTTAGCAGGGCCTGTTGCGACAGGACGAGGGGGAAAGGTTTTAAACTAAAAGAGGGTAGATTTAGACTGGATATAAGGAAGACATTTTTTAGAATGAGTGTGGTGAAACACTGGCACAGGTTGCCCAGAGAGGTGGTAGATGCCCCATCCCTGGAAACATTCAAGGTCAGGTTGGACAGGGCTCTGAGCAACCYGATCTAGTTGAAGATGTCCCTGCCCACGGCAGGGGGTTGGACTAGATGACCTTTAAAGGTCCCTTCCAACCCAAACTATTCTATGATTCTATGATTCTACTTGTAAAGTCATCATGYTCAATAACAGTGTTGGATTTTCATCCATGAATTTGCCACCACCCGTTTTCAATCTATTTTTATCGTTGACTGCTTCAGCATCCTGTAGCAACAAATGCTGCAGTTTTAATAACTTCATAGCCAGCGTCTCATGAATTCTGTAATAGGGCATGTTCTTTGTTATTAAAACCATGCTGGCAGGTACTCCCACTGCTTCCAGTGGAATTTCTCCATAATTTATCTTGCATAGCTAAAGGACGAATTTGTTACTTTGAGCCTCATAAACTGAATATGCATTATATTGACTGAAAAAATCAGAGTAGAGGATTTTCCTTGCACTTTTCATCTCTAAACAGTTCTAAATTAAATTACTTACCTTCAAATAATCACTTTAGTAGTGAAAATTAAAATTCATAAACTTTATCCAAGTTTAGGATTCTCCTCCTCTGTGATAAACATCTGGGACCAGCCAATATGGTTACAACTCTGAAAATTATACATAAAACACTTATTTAAAATTTTAAACAAGTCTGTCACAACTATATGGATTTTACATAAGGTAACTTGAATTTTGAAAACTATTGCTTGGACTAGCTTCACACAAGCATTTTACCACTGAAAAAAAAAAAAAAAAAAAAAAAGGCAAAAAAACCTATTTGGTTATACTTTAAAAATAACAAGGAAGAGCTTTCTTAAGAAAGCTTTTAGAATGTTTAGGACCAGATCTGAAGATCAACACTTACATGAATTCATTATTTGCTTCAAAACAATTTATTCAGAAGTAATGGAACAGAAACAAATTAAAATGTCCCTTCAGATTTCACTCAGGGAAGATATTCTTGTATAGGCCTTTGACTCCAACCTTTTGACAGCTAAAATTAGCTTTGCATTACTGAAACAGATAATGTACCCTCCTTATTATATTCAGAGATAATACAGTAAATACTGATTAGTTTCAACACATGAGATTTACAGCAGAAACCTTTCTCAATTTATGTTAGTTTATGTCCACAAATGATGTCAAGTTGTCCTTTAGGCTTCACTATTTCTGAATTTTATTTAAAATTGACATTCACGTCAGCTTTAATAGTTTGGGGGTTTTTAAATGTATATTAATAATACTTACATGTATATGCACATTTATACAAATATTACTTTAAATCACTACAATTTAAAAATAAACATTCTCTTTATCTCCTGCTGCCTGCCAGCTTGCTTGTACAGGAAAAAAAAAACATGTCAGATTAAACCTGTTATGTATTTTCAGGGAATGTAATACTCTTCATATAATAGCAGAAAAGTGTACAGGAAAGTGATGATTTTATAGTGCCATAAAACGTGTCCTTTTCCCGGAATTTTCAAGACTGCAGTATGCAGATTGATAAAATCAAAACCCAACTACATAATGTGGCTGACAGTGATGAGAACGATGTAAAACTATCATGTGCATTATACGTAAGGGGGACGCTTTGGGGTCTGGTGGCTTGTTTTTTAAGCAATCCTGCCCCTGTTCACTGCTGGGAAGACAACTCTGTCAGTGCAGAAATTTTTAAGCCTTGCCATGTCACACAGCCCACTTGTCCAACACCCCTGACTATCCTGTTTATTCCAAAGGCTTATATGTATTTCTTAATTAAATCTTGACAGTTAAATTGTAGTTTATGGAAACAACCTATGGTGGTTTGCGAGCCAGCGTCTGTGCATATTAAAACAGCACTTGGCCAGATGGGTTTTTTACAGTTCAGTCAGGTATGCCTTGAAAGCATTATCAAGGATAAGTGGTAGTTATTTGAGTAATAAGTACACTATGTCTGCCTCTGGGATGAAACACAAAGCTTCTCAGAGAGCCCACAGCGCTGTAAAGCACAGTCATAATGTTTGGTATTTTGTTCTGCTGCAAGAATCCACAGTTTACTTAGACACCAGGTTATTTTTCTGATCCTCTTCCCCTGGTATCAGTGGTGTCTTACCAGCCCATGCAGCCAGAGGTGTTATTATTACCATTCTCTTTAATTCCCCTCTCTGACCTATATTCACTCATCTGCTTGTTAGTCTTTCACTTATAAATAGACTTTAAATGTTACTGTGTGACTTCAAACTTATGTTAATTGATAACACCACCCACTCCCACTAAAGAGAAATACTATTTTTCATCRCCTTACAAGCTTAGAGCCATAATTAAGATAAATTTGAAACACACTTTAAACATCTCAGTCCAAACGCACGCACATTTCAGAAGTGCTCTTATTAACATCTTTGTAAGAATTATTTTCTTACTTCTTACAGTTACAGAGGTGATTTTTGTTACTGAAAAACAGTTAGTGTTGCTTTTCAAAGGACAGTGTCACAAAGCTAATCTCCCCCTTGATTTGAAATTCTGTTTTTCATCTGGAGCAGTGACAGTTTTGACCTTGCTTGCCCTGTGGTTACTCCTTTACAAAACCAAACGCATCAGTAAGAGTGGAAGAGCAGGCATAGCAAGCCGATGTTCAGCAGCATGTAAGAAACCAAAGGGATAGGAAGTGTAGTATCTCAGTTAAAAATTGCCAGCAAAGGCTGATGTGCAAATTAACATAGAAGCCACTTAAGGGAAAGCAGGAATTCCCATTCCAGTTTAAGATATTCCTAGAGATAAACGTCATTTTCCACACAGAAGGAGTAAACACCTAGAATTTAATCTTCGTCTAGAAAAAAAAAATTGCAATTGTAAAATAGGCACCTGAAGCTACACTGAAATTGTCTCTGTGGGGCACACCATCAAAAGAAACTTAGCCACCAAACTGGCTGGTGTAAATGGTCTTGTATGCATGCTGCTCAGACCTTGCATCCTCTGGAACAAACACATCATTTGGCAGTAACTAACTAAATTTGTGGAAAGAAATCCATGGAAAATTGCTGCATGGCCAGGGAGTACCTGAAAGGTCAGGAGAAAACGTTATAGACCGGGAAGGTTCCTGAGGGAAGTGCTACCTGCGCTTCCTTCATTCGTACACTTTTCCATAAGCGTACACTTAGGACACCTTTCTGCCCCTTAGTTCTTATCATCCTTTTATTTGGCAGAGCTGAGAACAGACATAAAAGTAGCCATAGTGACAATTGCTTACAGGACAATAGCTGGAATGAGATGATGCTCCAGGAAGGCACAATTCGTCGTAGCAACTCATTCTACTCATAGCTTCACAGTCAGCACAAGAGATGAAGTCAACAAGTTCTGCAACTTTGAACCATGGGCTGATCTCCTATGTGCTTCCCACAGAGTCCCTGCATACTTGGCCACAGACTTCACTGTGAATGGTGCCAGACTTAGCACCTGCAGGATCAGTTTCTTTGCCATTTTTTTATAGTGGGCAATGCTGGAACCATGACCCAGGGCCAAAAGCAATCTTKGGTTTGAGCCTAAAATGCCCTCTCTGATGTTCTCACCAACCTAGCAGCTCTTGTGGCACCAGGACATAGTTATTATATTCTTATCACATGCTTTTTTCAGGTAAAAGTTAAGAACATGAAAAAACATCTCCCAGCCTACCAGAGTAACATTTTTATACCATGACACTTGGATTACATGACTGCGCTATGGCATGAGGGTGTAAGACTTTGAAGATGCAAAGGCTGCTCTTGGAGGGGGACAGACATGGTGCTGCCTTGTGTCATGCCTGGCTGAACAGGGAGCTTTTGCTGGGACTCAGGGAAAAAAGGAGAGTCTATCGCTGTTGGAAGGAAGGGCGGGYGACTCAGGAAAAGTACAGGGATCTCGTCAGGTCSTGCAGAGAGGAAATTAGGAAGGCAAAAGCCCAGCTGGAACTCAAACTGGCCAGTGCGTAAGGGACAACAAAAAATGTTTTTACAAATATGTTAATGACAAAAAGAGGGCCAAGAAGAATCTCCCTCCCTTATTGGATGCCGGGAGGGATTGCCACTGAGGATGAGGAGAAGGCTGAGGTACTTAATGCCTTCTTTGCCTCAGTCTTTAATATTCAGACCGGTTATCCTCTGGGTATTCAACACCCTGAGCTGGAAGATGGGGACGGGGAGCAGAATAAACCCCYCGTAATCGAAGAGGAAGAGGTTAATGACCTGCTATGCCAGCTGGACATACACAAGTCTATGGGGCCGGATGGGATCCACCCGAGAGTACTGAGGAAGCTGGCGGAGGAGCTTGCCAAGCTGCTCTCCATCATTTATCACCGATCCTGGTTAACAGGGGAGGTCCTGGACAACTGGAGGCTTGTCAGTGTGACGCCCATCTACAAGAAGGGCCGGAGGGAGGATCCGGGGAACTACAGGCCTGTCAGCCTGACCTCAGTGCCAGGGAAGATCAYGGAGCGGTTCATCCTGAGGGCGCTCACGAGGCAGGTGCGGGACAACCGGGGAATCGGGCCCAGCCAGCATGGGTTCATGAAGGGCAGGTCCTGCTTGACCAACCTGACCTCCTTCTATGACCGGGTGACCTGCCTAGTAGATGAGGGAAAGGCTGTGGATGTGGTTTACCTGGACTTTAGCAGTCTTTGACACTGTCTCCCACAGCATTCTTCTGAAGAAGCTGGCGGCTCATGGCTTGGATGATTGTACTCTTCGCTGGGTAAAAAACTGGCTGGACGGCCGAGCCCAGAGAGTTGTGGTGAATGGAGTCAAATCCAGTTGGCAGCCGGTCACGAGCGGTGTTCCCCAGGGCTCAGTTTTGGGGCCGGTCTTGTTTAACATCTTTATCAATGATCTGGATGAGGGGATCCAGTGCACCCTCAGTAAGTTTGCAGATGACACCAAGTTGGGTGGCAGTGTTGAGCTGCCTGAGGGTAGGAAGGCTCTACAAAAGGACCTGGACAGGCTGGATCGATGGGCCGAGGCCAACTGCATAAGGTTCAACAAGGCCAAGTACCAGGTCCTGCACTTGGGTCACAACAACCCCAGGCAACACTACAGGCTTGGGGAAGAGTGGCTGGAAAGCTGCCCGGCAGAAAAGGACCTGGCGTGCTGGTCGACAGCCAGCTGAACATGAGCCGGCAGTGTGCCCAGGTGGCCAAGAAGGBCAACAGCATCCTGGCCTGTGTCAGGAATAGTGCGGCCAGCAGGAGTAGGGAGGTGATCGTGCCCCTGTACTCGGCACTGGTGAGGCCGCACCTCGAATACTGTGTTCAGTTTTGGGCCCCTCACTACAAGAAGGACATTGAGGTGCTGGAGCGTGTCCAGAGAAGGGCGACGARGCTGGTGAAGGGTCTGGAGCACAAGTCTTATGAGGAGCGGCTGAGGGAGCTGGGGTTGTTTAGCCTGGAGAAGAGGAGGCTGAGGGGAGACCTTATCGCTCTCTACAACTACCTGAAAGGAGGCTGTAGAGAGGCGGGTGTTGGTCTCTTCTCCCAAGTAACAAGCGATAGGATGAGAGGAAATGGCTTCAAGTTGCACCGGGGAGGTTTAGGTTGGATATTAGGAAAAATTTCTTCACCGAAAGGGTAGTCAGGCATTGGACCAGGCTGCCCAGAGAAGTGGTGGAGTCACCATCCCTGGAGACGTTCAAAAAATGTGTGGATGTGGCGCTTCGGGACATGGTTTAGCGGGCATGGGTGCTGGGTTGGTGGTTGGACTCGATGATCTTAGAGGTCTTTTCCAACCTTAATGATTCTATGATTCCTTCTAGACTGCAGCTGGCTCAGGCATAAAATCCTCCATGCTTTGGTATTTGGGCTTGCCCTATTAGACATTGGCTTGTTCTGTAAGGGAGCCAGTATTTATAATAAGAGGACCGGAGCCCTGGAGTAAACCAGGGGGGCAAAAAGACAACACAGTCCCAATGCAAGGGCAGCATATCCTCAAGACAAAAGGGGAAAGGGGGAAGGGGGAAGAGAGATTGAGTGAAACCATGACAGGATAGGCTTCATGAGGCATAACAGTTCACAATCTCCCAAAGCTTTTTCTAGGTCTCCTACAAATAGGAGAGCAACTGAGGCTGCTTTTATACTTTGTGCATTGGGATCAGAATTTGGAAAAGGCATTAGAAATGCAACACAAAGTTTAGAGGATACCCTCTCCCCTGCATCTGATAGGTAATAGTGACAAAGTCAAACAGCAGTCCATCAGGTCTGTGGGTAAGACAGAATTAAACAGGACAATTGTCCTATCTCAGATAATTTTCAATATAATTTAAAAATAGTAGCCTGCTAGTTAAATAAAAATAATAGA
Source organism: Oceanodroma leucorhoa (assembly GCA_030449065.1). Classification (NCBI taxonomy): domain Eukaryota; kingdom Metazoa; phylum Chordata; class Aves; order Procellariiformes; genus Oceanodroma; species Oceanodroma leucorhoa. The sequence goes on from JASVER010000012.1 coordinate 17,989,276, forward strand.
TGTTCTTTCTGAATCAAATTTTTTTTTTCCAGGATCACAAATAAGACAACAGTAATGTCATAAAATGGGATATTAATATTTATACATGTAAATGATAAGAAAAGGAGACTTTTAAGAAACATATTTTATGTACAGTGAAGTTGCAATTTAAACCATAGATTTCCTTTAATAAGTGTAACTGCAAGAAATAGTATTCAAGGAGTTTAAGCAAACCAGCAGACTGATATTTCTAGATGCGAAGTAATTAAAAATATCTTCAGAACGATCTCCAGATTAAAATTGACACACTGAAGGATGACTTAATTTATTCTCTGACATTGAGTAAAGTAGGTTTCTGTTGCCTAGAAATGTAAAACAAACAAGTGTAAACACCCAAAGTGCAGATTCCAAAGGAAACACATTGAAACTGAAAACATTTCTTGTGAATCACAATCTTCCTAATCTCAGCACAGTAGCTTTTTGCATAATTGGGTTTTGCTGTTCTACCTGAAAAAATGATCAGTTGTAAAAATGCACTTGTTAAACAAGCAACGTTTTTAGACTTCTTCGGGAAAGTAAGTAGTCTCTTGATTTGTACGCATACATGTGCGTAAAGACCGTACAAAAAAGACCCTGCAAGCCCCACATGCCCAAAGTGACCCTATAAACATTCCATTAACAAATCAATATTTTGTTCACTAACAATCAGAAGTTAGAAAACAAGCAGCTTAAAACTGTCATACAACTTGAATTCAGCTCCTTTGCACACTGACGTTTTTGGATGGTCTTTCACCAGACCATGCTTTGTTATTTTCCCATGGGACCCTGCTACAATTTTTGGTCAAAGGGACCATGCCCAGTGAACAGACAGATCCTATTATTTTTTCCAATTAATACTTTTTCCCACACTGCATGTTAGAATTGCTCACCCCCTCATGGTCTTTTTCAGTGGTGTTCATCACTGTAGACCTCTTCTGAAGCCCAGTGAAGGCCTCTGCCCCAACTTTCCGTGGGCTTGCAGCATTGTTCTCATTTTGAAAATGGAAAGACGATAGTCACAAGTATCTACTAATTGCAGGATCCCAGCTTAAGAAGAGCGTAACCTTAGTTGCCAGAGGTTTTAGCAATGCACAGCACTTTATTTTTACTTAGAGAATACACCTCAGGGATATCAGCTTTTCAAAGCAGCTTATCACTTCTGCAAATCAGACACAGGCTCTCACAAGTCAAGCACTGAAGACTACACAGAGGGAGAAGAGCTTTACATAAGTGACTTCAGAGAGTTTGTAAGTGATATTAGGACAGAAAGAGGGCTAAAACTCATTTTTAGGACCAGAGGCAAATGTCTAATCCTGAAGTCTTTATTTTCTTTTCTCTTTCATTACATAGACTTTGATTCTGTAACAAAGCAGGCAGAAGTCTGACACACAGCTACTTCCTTGTCTACAAAATTCTGACTTATACCCTGAGCACCATCTCAAGGTTGCACAAGCAATCTTATACCTGCTGTTTTCTCTCAATACAGTTATTTTGTAGAATCTTCTTCCTTTTAAAAACACCACAAAGGATGGCCCCTGGAACATCCATCATGTATTGTTACCTTGATGCACGGGCTTAATAACCTTGGATAGTTACCACCAGCTTCCTTCACTGAGCTAACAGAGCAGAAGGAAGCACTTTAAGTTGCTAATGTCTCTGGGCTGACCACTAGCAGAAGATGGGTACACATTTTGTCAGTGGGTGTCGCAGCTGTTGGCTGATAGGAGAAAAACATAGAGATGGTGGGCACAGGGATTGTTTCCCAGCTTTGGAGAGTGAGCACTAACAACCAGCCACTTCCAACCTGTCTCCTCTCCACCGATTTCTCTCTTCACACTAGCCTGCTCAGAGTGCTTTCCCAGGAGGACAGGTCCTTTATAGTGGGATGACCATGAGTCTTCCCCCTCACTGTCATTTCCCATCTCCCTTCTCCCAAAGTTTTGAAGTTTTTTTGCAGTCAAACTTCTGTAAGGATTTTAATAGTGGCAAAATCATACATTTTTCCTCAACTACCTTCTCTGAAACAATCCAGCCATTTTAGTTCATCCCACTGAGGCACAAAAACAGCATGACAATTCTTTTTTTTGCAAAGCTACACAAAGTCAAAAATCACATCTTACAGTGGAAAATACGTGGATAGTTTTAGGCATCGTCACCTGAACGAATTTCATGATGATTACATTAATCTCTAAGGTATGAAGTAGCAATTCTATTTTTCTTTTCATTCTTCACTAGCAAACCTGGAGATTCAATAGTGTCATACAACATATTGCATTATGACAGCAGAGTGGTGATATGTCCTATACAAGCATTTGTCATCTGAGGTGTGGGATGATTTTTCAATATATTCAACAACACTTTAAAATATTTGCCTAAATTAGATTTTTTTACCTTCTGCTACACGAAACCAGATTCTTTTCATCCATACAGGGGCATTCAAGTTAAATGGAGATATTATCAACACTAACAGAAATATTCTGTAGGGAATGCAAAGCCCCATGAAAACCAACAGGATGCAGAATAAAGATACTGTATTCTTTTCAGTGTAGATTAATACAGATGCCAGTCTGACCAGGTGTTTTTAATTAACTAAGGAATAGCCAGACTACTGGCATAAATATGGCAGTGCTCCCTGTTTTATTCAGAAATGTCCGCACTTGGAACTAAAATACTTACTTTGCAATGACAGGTCATCCATTCCTCTCAAACACGATTAGCTAGCACTACGGGTAACAGAACTGAAGGGATACCAAAAAAAAAGTTTATAGCTTAACTTCAAAGTTAATCTTCTGCTTGGAAGGCAACTGTCTACAATCCAGATAATGCTGTTATTTACATGCTTTGCTCCCAGTGCTTTTAATGAATAATGTTCAGGACATGAACAATTTTGAAGAAACAGTAATCTAGAATATCATGCACGTATCACTTTTCCCTGCCCAAAACAGCTGGCATAATTGCAGAACTTCTATGAGTTTCCAGGTTAGTTCTTATAAGTGATTTCATAATTTAGACATGTCACCAGCCAGGACTAAGATGCTGGCAGACAGCAGCAGTGATTATGAAAGTAATTGTGGAACATAAAGTAGCGAGGGCTGTATTGTATAGTTTCTAGCATTGCATTTGCCGCCTTATGTTCATTAGCCAAGTTGCAATTTATTAGATACATCTAGTAAACAAAGTTTCATTATTGTGATTCCTTAATTTATTGTGTAGTTTACTTTTTGTTTCCTTCCTCAAGCTATTGCCATTAATTCTTGGTGTGGAACCAGCCTATTTCATTTGCACTCAACTTATTTGAAACTTGTCATGACTTATAGAAGTTGCTAAAAGTTACTGTTTAAAGAAACTTTAGGTAACAAAGGTTGCTTTTATAACTATATACTTCCCAGTTTCCTTAGAATATTCCTACTTTTATTTTTTTTTAAACCTTTCTCAAAGGTCCATAGTGTTAATATTTCCCAGCTGAGCTTCAAGTCCTCTTCTGGAACAATGGTCCAAGCACAGTTAGTTTCTTTTCTCTGGTAAATGCGTTCTGGGTTGCAGCCCAGCTCTGACAACTAGGCCCTAAACCAAGAGCATTTGTTGCAAACTGGTGAAATAGCCCATTTAAAAAGAGATAGCCATTGTCCTTAGTGAATTTCAAAGCACTACATTTAGGTAGGAATAATCACCTGCATAAAGCAGGGCTATGAGGAACTCTGCAGAGCGGGACCTAAGAGATCATAAGCTGGACATGAGTCAGCAATGCCATGCTATTGAAGGAAAAGAAAAAAAAAAAAAAAGAAAATATTATACTATAATATATAAAACAAGGATATAACAAAGGATAAAAAAAAAAAATAATCCTTCTGCTCAGCTCAGCACTAACAAGGCATCACCCAGACCACTCTGTCCATTTTTGAGCACTGCACTTTGAGAGAGGCAGGGACATACACAAAAGCACCCAGAAAAGAACAAGGAAAAAATTCAAAGAGCTAGAAAATGTGGCCTAATAAGAAATATCAAAGAAATTAAGATCTTTAAGCTAAACAAGGGAAGCAGGGAGGAAGCACGTTTGAAAGCCTAAAGGCTGGTGCAGCGAAGGAGGGAATAAAACGGTCTCCATGCCCACCCAGAGCACAGCACGAAGGCGTGCATGGCAACAAGGAAGGTTTAGCTCAAATTTTTGTGACTGCATTGGAAGATCGTGCCTAGGAATTGTTTTATTGCTATTGCTGGAGTGCCTTAAACAAGAGGAATATAATTATTTGTCAGATGTGACAGTAACATTGGTGTGGTGGGATAGTCAAGATTACTGCTCAGAACTGGTTTTCAAGCAGGTTATATTACTGACTTGCACACACAATTTTTATAAACCAGTTTTGCCTTCACAGAAGCTTAAAAGTGGGATTGACATTAACTGAGCGTTTGGCTAGTCTAAACAAGAGGCTTTAAGGGGTAATAACCCTTTGAATTTTATTTTTGTCACTAGCACAGGGACGCTGACTCTTTGGCTGAGTTTTCTTCCAACAGCTTTTATTTAGAATCACCATTTTTTAAGAGGGGTTAAAAAAATAAAAACAAACAGCAAAACCCAAACTTGTGGTTCTTGGAAGTCTGTCATTGCTCATTTCTGGCAAACTCAACAAATACTCAGAATTTTATATAAGCTTTTCTTTAAAAAATACTTATCAGGCATACTTACACACTTATTTTATCTACTTCATGTCTTCTTTTTGATCCCCTTTCTAAGGCTCTTCACATTCGGTAAATTGTCTGGAGGACAAAACATCCTCTGCAGTTTACCAAAGTGCGATAAGGTACCTACCTACCAGAAGAATGCTAATGCAGGAAGCAGGGGACGTTTCAGACTAAGGGCTTGTTATTGGGTTTCAGAAAATATAATTGCACACTTGGGAGGCAGTAACTTCTTAATTACAGTCCTCAGGGGAATGGGAGGAATCAAAGCACTAGCATGTCTGGAAGGGATTTGACTCAAGTAGCCAAAGTGGCCTAATCCTATCAGAGGAGAAAACACTTGATCTGTACTCCAGAAAGTGTCCAGCCTTCTTCAGGCACTCTGTAATTAAGTACTTAAAAATTGCTCCCCTCAGTGCACTTCTCTGCTTCTGCTCTTCTACCAGCTTCATCACTTAAATCACCAGCATGGTTAACTAGCACTGATTTCTACTTCGTATGTCATGCACACTCCGGTTTCCGTGGCAGGGGACGGGACCATGGCTAAGGCACAGGACTGGGGATCAGACGCGACAAATCTGGAGTTCAGCTATCATTTTCTGCATGAGCCATGTCACACACACTTCAAGATTTTGGTGTCTACCACGAGGCACCTCAGCTGAATGCACATGGGAATACTGAATACATGAAATTATTCTAGAGATAACTGCTTTTTTAAAAGTTAGGGCCTGGACATTGGAAAGAACTTATGCTTGAGGACAGTGTTGAAGCATATGCTAATTTTATTTATTTCAAAATCTCACCCAAGTTTAAAAAGAACTAAAACACATTCCTGCATCAGGACATGTAACCTACTAAGAGGAGAGAATATCCACACCACTTCTAAAGCGTGTCATTTAAAAAGGAATGCAATTATTCATTCTTCAACCATCAGCCAACCTGCAGCTTATGGCAGTTAGAAATAAGCACTTTCTATAGGCATGCTTTTTCATAATTGTCCATGATGCATTTCTTGCACTCTCCTCCTTACTGTCTAGCCCTAGTGCCAAACAAAATCAGGATCTTGGAGTTGAAAGAGAAGACATTGATAAAACCAAAGGTGGTTTCCTTTACAAAGCAGAGTGAAGCAGCTACTTATTTTAGCTGGAGAGCAGAGTGCTGCCCAGCCCTCCAACCACCATCAACCCAGAGATCACTTTGTGAACTGCTGTTCTGTGTCATCTTTCATACAAACCCCACATTTCAMAGAGGGAAATAATGCAAGAAACTTTCAGGATTATTATCTCTAAGTTCACTTTCTGGAAATACAGCAAACCACCATGTCCATGACAGCTAGTTACCACTGAAACCACCAGAGATGTCCTCTGACTTGCATAAACTCACCCATGGCTGGAACAGGGTGGAAGACAATGAAGTTGCAAGCCTAGGCATCCCTTTTATATAAAATGGGTCATTTTTTAATGCTTACCACAAAGAWAGGAAAGAAACAAGGACGATACACTGTAGAATGAAAAAAGCAATCTTTTTTAGAATTTGTAATCTGTAACTGTAGCAAACTAAGCATTTGCAGAGAGCCTTACTAAACTTCAGTTGAACTTTGGCACTGGAAAGACATACTGTACGAGGCTGGTGCTTCATTAATACAGCCACAGCACTGCAATCCATGAAGGAAGAAATGGGGGAGGAGGACCGCACTAATTTAGCTCCAAGTCCCACTGAAGAGAATGTCACACTCACTCCCCCTCAGCAGTGGGCTTTTCATATGGCTGCATCCAGGATGGTTAGTGGCTGAAAAGAGAAATCGCTACTGCTAAGAGAGAGAGCCAGTCACTCATCAGCATAGTGCCTTTTTGCTGCTATCCTTCTCAGTAACAGCACATCTTTTCCCCTTTTAAAATACATTCCCTTTAACCTAGTCCTCGTCTGGGTTCAGATAGGATGTATTTGCTTTGTAGGTGAAAGGATAGAATAAGATTTCATGTTGTAAGTTTTGGTTGAAGAGCTTTATCAAGGACTTCTGTGGTTTCTCAAAAATAGGTTTTGCTTAATAGACCTTTATCACTCAGTGAACAAAGTGAGTSAAATATGTGTTTTGCTGAGAACCCTGTAGGCAACATCAGCCAGAATATATCACATATACTTATCACCACTTAGCACATCCTGCTTTCTCTACTGTAAGCAACAGCCTAAGAATATGCCTTTTCCATTTTCCCATCACATAAAACAAAACAAGTGTTTTCATCTTGGGGTCTGTAAACCTTTATATGAACTACTTGTAAGAGCTCCACCCAAAACAGTTACGGAGACAAAAACCAAACCCATCACATAACTCTGATGTCCTGCACCAGTAATCACGCAGGGACCTGCATAATTTCTACTGGAAGATTCTTCGTTATCTACAAATTGGCTAGAGGGGGGAAGGGGCTGGGGGCAGGGAAGGGAAGAAGGGGGAAAAAAAAAAAAAGGTTGAAAAACCACTGCAAAAGCTAAATAAACCAAAGTGATAGAAGAGACACATCCCTTGAGAGAGGTCATGAAAATAAAGGAAATAATATGCACAGAAATATATCCATTGGGATTTTATTGTCTGAAATATTAAAGTGGGAGGTCTGACAAAAATCTGAGAAAAATTGGGAGTATCTGTAGTTAATATGATGTTAATGGGATGGTTAACAAGAAAAACACAACATAGGTTAACTGGCCAGAAGTTACTCTATTTACAAATAATGGAACCTTAACAGAGGAAAAAAGGTACGATGACAAGCCGACATTTTATGCTGAACAATTATTCATGTACCAACAGTCTGAACATTAAGTTAAGGTTCCGTAATGAGGCTAACTGTCTGTAGAGCTGGTTCAGTCATAAGACTGTTCTCTGCTTAATGGGTGCCATAACCATTAAAGATGAAACATAATATTTGGAAGGCATAAATAGACACAAAGCAGAAGAACATCATAGCAAACAGATAAGCTCTTGTTCCATTCAGACTGGGGCACTGCACAGCAGGGTAAAAAGAAAAGACAATTGTAGTTTCTCTCTATCTCCCACTGTTCTAACTTATGAAAGCTAAAGCCGCTATACACTGTCTCTTTGCAGTGAAGACCCCAAAAAGCCAACCTTAGCTTAGGGAATAAGTCTTCCACGGTTCCTTCTATAGTTAATGGATAGAGAAGTGTTCCCCAAGAGAATAAATCAGAGCAGAAACTTGCCTGTAAATTTTCTGGATTACCCTCTAGGATACTAGATTAGAAGCGTCTGACATGACAAAAGGCAGAGCTTCAGTCCAAAGGGACTTGGCCATAAATTTGAGGACTGAGCAAACAAACATCATGAAGTTCAACACAGCAAAGTGCAAAGCTGTGCACGTAGGGAAGAATAACCCCAAGCATCTGTAAAGGCTGGAAACCAAGTGGGCTGATTAGCAGCCCTGCCAAAAATGTCCCAAGGCTACAGTGCATGCCAGATTAACATAAACCAACACTGCACTCTTGTCACAAATAAGGCAAATTACCTCATTAAGAGAAGCATGTCCAGTGGGTTGAGAGGTTATTATCCCCCTCTAGTCAGCACTGACGAGGTTGCACTTGCAGTATTTCATCCACTTTAGGGATGAGTTCAAGACGGATGTGGAGCACCTGGATACAGCCCAGTTGCCAAGACAGGCAGGGCCTAGGGCACATGGCTTGTGAGGAGAAGTTGAGGAGCAGGGCTCATTTAGTCTTCAAAGGGATGATCCAGTAGACTGAAGAAGGGATGATCTACTTCAAGGCGAGTTAAAGACAACAGAGTCAAACTGTTTTTGAGAGTGGCAAGCAATATAGCAAAGGATGAAATTCACAAATAGTGTCCTGAGAGGTTCAGGCTGCAGACTAGGAAAAACTTTCTCACTGGGAGGGACAGTGCAGTACTGTTGCCCAGAGAGCTTGTAGTGTCTCAGTTATTGGGGATTTTCAAAACTCCTCTAGACAAAGCCATGGCTGACCTGGTCTTTAACTGTAGCTGGCGGCTTGCTAACAAGAGGAGGCTGGATGAGGTGACTTCCAGCTGTCCCACCCAACCGAGACCTCTGTGATTCTGTGACTCCCCACGGAAGACTCACTATTAGTGGGTTAAGGGAGAGAAGCGTCCCCACACAGAACAAGGCTGTGTGAATAAACCTCTCTTTGTGAACCTGCAGGAGAATACAAAGCTGCAAATCTCTTTGGCCTTTCTATGGGTTGTGTAAGTTAGAAAGAAAAGCTCACTGCTCTCTTTCCTATTTCACCTAACCCATTCATATTACAAACAATGCTTCAAAGTAAGCATCTGTAGGATCAGCCTCACACCTTGCAACAGGAAAAAGAAAGCCTCTGAAAATAATGTGGCACGGAATACAGATATTCATCAGCTACATTAACAATCTCTAGACAATAAGCAAGTCAATGGTGAAAGTAAAATAAAGCAGTAAATTTCAAGTTGGTTATTGCAGGCTGGGAAACAAACTAAGCATGGGGGACAGTTAACAGAATAGATCTAGACATCATGTGATTGGTAACCGTAGGTCTCAAACAAGTCTTTGGCAGTATTTTTTTTTTTTTTTTTAATCATTTTCAATAGTGGAGTACCTTATTTAAATGAGAGGGGATTTTAACTGGCACTGCATGTCCACCATGGGAGGGGAAAACTGCATACTTAGTAGTAAAGCAATCTGAATATGTGCCCAGAATTCAAAAAAATGTTTTTTGTTRGAGATTTCTTTTAACACACATTCAAAGGCTTATTTAGCACAGTCCTCTCCCACATCTGTGTTTTTTTGCATTTCTGCATTTCTTGAATAACATCAGAAGTAGGAATGTTGCAAAATAGTAAAAGAAGGTATTTCAAGGTATTTGACTAAGCCTGAAACAGGAATTACAATACTTGACATCCCACRGAGAGCTTGTTATTTCAGAAAGTTTTGCAAGTTCAAGAGACTTACACAGTATTCACTGGGTAAACATCCAAAATTGACAAAGCTTATCTGAACAGAACTGTTTTGTGATTAACACAACACTAACCATCCATGTCATATCTAGAGATTAACTGAAGCATGGTGCAAGCCACAGATGAAATAATACATATCCCTCTCCTTGCTTCTACAACTTTCTCAGGAGCAGCATGGTATGAAGATTTTATCAGAAAGACAGCAATAGCTTCAGAGGCAAAGGAAGGAATGAATTATAAAGGCCATTCCATACAAACACTGCTAAAGTTCAGTTTTAGCATCAACCTTTATTTATGAAATTCAGAGCCCCCCTTTCCCCCCTCATTCTCGGGGAGGCGGCGGGGATTTCAGCAGTGGTTTTCCTGTTTTTAAGCACTGCAGGATAGATAGCATTTCTCAATAACCCCTCAGGAGACCAGAGTTGAGTAACTCCTGCCCTGTATTTCTGATCTGTACAGTTGTACGGGGCAGATGAAAAGTGACATTAGCTGCTTGCTTGATGTTCCAGTATGGGCAGTAAGATGCAGATAAACTTAATCTGTACTTGACCAAATTAGAAATGGGTAGCCATACATGCTTGAATTTATGCCAGTAGACTCAGTAAGTCAGGGCAAAAACTGTGACTTATGAGATTGCCATCATCACCCAAGAGCTTGGTTTATAAATAATAGTTGATTGGCAGCAACTCAAAGGGTAAGAGACATAAAGATCAATCCCCGCTAAAAGGACTTAGCAGCACTGTTTCTTGTGGAAGAAAGTACAAATTACAAGTGACTAGGTGCCTCTGCAACACGCTATCGAGAAGTATGTGGTTGCGCACACTTTGGAGAGGAAAGGGCTCTGAGGTGAGAAAGACAACTCGCATGTTTTTACTGGGGCAGGATGGGGCGGGGAGCAGGGGGGCTGTACAGCCGGAGCCACTGCACTGCACGGCAAGCAGCAGCATGCACACTTACTGCTGAGCCAACGTCACAATTTCTCACGCTATAAATGCAGACAAGCATTATAAATAGTGAATGAATGCCCACAAAAAAAATACATATATATAAGTTAACATATAAAACAACATATACCTTTCTAAATAATTTCACGCGGCTCATCTACAGCTGTAGTAAAATCCTGATCTTTGTTAAGATTTATGGAGACACTACTGTAGGGAAAAAGAAACAAAAATGCTGCTATGAGAAGTTTCTAGTTACTATGAAGTGAGCACTTCAAAAAGAAAAGCAAGCAGCCAGATTTCTCCATCTGTTTTTACCCAGTACACAGGAAATACATTCTTAGTTAATGCACTGAAGGATCAGTAAGACGACCTTGACTATTCTTCCAAGTCCTAAGGCTGTCAGAGACAAAAATACTTACTTTGCCGTCACTAAATAGATCAATACCTTAAATAATTCAATTAACAAGACAAGCCTGTAGCTAAAGATGTTACCATGAACAACAGGTGGTGGAAGTTAGGAGAACTCTCTTTTCTTCCCTTTGAGAGTCTCCCCTGTAAATATCAGGTGGTAGGCATTATTGTATTATATGCAAATAATTTGTCTGACTTAGGAAATGTGCGCCAATACAGATAATAAAGTTCTAGCTATGACCAACCCACTTCAACACAGAAGGAAAGTCTTCCACAACAGGATGCCTTCAGTTATAAATTTTTGTATCCTATGATGAACAATGATGCATTATAACCAGAAATGAGGCCTAGATCCTGCCCTTGATCTATAAGCACAACTACTGACATTATTTCTGAAAAGCTTAATTGGCCTTTATGAAATTACATGGCTATATTTCCGCTCATCACTGATGAACTACCAAGGGCATTGCAAAGACCTAAGTCTTAATGGAAGTTTTATAATCTAGCTACTGATTTACTGACCGYACAATATCCCCAAGCAGCAGATAGGTGTTGTGTGATGATAATTTTGCAGAAATCTGGGCCTCTGTACAAGAGCAGAAGCCTAGCAATAGGTTAGCAAAGCACACACAGCGTGAGGCCAATGCAGGATAGATAAACCACTGAGCTGTCAGGCCAGCTGTCTCCCAAGAACCCAAACTAACAATCTTAAAATTGCAAAAAGTTCAGTTTCGTTCTTGTCATAACGTAAAGTAGAATTCAGCCTTCAGCTCACCCTGCTCATGACAAAACTCAGGTCAGCTCTCTCTTTCCCTTCTTGTGCCTTCTCTAGCTGTGAAATGAGGATTAGCCATAGATAATCTGGGCTCCAGGTCTTACAGCAGATAGATGAAGCTGTACCTGGTGCTAGAAACATTTTGCAAGCTGGAAGCCTCCATTTGCCAGTTTCTCTTTTCTACCAGAACTAGAAGAAAGAGTTGTTGTGACACCAAAGGAGAAGGGCGACAATTTTAAGTTATATGCCTCCTTATCATTTTAGTTCTGTTACCTTTCAGGCTTTGTCACAACTTTGCTGTTACTCTCTACAATTTTGCAAGAATTGCCACACAAAGTCAAAAGTTCCTGTTTTAAAAGAATATTTCAAGGCTGAAGCAATACTCAGGAGCTAGACACTGCACCCATACTTCGTCTTTAGACACCTGCAGTCACTACTGACTCAACATAAGGAGATGGTTAACCCAGGGGCTAAGAGGAATTACAACAGCTGTAGTGGCCACGTGGCTAATTATTGGGGGCGAGGTACTTGAAAGCAAAAAGGTACAGAAGGGTTGCACATCTACCTGTCCTTTCCCTTCTTTTCAAATGCATTGAAATGTAGCCCCTTTGGGGCTTGTCCTTTGCAAGGCAGATGATAGTAAATCCATGTAGCAAGTTATTACCCTCTGGCTTTAATGATAAAGTACAAATAATCACTCATTACCATGAATTTCACAAATATCATGAAAAACACCTTATCTGTGGATTAACAGATTACAAATAGGTTCAAGCAATCTCCTGGTTTTTTACCTTCTGATATTTAGAAGYAAAGAATCTCCAGTTCACTCCTGTTAGAGTCTCCCACTCAGTATTCCCTTAAGTGGGGGGCAGTCCTCGTAGGGACTTTGAGCCAGGGCAAAAGTATTCTTTTAAGTGAGTAGGTAATCCAGAAAAAAGACAAAAGTTTCCTCAGTGGAACCACAAAGGGAAGAAACTGGTAAGTTATTTTGTCAAAGTAGTTTGTTTCATTTGTATCGAACACGAAATTAAATGCTCCAAGCAGCACTGAAAACAGTAATTAACTTTCATCTTTACGTAATATCAGTTACTTTCTTCCACCACAGCATGCATGGTGTTGGAAATGCTGTTGCTTAGGGTACTGAACTTATTTACAATCAGACAATCACAATGAGGGAAAGAGAGAGAGAAATACCAAAAGATAACCACATTCCCCAGCAAATTCAGTAAGAATAGGTGAACAACACTGGGAGGCACTTCCCACATACATGGCCATGTCTGGTTGACAACGAAGCTGAAAGGCAAATGGTGTTACACCTCATAGAATCATTAAGGTTGGAAAAGACCTTTAAGATCATCGAGTTCAACCGTCAACCCAGCACCTCCTGCCAAGTCATAGCAATAACTTTTCTTGCAAACAAAAGAGATCTCTGCTAAAAGGCAGCATGTAAAAAACAAACAAGCAAAAAMCCCATGACCAACACCAAAAAAAAAAATCCCACATCATCTGGACAATTAGAAACAGTTTTGACTATGCTGCCYCTTCATAAGTGCTTTGGGGCTGCTTTTTTATTTTGGTAGTTTTTCTGTGTTCCCTTGTCAGCAGTGAGGTTTAAGTGAAAAGATAGGAAAGCTTGAGACCAAATTCCTGCATGTCTCACATCCATTCCCCTTGCCACTCTGAGCAAGGGGAGAAGCGGGGGAGCGGCAGAAGGAAGAACATGCACAAGTGAGAAGATCTGTTAAGACCACATTTATAACAGAAACCACTATAAATAAGCACTTGGGGAAATCATAGCACCCAGTATGTAAGAAGTGAGTGCAATAGCTGCAGCTGGCGCTCTGCCCCAGCCCCAGCAGCCCGGCATTGACAGGAGCAGGGAACGCAGCCTGCTTGGCTTGGTGGCTTACAGGGCCAGCACCGGCTTTCCGGGGTGGAGTTGGGTGCATTTGCAGCATCTGGTGGGGAAGTGTTTGAGTACTTCGAGATCTTGGGGAGCTTAACAGTCATTGTTCTTAACAGTAACTGCTTTA
>JASVER010000012.1:18003213-18067874 GCA_030449065.1 Oceanodroma leucorhoa
AGTGTATAGGAAAAGTCACTCTCTTGGAGTATTTTGAGGATCTTCTACAAATCAAGCAGTTGTGGCTAGTATATCAAAATCTTTTAGAGTTTGAATGTTAGGAAGATCCTGGCCCTCAGTTCATTTATTTATTCTCCTGCCTCCAACACATCCTATCTATAYGCCAATGCTACATGTCCATGTCTGATGTGTAAAGTGTGTTCAATTAGAATGAACTACAATCATGTCATGAAGAAAACAAGTTTATATGCAAAGAGACCACACGAATCCCTTCTTTTGCCTTTACAACCTTGAATATACTAGACCATAAAGACGTATACAACATTTGGATAATACATATATCCTAATACTTGAAATAATGATAAATATTATCAATAACAACTCTAAAGACAATACTTCTAGGAAAGATTTCCAACCTTTACAAAGCTTCCTAGGATTTACAGGCACAAGTTCAGATGCAAAACATAGTCAATAATGTTCTCCTAGAGCTTTTTTCTGAGATAATTTACTCCTTTGAGTAGTCCCTGTAGGACAGCATCCAAATCCTTCATAGGATGCTCAAGTTTCTCAAAATCTCCAGACTGAGGGAAAAAGCAGTGGTTGGCAATGTTCACAGCTTTATGCAACTTCAGTCCTCTTCTTCACTGGGAGCTTTCAGGCTAAATTATTAAAAGCCTGGCAAAATTCCTAGGATAGTCTTTTCTTAACACTCCCCAGGGGATTGACGAGTTGCTTCCCAGCTAATTTCTTTCCCAACTCTCCTCTCATTGTAAACTACTTCTTTCCCTCCTTTGAGGTCCCACTGTTCAACTACTAAAGGAACGAATGACTCCTGTGGGTGCCTCACCAGGCTGTCCCCGACAGAAACTGCTCTCATTGACCCCAACGCCACGCACATCCAGGGGCTGGGTGGTTCTTGCCCACCCAGCCTACAAACACCCACACAGTTCAGCAAGGTTAAAAACACACACCATTGCCAAACCATAGATTGCGTATCCTCTACCTTGTTTGGCCGATTTATGCCACTTCAATACTCCGCTGCAAGCATGCTGGTTGCTGTCATTTGAGTAAGGCTTTCACAGGTTTCGCTGTAGGAGGCTCTCTTCTGAGCTGACTGCAAAACAGCACGCTGGCAGCAATGCCTTTCCTGGTGTCTACCCACTTTAAGTGTTCGTGCTGGGGCAGGAGACACATATAAGATTGCACTGGCCATTTTAACCATCTAGAAAACTACACAGTCAGATAAAGTGATCCACGGAAAAGGCTGTTTGATTCTTAAAAGGAAGTAATTCACTACTGAAGAGAATAATTTATTTGTTTCTTAGAGGAAGCACTAATCCTACTAAAGCCAGTGGGCAGTGAAGAGAAGGAGGTTGAAATAAAACATCATGATACAGGTCTGCCAAACAATCCCTACAGCCCACCTGTCCAGAATACTGCACCCCAAGCATAATTCGGTGAAGCCAACCCACCTTGATTGCAAGACCTAGGCCAGAAAATTTCCTCAGTSTCTGCAGATGCAACCAGTGGGAGGATGCGAGCTAGCATTGGACCTTCACGCTGAAGCACACATGGTTTCTAGGACAGCGCACATAGACCTGTCGGGCTGTGACGAGTCCCGGGAGGGGCATTAGATGAGTGAAGCGTTTAAATTCCCCAGAAGCACCATGAAATGCTTCTTCCTACTCCAAATTATTTGCTAGAAGTATACTTATTGCCCCATCTCAAGAGCTCAGAAAAGTATTTTTTCATCAGATGGATCATCAATACGTGAGGCTCTGAAGCCAGACTCTGAGAGCAGAATTGGGTTTTGTCCACCTCCTGACTCTAAATCAGGATAACTTGATCTTGAGCAACAGCAAAATAAAAAGCAGCCAGTGGACTGCCTGAGAGTTTTGTGTTTTTGTTTTTGTTTTCTTTTTTTTTTTTAAAAAAAAAAAAAAAAGCAAACCCCATCACTAATCAGGTGTTCTGGAGCTGGACTAAACTTTGTTTGATGCCTTCAGTTTTGACTCCAGCATCTTCATTCAGAACGGTGATGCTCTTGCTGTAACCAGGCTGGTAACAGAGCCTTTCAAACCTGTCACCAAGACATCACAGTGATACTCCATCTGCTTCTCAGCTGAGGTTTTTGAGAGACACCACCCACTCCAAGGGGGGTATCAGTCTTTGTAAATTGAGAGCTAGACACATCCACTTCAGGGACTGTGCCCTGCACTCTGCACAGTCTGTGGTATTCCTGGCAGAGAAATTTCTTACTGGAGGTGTAGGTGGTCAGAGAACAAAATCATATTTAATGGGTTGGGAATAAGAAATCTTGCAACATTTTGTAAGAGTTGTTTAGCATATTTTCAATACCAGTGACTTTGAAGCAGAGATATTAAGGTAACAGATTTATTTATTTTTAAAAAAAAAAAAAAATTCTGCCAGACTTTCCAGCAGATTCAGAACACACAGAGACTGGGCAGTTTTCTACTGCTCTTTATCCTCCATTACCAAAGGTTTTAAAAGCCAAGAGACTCTCTCTTCTTTAAGAGAAAACAGCTGTGTGCTTTACAGGACTGAATAGATTACCTTGCCGTTTCTTATAGGAGATCATGGCAGTTTGAGTGCATCAGGCTGTCCCCAGCTGAAGTTAAACACAAATGTTTCCAGGAGGCAGTAAGTCTAGAGCTTCACTGGGGAGGGGAGAAATCACCATGAGACGAAAAGGTTCAAGCATATAATGGGGGAAATCCTTCCAAGCAGGTACAAGTTTCAAAATTTAGGAGAGTATGGGAAGGGAGGGATCCCTATGGAGCTGCATCTTGTAGCACAGGCTACGGACTGCAGAAAGAAGGAAGATGCTTGCAGCACCTCTCCTTTTTAGGAAAATCCTTGTTCTTTGTAATGGTTCCTAAGGGGAGCAACACAAGTAGGGCAGCCTCACACTGGGACAGTGCACTTTCCAGAAAGGTTGCATTGTTCCTTTCTCCACACCGCAGGTGCACACATACAAAGCCACTGAAAACCTTCCCTTCTAACTAGGAGCAAACATAGCTAGTACTGCCAACCAAAGGGAAAGGCCAAACRGGGAAAAAGAGACAAGATGAAAAGACTGTTCCCCCAATTCAAGTCATTAAGCATGTCAACATACCCACTAGAAAGCACTCCTCTGCTCTCTTCATCTCTTTTTGAAGGTGGATTTTATGTTTGGCACTCCTGCTGGCGTAAACACCTCTGCTGGAAAACACACTCAGTAGGCAGGGTAGGGAGTACCGCTGAGAGCAGAGTGGAAGATGACAAGCAAAGCACAGGTGGGGGTGAAGATGATCTAGAAGTTTGTTCTGTGCTCTTTCCCATCTGTTTCCCGTGGGAGGCAGGACAAGGCATTTAGCCTTCCTATACTTTCTCTTCTTTTTTGAAAGAATAAGGTATAATATGAAACTCTTACATTCATAATTAGTTTGTAAAGGGCTTTAAAATAATAGAATAGAAAACTATAGAAGTACAGAGTCTGTTAGTTAATTTATTAATATGCATTTATTTTGTCCAGGGATGGACAGTAATACTGCCAGATCCACACACCAAGTCATAGCAATTTCATCCATTTCAACAAAATGGAATAGAATATATGTCCTTAAAGAGAAGAGGGATATCTGTGTCACATACGGTATGGGTAACATTTGTCTTGTCTCTGGTTGTGAAAGCACAGAACTAGAGAGAAGGTGCAAGATCAYTGATGATAGATTGCCATTCATCAAAACACACTGTTTACAAACTGAAATGAGTATTTTCAAGATGCTAGCAGCATCATGTAAATTAACTTGGAGAGCTAAAAGCCCTCAAATTTGAAAGCCTCACAGTAGGCCATTTCAGAATAGACAATCTGGCTATTTCAAGCAATTGAGTACTGTCAAGATTAATGATATTTGACAAATCAGAAGTTGAGAAGGTAAGAACAGGATCATTATTGATGTTGAGAAAATAGGTTTGCAATTTCTTATACAATGATGAATAAAAGCACTACTAGGAATAAAGCTGTCTATATGTATAATATTGAACAAGTAATTCATGCTCTTACCACACAGCACATATTTGTTTACACTAACTACAAGAAACAGAGTACTAAACCTCAGTGTGGCTTTAGGCTTCTGGAAATCATTAGTGCCAAATCAAATTTGTCCTGTAATGAACTAGGTGTCAGTTGGCAAGTCCTCTGAGAACAAAGTGCTGAGGAATGGCATCCCTCCAGGGGGCATGGCCACAGCTCTCAATCACAGATCTGCACCTTGAATCCTCTTGAATCCCACACAGTGACTGACAGCAGTCGGTTTGGGACCCTCATGTCCCCAGGGTTCCCCATACAGTATCTGCTGCCCACTGCGTGACGCTCATTTCTGCTCAGTTGATTCCAGCACAGGGGAATCCTTAACTCCTCTCCTTGCCCCCACAGGGCTTGAGCAGACTTCCCTTGCACCCTTGCTGCACAAGAAGAATTAGTAACAAGCAGAGCAGAGCAGGACTGAATCGAAACCCTGCCAGGCAGGACACTGGGGAGGCACCGAGTCTGAGAAAAAGATTGTGATGTTCACCTGCTAGATCCAGAGAAGCCCTGGAGCAAGTCAAGTGCCGTATCGCTGTGCCCTGAGGGTGGTTTGGGTGCTGCCTTGCTGTAAAGCTCGTTCTTCCCCATCACACTAGCAGTGGATATTTTGGTAATTTATCATGGCTGGCAGACTCCATGGAAAGGAAAAGGGAACGCTAAATCTCTGACCTAAACTCTCACATAGACTTAGCCTTCCCATTAATTAGTGTACTAGTCTGCAGCTGCCCTACCCTCAATTTTTAAGGCATGATGGGCCAGAGAGGTCCTTTTAGACCAGAAGGGCAGCACAGGAGAAGCCAACTAACACTCCTCTGACTGCAGCTTTTGAGTAAGCACTCCATTTGTATGTTACACAGCACATTCACTTGGCCAGACAAATTTTATAATTAATTACTACTGATATGTCTTCATGCAGGTCCACATTTAACCAGCAGAAAAGGAAAGCAAAGTCTCTTCATCTCTTCACTTTTTTTTTTTTTTAATCAGTCTCAGTTCTTAAAGAATATAGGGCTGTTTAAGAATGCTGTTACAGTCCAGAAAGCTCTGTGAGAAAATCAACAGGCCCTATCTTCATTTGCAGTAGAGTCTAGTCATCTATAAAGAGATTTTCTCCCATAAAATAGATTTTTCATATCTTTTTTTAATCTCTGAATAAAAGAAACAAGTTCTTATAAGTGTAATTCTTGCCTGTCAAAATTTTGTAGATAGCACGAGCTACTAAATGTAGTCATGAACTGACTCTTTCATCTGCAAAATACTTTCAGAGTGTCCATTTTCTTAAACGTTATTTTAATAGGCTGTTTGGTACAGGTCATTCTTCCTTCCCTGTGGTAGCTCAGCTTTCACTGCTCTGAAAAATAGTTTCTGCCCGAAGGAGTCTGCTTTCAGCCGGGCTCTGCAGGACGAGGTGCTAACCAGAAAAGCAGACCAGAAGCTTGTACTGTTCCACATGCTCGGTGCTCTTCATCCAGCTGCTATTACCTCCTGCCATACCAGAGCACACGACTGGGATAAATAACTATTAGTCACAGAGAACCGAGAAGTCTCTTTCTTGCTAAGTGACCTTTCATAAAACACTTACTAGCTGTTTTTCTGAAGGTTTGAATATCCCAGAATATTTACAGCTGAAAACTGTTTCTTACTGAGCTTTTTATTCTTATGCAGTACATTGTTTCAAACAGCCAAAATTGTTTTCTGAACCAAATTAATATGTGTAACTTTATAGCCTGGTAATGTAAATCAAGATTATCTGCAAGTTCAGTTCTATTAAAACTATCTTAACAGATGCAGGTTAATTTTTTTCTGAAAATCATATGCTGTCCTTTGTTTACAACTAAAACAAACCGCAGCTACATTCACTTTGAAGATCATATATAACAGCTGATGCTCAACTCAGTCATATTCCTCTTCTAGTAAAAGCAGATCTTCCATCTGATCTTCTATAAGGAAACACAAGGACATATTTTCCCTTACATTACTCTGAGATATTTAAATTTACGGAAAGCTATTTGTGACAACCATCAATGGCTTCCTGGAACTGGTGCGCATTGTATCAAGTGAAGAATAGCATTTCTATGGCAACTGTCTCATCACATTTCAAAAATGGATGAACAAGAAGCACTCATCGCCTTCTATGTTTTTCATTTCCTCGGTACTATCTTGTCTTTCCATTCACCAAACTCTTTACAGCCAAGATAGGAAGAGGACACTTTTTAGTTAAGCTCCATAGAAGTTGTTGCCTGCTTGGTCATTTGGTCATTAAAGCTCTGAACTGATGGTGCTAAGAGATCTGCATCATTATTCCTACTTCTGCTACTGACCCACTGCAAGGCACAGCCAGCTATGACTTTAAGTATTCCCGTTCGTCTAGGGCATCAGACTGACAAGGATAACAAAATGGTCACAGCCTAAAGTACATTTTATCTCTGCCAGAAGCCTTCCAAACAAACCCAGCCACCACCACCCTGGGTTGGTTGCTACCACCAACCGTACCGAGGGAGGAAGCCCATGGCTCACCCCAGYACAGCAGCTGCCACCGCCACCGCCCTGACAGAAGCAGCCCAGCCGYCCTCTGACTTTCCAGTCCGGCTCAGTTCCTCCCCGCTACACCTCCCCTTCACCCTCAAGGCAGCATTAGTCACACTTCTTCCCACGCTTCAGAGGAGAGCTGAGCCAGCTCTGCAATGCCATAAGCAGATTGCCCATTTCTGAACCATACCTTTACCCCAAAGGGCTACACAAAGGCATTGTTCATGTTTGCTCTGCTCTTCTAAATGCTTCTACTTTAGCACACCTTGTATAACATAGAAGAAATTGCTGTATGAGAACTGGAGTCTGACAAGCATGAAGGACTGAGGAACTTATGTTTGGGAAAGAAATACACAACAGTAGCATTGACAGGGAGACTGGCCTTCATGCTGCAGGCTTCCATATTTGCACCTGTGCTTGCTGAGATGGCAATGATCTGAATGCAGAGCCAAGCTGCTCAAATTTTAGGGTTCCTGAGGAAGAAAAGTAATGGTTATTTTTAACAAGTAAAGCAGTCTCTGCAGTCAGGAGAGACCTGGAAATCTCCTTCCTCCCCCTGCCCCCCCCCCCCTTTTCTTTCCCCTTTCTTCTTTTCTTCCCAAAATAATGGCCACTTTTAATATACCCAGAGAGAGAAAAATATTTAAAGCATTATGTGAAAACACTTCATTCCTCTTTGAAACAGGACTACAAACGGCTACATTTCCTTATTCTGCACCTCAAACTGGATAGCATGGAAAAGACAGGCAAACAGCATGATTCAACCATTTTGACTCTGAAGGTCTTTTTTGAAAAATGTTCAAACTTTCACCGTTTCTAAGACTGAAACTTGTCAGTCACAACCCCCACATTTCTTTATGCTTTGTTCAAAACACAAAATATGTAATTTCTTCTGTTAAGGAACTTTTCCAAATCTTTCAAAGAATGAGCAAGTTCTACCTTATTTCACTTTTCTTTTGTTCAASTTCTGAATAGTGTCAGTGTGCTCAGACTTAGAAATACCACTCTGACCTGCTCTGAACTTAAGCGTGCACTGGTACAGAGTTTGCTTTCCCACATTTGCTTCCCTGCCCCAACCACCCTACAATATCAGCAAATGGATCCAGCACAAAATTGCACTTAGAAGAAACTAATAATGTTTCTTAGGTTAAAACTCTTCCTAGCCCTAAGCAGGTTGATTTTTTTTTTTTTTGAGACATGGAATTAGCACTTCTGTATTGCAAGCAGGCCTGTATATATCTTGTCCTGCTACTACAACTCTGTGCAGTCAAGATGTGAACCCTCAAGCTTCAACAAATATAATCTAGAAACAGAAAATGTGCCCATAGTCAATTTGCTACATCTACAATTTGCTATTATCTGCTTTACATACTATATTTGTACTTGGCTTACTACTGAAAATATAATTTAAAAATAGTTATTTTAAACATTTCTATTAAATACCTAATGGATCACCTAAACCAGCAGTCCAGCAAATTAAAAAAAAAAAATTCATCAAGCCAGTAAAACACGCTTGCTTAGCAAATTTCTCTCCTGATTTGTCCTTAAGGATCACTTACTTTATATAYACACACACAAAGTCTTTCTAATAATCTGCCTTTCTCCATCATTTAACATTAGCTGTGTGCAAGATAATATTCATTATATCAATAAAATTGTCCATACTTTAATACTTCCCACAAAAATTAATGCAATAAGTCATGTAATTGCTGCTCTAAAAACAGCTATATATTTATTATAAAAATGCATTATTACAAAAAATGCATAAACCAAGTATTATTGTTGTGCTGTTACTGTTTCATGCTGTAGCATTATGTTAATCAGCAGTTTTCTTGTTCAGATTAGTTTTATAGGATTCAAAATAGACAGAATAAGATAATTGGAGAATTGACATTATATTAAGGARCCAATGTCATCATTGCAGAACTGACATGATTCTTGCAGAAAACCTTGCTCATCTACCCTGCACTGTAGTATCCCAGATGGAATTCTAGCAGCCTGGACTCTCTTCCAAGGAAAAGAAGGTCTGGAGAGGACCTCCATCATCCTGTAACTCTCTAACGCAGCAGGGAATTCACAGAAAATTAATATGACAAGGTTACCCCCCCTCAGCGTGGTTTGAGATCACCCACTTAGTTGTCGGCTCTGGGGTTACAGAGGACAGCCAACCGTGAGAGGGTTTGTAAAGGAACTGAGCAGTTTGAGGAGGACTCAAGCAGGGGACAGTGCTCAGGTACGGTGGGGTGGGCAGAGATACCATAAAATATGAAGCTTCTGATGTTTCTGGGTGCACAAGTCTTCAAAATCCCTGCCAGTCATCCTTTCTGAACACAAAATAATTGCGGAGTAACTCCCAAAGTTCCCCTTCCCCATACACAATGCTGTCATTGCAATGCAGAAGCTTGAAGATGTATGGAGCAGCAATTTGGAGACTCTTTAATCAATTAGAAGCATGCATTTTATTGCTTGAAAATGAAGCAAAGTCTTTTCCTTACCAGCATTATCAAAACTGCTACAATGCAGGAAATACTGATGTCTCCCCTATTAAAACAATGCTTCCTGCTAGCCTAGTAGTTGTAACCTTCAAATCCCAATCTCTAGGTCAAAGGAATGAGCAGAAAATTGCAGTAAATTGTCAGACAGCGCTTTGACATTGTGCAACTGAATGCACAAAACAGCACTAATCTGATGAKGAGGAGGTGAAAATTTGATAAGCCTTTCCAAAGCAGATTTCTTCAGCAATCCCCCCTCACACTAGTAAAATGGTTAATACCATCCTGAATCTGACAAAAAACTTTAAACCAGTCAATTGGACGTTTCCTGCAGAGAAAGTTATAAAATATTACTGGCTGAACTGAGGAATACAATTATACAAAACACTGCTTGATTTAATACATTTTACAACAGATTTAAGAAAATTAGTTTAACTGATCTGAAACTACCAGGAAGCCAGTCTAGCAGCATACATTACCAAAAGTAACTTTCTGTGATTGTTTAATTAAAAAAATGTTAAGAACAAACGCTACCTCAAATAAATACGGATTAAACAACATCCTCTGAAGCCTGTTGCAAGTACCAGCATATTAGATCAGCCAGCTTGTAAAGAGAGTGAAAGACATGGCGTACCAGCTTCCCATAGCAGAGCCTGTACCAGCATCACTCAGAACTGCCATTTTAAAATAATGGCCCAAAGGAGCTTCTCCAAGTTACTCATGTATCACTTAAGAGGAAGGTTGTGAGAGTTATTTCAAATAACACCAGTGTGATAAGAGTGAGGTAACCGAAATTCACGTGGCGAGGACGGCTCTGAGCCTGCCTTGTCGGACCCTCCCCTGATGTGAAATACTGTCCTGGGGAAAACGTGGACAGAGGGGGTCCTGGCAGCTGCCGGCAGTGCAGAAGGAGCGGGTGCCTCCTTGCTGCAACCCACCTGGCCCAGAAAACACGAGTTGGGAGCACCAAGCCGTGGTGCCTGAGGGGACCAGAGAGCAGCTGCTGGGAGAAGAGATTCACCACTCCCCTCCAYCCCTGCCAGTTTGTGCTTTGGCAAGGGCACGTGGCATGCAATAAACTCCGAGTCCTGCCAGCAGTGTGGGAGGTAGCAAAGGGTGATTTTTGTGCAGGCTGCCCAGCGCTGGCAGCGGGTCCCCCATCTTTGGCTCCAGGTGTCCCTTTTAGGCTATACCGTTTCCTTAGCACCCCCTGCAACTTCTCCTGCTACCCCCTTGTGCCCCCCCCCCAGTGCTACCAGGAAAGATACCTATTCCTTTCATCTTTTTATTTTTAGAGTGTATATACACACAGACATATATATGTCTGTGTGTATATATATTCTTCAATTTTATACACATACATACAGTGTTTGCACATAGGCACGTACTTCAAAATTACAAGGAGAAAATGCTTCACTGTTAGAAGTCCCTGCCTTCAAATGCCAAGGTCTCCCTAGTGATCCCCAATACTCACATCTGCTGCAGTTTCCTTTGAGAGAAACTTCTTTCATCCCAGAGGAGATTTATTTAAATGATGAGACTTTTCATTTAGGGCACTTTCTAATTAAACTACCAATCTTCAAAGCTTTTGCCTTCTAAGACTCATTGTTCTTTGCACAAGATGAGAAGGCAGTCACAATTAATTGTCTTTATAGAGACACATATCAGTTAAAAAAAATATATATATATTTAGCAACTTGCAGTTTCATGTCCTTGAAATTAGAAATGCTTGTATAGTT
Organism: Oceanodroma leucorhoa; assembly: GCA_030449065.1. Taxonomy (NCBI): domain Eukaryota; kingdom Metazoa; phylum Chordata; class Aves; order Procellariiformes; genus Oceanodroma; species Oceanodroma leucorhoa. The sequence continues at coordinate 18,014,061 of JASVER010000012.1, forward strand.
TAATATAGGGAAATAGCCAGCCTTTGCTGTGYTAGACACAGGCCCTCAACATATCCCAATGTCCATGGCATGTTTTAAAAACATATAAATGCTTTGAGATCTTAATTGTATTGTTCTTTAGTTCCATATATTTGGCTACTACCTCACATCTGAGATTTCCATATTCTCATCTATGAGAAACTGATTATTACAAAAAGGATAAAATCCAAGTCGCACTATATACTATTTTCCAATTAGAAGAGAGAAGGAAAAGGAGAGTTTTAATGTCAAAAGGATTACAGGAGAGCGCCTACCTTATAAGCAAGGAGTTAGACAGACAGGCTGAAGTGAGATGAAGCATCAGTTCCCTACTGCCTCTCCACTGAGTTCCCTTTTACAAGGGTGTAAAGACAGCTGGTGAACCCCTGTAGGATAAATTCCCCAACAGAAGTGATCTCGACATTAACATTACCACAAACATCCTGAAAAATACTTCTGGCATGCCCTTGCTCTGTTGGTTATCTTCACTGACAAAGCATTGCAGCCCTGACATCCCCATAGCTTTTAAGCACTTCTACAACCTTCTTGGACCACTGTGTAACACCACTATAGACATGATAAATGTTCTGCTTGGAAACCTATCTGCCAGCTTTCTATTATTGGTATCTTGGGCAGGATTCATTTCCTCTAGGTCTAGAGGTCCACACTGCAGTTTTCTATATCTGAATTAGTCTTCCTAGGCTTCCTTTATAATCAGTGGGGAGAAATAAGCACCTTCAGGCATAATTCATCTGACTCAACTAAAACATCTACTTCAGGATGATAACAACTGTGCCTTAGAGATGCCTGCTTCTCTATGTAGGGTGACAATTCAGGATTAGATGGCTGCATTTAATCAAATAAATTCTGCCATTTATGTTTGAAAGCATCATTTTCTCCCCATGCTCCCAACGTGGAGCATGACACATGGGTACTGAAATCTTATACAGTCATAAGGGGAACCTATACATGATAGCATGCTAGAGAGTTTKCCCTCTAAAGAACTGCTCTTGTTTTGAGAGTACAGACTCAACATTTCCCAACAGAAGGAAATGATCAGTTTGCTCTAATTAATGTGGCTGAACATGTGTACTAAAATGGACCTCTTCCATTTTCCACCCTTATGTTCAATAATTTGACAGAATACTTCATGCTCTTAGGTGCCTATTTCAATCCAAAACACTCTCTGATTAGCACTTGCAGCTAATTTATTTGTTTTCATTTACTTCCAGCTTGCTCTCTAATGCTCCAGCGTGGCACTTTTTTAATTCTGAACACAGCAGAAGGCCTTCCTGCGAGAATAGCTTCCCTGAGCTTTCCCATGGGGCTTTCAAGCCACAGTTCATGGATGAAGTGGCAATGGGAGGACATACACAACCTCCAGTCATGCTAGTAGTGCACGAGGCAGCTGTCATTCCCACCCACTTCCCAAGTGAATAGGTTTAATCCTTTTGACCAGTGCAGACAAGGAGACAGGGTGCCAGCTGAAGCTTGCCCCTTTGGGATTTATAACACGGGTGGCTGCTAGGGCCATTTCTCTCAAGGTTTTAAATGGGAGTTTCCCAGAGGGAACACAGGTGGTCACTTTGGAAACTAGTTGACTTTCTCAGTCCTCAAGTCCATTGTATTTAGTGTCATTACTACAAAGACAGACCTAGCTAGGCTTTATTTCATCCATACACTCAAGCAAGGTACCACAGTGTTATAAAGATTAACTGTGGACTTTTCTCCACTATCAGGAGCTTAAGCCCAGGGATAGCTTTCTCCAACAGGAAAAAAAAAGGATGCTTTCTGTTAATTTTAATCCTTCATCCAGCTTCTGCCAAGAAAGACAGGCTTACTCAGTGTAAAACATGGAGGTAAAGCTCAGCCTAAGAGAGGAAGCTGCCAATGTTAAATATGCTTTAAGACAGCCTACCAACCACACAGATTGCTCCAATTTTCTTTCCTGAACTTCATGTGTGTAGTTTACTTGCTGAGGTGCCAAGTGCCCTAAGGATAATGCCAGATCCCTTCGTGGCCCATATGCAAGCATGTGGCATGGATAACCTGCCCCAGAACGACACTGGTGATGTCTCATCTGGTGTTGTGTCATCTGCCATCCTTGGCAGAAAAGGTCTTTTCTGGTCCCACTGCTGTCAAACAATACCTCTTGCCAACAGCACTGAAATCAAGTATGTGTCACAGTTTAGCTTCAGCCATCTGAAATGGAAAAAAGGATCAACTTTCTAGTTAAGCACCAAGTTAACTTGACAAGGAGGAGAATGTGGCCCTTTGAAGCACAGTTATTTTCAGCCACACTCTTGTTTCTGGAAAATTAATTTTCTTACTAGAGAAAATAAGATTTGGAGAGAAATCTTACAAAAATTATTCTTCATGGATACATCCTTGAATTACATCTTTTTATGTAAGAGACCTTCAACCTGTACCTCTGCTTTGGGTACAAGAAAACCCAAGGACCTCCTTCTGTCTTATTATCCTTAATTTAAGCATATCGAAGTGTACTTAGTCAAAGATTTTTTCCACTGGCTTTACTTGGAGAGGAGTTTACAGCTGCTGACCAGGTAAAGTGTCTTTAAGTTATTTATACTGTATTCTATTGCTGCACTAGCAACTAAGAAAATCACTGCAGCCTTATACAAGGCATGATGAACATTTTGTTTTGCCACGTCTGAATCCATGTTCTTAGAAGTTTAAGGCACTTAAACTTAGATGGCTCTTCCTCCAAGGAGACACCTTTTGGCATGGTGATTGTAATGGATCAATTAACAGGTTCGGCATTTGATTTCAATTCACTCTGCACACCCATCAAAGGTCCTAAGCACTGGTGCTTTAGGAGAGCAGGCATTTTCTAACTGCCTGAACAGATGGCTGGGAAGCAAAGTGCTTGTACCCTAATCCTAGCTTGCACCTTCAAAAACTCATCTACAGTTCCACACCTGAGTGAAATCATAATTTCAAGATTAAAAAAAAAAAAAAAACACATTATAAATGCAAAGTACCACTAAGAACATTAAGTCACTCTTAATGGTAAGGTCCTTGTCTCAAAGAGCTTTTCAGCATCCTAGATGCTCATTACATTTCCACCTGGTTCTCCAGGCTTAATAAATCACCCAGTGTTTTCAGTATTCCCCCTTGACACTCATAAGGCCCACATTGTACTTTCTTCATCAAAAGAAGTCCTCGAGAAGTTCAAGCAAGAGCTAACAAGGCCATCTGCAACCTTTCAGTGCACTTAAGCTGGGTTTCTACCTTGCAGATCAGAAGCACTGGAGCTGAAAAGCAAATCTCCTACCTGGGAGATGCATCAGGAATGATTTGCTGCTGGGTTCTCTGCTGCAGAGCTAATGGACAGTGCTCATGGCTCAGACTACTTGCAGACTGTACAGAGATGGGCAGGGGAAATGTAACCAACTTGCTGTGCCAATTGGTATGGATGGGGAAGAGCCAAATGGGAGCATTTGGTCAAATTGCACAGAAAGATATCCTAAAAGCTGTACAAAACAGGACTGAGCTCGACTTGTCCTCAAGACACTTTTGCCACTAGARCAAAAGGAAAATACTTAGTCTACCTCTCCTGGAACACTAAGTCATCCTTTTTTTGCATTGCTTTGTAGCTAAAGCAAAAGCCAAAAACTTGTCTTTAACTTCACTAGTCTCTGTGTTTCTAGTACACAAGGAAGGAAATAGGGGGGCAGGAAATATTTAGCTTCTCTCCCTGATCACAGACACTCTGATGCTAATATTATCAAACATCTGAAAGGTTAATAAAAAAACCCCAGCCAATTAAAGTGTCATGTACTGTTGGCAATCCAGATGTCCAAACACAGAAAAAAATGGATAATTAAMGCTATATGTATGTGAATTTTCCATTGCCACTCATTATTACTACCATAATTCTACGTACTGAAAGAAGGGCTACATCTCTTTTATAGAGAAGGTTTATTTCATTAACTCCATATCTACAGGTAGGAAAACTGCAGTAGTGCCTAGAGGAACAGGGGCACCATTAAGCCTAGGTATTGAATATAATTGAACAGATAAATATAGTCCCTGACACAATGTTTGCAATATAGCAGATGAGGGAAATACTATTAAATGATACTTAATTCTTTTAAATCACTACAATTTTAGATACTTAAGTATAATTTATTTCCTAAGGTTGATACTCAATTGCGTTAAATATTTAACCAAGATGAAATGTCCTTTAAAGATATGCAGGAAGTCAACTAGATGTTGAAAGGCTTTCTCAAGAAATCGGTACCTGAGGTTCTTTATCCTGTTTCATGGAGAATAGGAGACCTTTATGAGCTTTTCTGTGGTTGTAAACAGAGCTTTAGGAAAAAGCAAGCAGTTGATTCTATGCCTTTTGGCTAAAGTTAATAAATACAGGCAGTCTTGATTGCCTTTTCAAACAATTCTCCTATATATGACTATAGCAATAGCACTAGAAGCTTCTTTATAGCTGGTAAAACATAATTTTTAACCACACAAAACTAGGTGGAGAAGGAGGCATTTGGATTCCTCACCCCCTACCAACTGAATCGTTAATTCTCTAGCATCTGTAGCATATATATAGGAATAAAAATATCCTGACTGAAGAGAACAGTTTTTGAACATGCCTTTAATGTTCTGATCAAATGGTCTTAAAGGGCAGTAGACTCTTAAATGAAAAGCAAAGGCTTGAAACAGCAAGAATTGCACAGATTGACATTTTTACTATAGTCAGAAGAAAGTTCCTGTGCTCATCAGTCTCTTTTTTTGACAGATAAGTGATCCAAATATTGCCTCTCCCAGGGGTCCCAAGCAACATTTGTGACATTCTTAAAGGCAGTTACTTTTTAGTCTGCCTGCTCTGAAACCACACATATAAATACTTAATAGCACAGCTTATGAAAACTTTTCAAAGGCAATTGCCTTTCCCGTGACACACCTTTGGCTGGTTTTACATAACTGCTTTTAAAGTGCAAGTGCTCTAATCATCATCTATGGCAAATTGAGAATATTAAAAAGACCTATTCCCATAAGTAAGTCATTGCAATTTATAACACCATTTTTATTATCAACCTGCAACACAGCCAACACATGCAGCTGAAGAAGCCTGAAGAAATAATTGTTGTTATTATTATTCTTATAAGATGAAAGTGGCACATACAGTTGCAGTCAAAAACCAAATACTTCAGCTTCACTTTCAGACTGGAAAATAACTTTGTTGTGCCATGGAATCAAGCAAATTAAGAGCCCCCTGCTACCAATTTCCTAAATGGATGTCTCTTCTCAACAATTATACTGCAGACTTCTGTTATCACACCACCATCAGTGATGCAGGTGAGCTTCCTCCTAAGGCATACTTCTTACCCACACAAAAACTCAAGAAAGCACACTCACAGAAGCTGAATAAAAGGTCATAAATACCTCTTCTCTACTCTTACATGTTAGCAAAAGAAAAGCCACCAAGACACCAACTTCTTGTACTTTGAAGACTAGTCAATATCCTCATCCTGGATATTCTGTAACAACCATCATGGCAGCAAAAGATTTTTAATTACATTAGCCTGAAAAAAACCTGCATTATTAAGAAACAATCAAACAGTTCTTTTCTTAAAGCCTATCAAGGCTAACAGACCTTWAGCATTGGTCTGGCAAGTGCTCAACCAGACAGGGAAAAACATGTATGATACGGTCAGTGGCACAGGGCAAGGAGCCCCAGCTGGAATGCATCTATTTTTCTAGATGAAAGGAACATTCTGGGGAAAAAGGACTGAGAAATAATCGCCTTGTGTTCAAAACGCCTGATATGTCTGATGAACAAAACATCTTTTCGTTGCATTTCGTTATCCCACCAGGAGTGGATGAGAGAAGAAGAAAGAAAGAAGGATCTGATGCTTCCCTGAATACATCACTGCTAATAGCAGTCCTCTGAGGCTCCAGCTATTCACCACAGGTTTGTTTCAGAGACCCAAACCTGTAATAATCACTTGTCTTTACAAAGTTACCTCGAGCAATGTGCAAGCATTTGACCATGCTAACATCTGTAAATACTGAGCATCATTATTTCAGAGTTGCTCTGCGGCACGACTTTCTAGGGATCATTAGTGGCACTCCACACCATGGCATCTGAGCAACCTTTGATGAAATTAAATGGCTCTGATTAAACTAGCCCACAGTCAGACCAAAGAAGAACAATTGCAAGCTGTAACAGATTATTTGAACTAGATACTTTCTAGCCTAAGTGCATTTTATTCCTCACTCCAATCCTTCAATTCCAGGACTATCTGCACAGCTGACAGTATTCATATTTATGAAGCACAAGTACTGGAATGTTGTTTTACATACAGAGACACATAAGTCATTCATTCACCTAAGATCTCCTAGTACCTTTGCAGGCACGAAGGAACAGAAGGGACCCTACCACCTGGCTTGGCACCAGCTGCTGGACATCGCGGGGCATGTGGGATCCTGGGCGTGCAGGGTGAGGGCCAAGGTGGCAAGGAGATGCCACGGTGCAGAAGAGAGAGAAATCAGTTCAGGGAGGCGTGAAGGTGCCAGTACACTTGCTCAATCCGTATTGCCCTGCTCCAGCATCCAACAGGGACCTTTCCAAAATTGTTTTGGCACAGATATCAACTTCTTCTAACTGAATAACGATCCCTGGCATTTAAGCCAACTTATCTATTTCTTAAGCCTGAAGAGACACACTTTGCCACAGCTCTCTAAACTGGGTGGAGGCAAACCAGCAAAAAGGGTGGCTGAGTTCACTGCTTTGGGCAGAGGCAGCTGTTTTGTCATGCATTACGCACAAACACCAGCTCCATCATTCTTGCTGGATGTTGCTGCAGAAGAAACATCTGCACAAAGAACATACTTCCTTCTTGCCATCCAACTTCAACACTGCTCACTACAGGAAAAGCAATTATCTCTTAATCATCACAGAAGTCAGAAGCCAAACATAAAAGCAGCATATATATATATATAAAAAAAAAAAAAAAAAACAAAAAACCAGACCATGTCAGGTACCCATTTATCTAAATTAAAATCTTTATCCATTTCAACATAATAAGGAGCATAAACCTACTGATCCCATTAAATACATCTGAAACATCTTACAGCAATGCTTTTCATCACAACAAAAGGTTAATCTAATGATCCTGTACCTTATTTGACAGTTATTAGAAGAAGTCAGATTTTATTTTAGGGGTTGGGTTTTTGGGGTGTTGTTTGTTTGGGTTTTGTGGGTTTTTTGTTTGCTTTTTTTGTCAGGGTTGGTTTTGTTTTGTTTTGCTTCTTTCTTCAGTGTTCTTCTGCACGTACTTCCCACGTTATACCTCATCTCCAACTGAGATACATGAGAAACCTTCATGGCATTTAAAGGTCTGCAGCATTTTTTCCACTGCTAGCTGAAAATAATAGGGAAGCAAGGACTTCAGTACATTTGAGCTTTTTTCCCCTCCTACAGCGCTACCTCAAATCACATGTTTTCTGAAAGCTCCTATGCTGTTTGCTATAGGTTTTTTTAAATTAAAATTTGGATTTAGATTAATTGATGAATAAATGGTTATGYCTATGAGGTTTTCTTCCATGCAGTGCTCCATACTTTCTAGTGAATTGAGAGTATTGACAGTCAGTATTGTGGTCAAACCAGGTCATATTGGAGTAATCAAAAGAAAAAAAATATAGGTGCAATATTAATAAAATGTTATTTCCAACACAACAGATTCAAAGATTTTAGGACAAAGTTAGCTGCATGACGCAAATTAGCTCCTAATGAAAAAAATTTCATTATCAGAAACAGAGAGAACAAAGCAACTGGAATAAGTTATTTGCAGAAGGAAAATACTGTGATTGCTTGCCTGGGTCTAAAGCAATCCATTTGAATTATCAGAAAGGATAATAAATGTTGCAGTAGAGGTCAAGCAACAGCAAACCTGGGAGCTGCAGCTAATGGTGTTAAAACTTTTCAACCCCAGAAGGCAGAGTTAAACACCTACAGAACAGGCAGAGCTTCCAAGACAATATATTTTATTTCTTCAGATGCTGGCAACCACATTCATTTTACCTGTTCCAACAGTTTTTCCTAATATAGCAAGTCACTAACCAGTGACTTTTTAGATAGTCCTTACATCCTGCTGTGGATTTAGCCCTGTAGTCTTTTTTAGGATTTGCTGCACTACATACTACATAACACAAACATATCACAAAGGTACTGTGATAGAGCTGGACAGGCCATATTAAATTAGTGTCATCAGCTAGTGATTTGGCTATTTCTCCTCAGGCTTGCTAGTTTTACTTGAAGCCATAGATAATCACGTCAATTGGTTACAGAAAGCACCCTCTTTCTGTATGTATATATAACTATCTGTAGCTAGATCTGTATCTTTTAAAGAAAGTCTAAATCTTGGGACTATGAGGGGGAAATGTTTTCTATATGTGACCTAGCTACATCCTAAAGATTGTGAATTAAGAAACAAAGMGGTAAAAGAATCCCAGAATGTAATGTCATCATTTAGTAGCTAAAAATGGAAAAAAATGAAATTAGAAGAAGAAGGGACTATACAGATGTGGAGACTTGCCTGAAACTGTTCATTGCTCCTTTCCAGAAGAGTTAACATTAAAATATTCTTCAGCTTCAAAGAGCAAAGACTCATTTGAACACTGAAGAAATGTAGTTTTCAATAATGACTTCTTAAAACAGAAAACATAGAAATGATGGGCAAAACCACAATGCAATATATACCTGTGTACCTACATGAGGGCATACAATGTGAGACCCTATACTATATTTCTCATTACTTGTCAACAGTATATTGCTGTTAAAATGTTAAAAGCCTTTTTTCCCCATAAATTTCAGCAGCTTCAAAGGGTAAAACTGAAAAGGCAGTTTAGCAGAGAGCTTCAAAGTTATAATTTCATCTTTTCCAGTCTCCTGGTAGAAAAATAGTTTGTCGTGCTATACTCCATAGTTAAATCCTCCAATTTCCCAATGTGAGAGCTGGGCTGTAAGCAATCCAGGGAAAGGAATTCAGTGTTTCCAACAGCGCTAAGCACCATGCTGCTCCCATACATAACAAACAACCCAGATCAACCAGAAGCAATGGCTCACCTTTGATTTTTCCAGGGCTCTTCCAGCCTCTGAAGATCAGTACATGAACCATTTGCCTCTGTCCTTTACTGCTGCTTTTTACCATGTTATTATGTGAAAGCACATCTTATAATCTTTATCTTTCTCAGAAACTACAGGCGCCATAGACAGCCTACAATTGCTGAGAATACACTGGAGGTTTTTGAACTCTCCTAAAGCAGTTCCGAGTACTGATGTGCCTTCTGCAGATTTGGGGAATTAGATACAGTCAGTTTAATGCTTCTCTTCACCACCAAATTAATATTACATGTTGTCACATGCAAGTACTGTCAAACACTTTTTTTTTAAACAGTCCTTGTGAAATGTTTTGAAATATATTGCAAGTATACACCAAGATTACAAAGAAACATTTCTTATCATATAAAAAGACAAATTTCATTTTCTCAGCATATAACTTAAGGAGAAAACAGCTGCTAGAATTATTGCTCCTTTATGTTAGTATTATAATCTAAATCTAAAAGATAGCCGTGCTCAATTCTCTTTTGAAACTGCATACTTTTTTTTTACTTAGGAAACAAAGAGCTGAAGTGCTGTCTACAAGCATCCCTAGCATAAAGTAGTACCTAAACTTCTCTACGGTGCTGAAGGCTTTCATAATTGCAAAGTTATGTTTTAAAGGATCTTAGAAAGCCAACATCAATAGATTCTCAAGGCGGGGGGGGGGGGAATCAACAACCATAAAAAACCTTTGAAATTATGAAATTTTGTTTGGAAATAGTGTCTTAGGCTTATCATTTAAGATTCTTTAGCTGCTTTATCATCCATGAATAGTTTTGGGGATCAACTGAAGCTGGATAATCTTGTTAGACAATTGCTGTCTGCACTGAATTCCTAGGACAACAATAAGGTTGTTTTTCGTAATTAATTCTGAATCACCTGCTTAAATTTTAAGAAGCCATTTACAGTCATCTGTGCTGTATGTCAAGTGTCACAACTACATCAGAATTATGCAAAGGAAAAAAGTTGAGCGTGACAGTCTGTTATTTTCCTATCAGAAATGAAAAYGAGTTCACAAAGCATTAGAGAGCTTAAGACCTTATTTAGTAATCACAGTGTCTGCAACAGGAGACCTGACAGATCCAGGAAGCTTCCTAGGGAAGATAAATCCTTGTTTCTGTGTTTGGACGCATTTTAACACTGTCCTGCTGCTATGATCTTTCTCAAAAGTGTTGTACCCCTAAAAATATACCCAAGGCCAAAGGCTTCTAGGAATTATTCAGCAAGTTGTGATGCCAGCTGACCACAGAGACGGTTGTTCCCTGCCAAAATGTGGTGCTGAGATCCCTGTCCTGACCTCGCCCAAGTCATTTCCAGATCAGCTGCCGGTCTGGGCACGGCGTTGGCTGCTCCAGCTCGCCTCCCTCCCTCCCGTCCTCACCGCAGCAGCCCCGCGCAGAGCCAAGGAAACGTGCCAGCTTGCTCAGACAGCTCAGAAATCCCAAACGCAGACTTCCACTGCACCGCGTGGACATGCTATTGGGCATCCTGGTTCTTCAAAGAAATTACTGGTTTTGCATACATTCAATGCAATTCAGCAGCAGCRTGGTATCTATACACACGCGTGTATATACCGGGTGTACTCCAGACCCCTCCTCCCCAYGCATTCCACTTCCTCAAGTTCTCCCCCCAGCTTTCCCATCTGATGCACTCTCACCGGCTCCCCTATCTCCAAAGCTCTCCTAGCTACACTTTTAATTTTATGCAGGCTGTCCTGGGACTTATTTTTCTAAATACTAGTACTTTTAAAGGAGATCATGTTGTAATGCAATAATAAACTGAAGTAGAGAGAAAGGCATGCTCAGGAGCTGCAGAGTCTTTTGAAACTGAAAAGGAGGAAAGCTAAAGCCTGATCTGCACTAGAGAAGTTTTGCCAGCATAGCTGCATCCCAGATTTTAGACGTAGATGCTTTATACAGGCCCGGAACAAATGCTTTTTTGCCATTAGCACTTATGCCAATTCACTGAGTGAATTAAACTCTTCCGGCTAAAACATTCAGTTGTGTCAATGGTTGGATTTAAATCTTTAAAAAAAAAAAAATTAAAAACCCACACACAACTGGAAAAGCATCTGAAAGCAGCAAATGATGACTTCCTAGGTATCTGGTACCTCCTCCCTTTGAAAGATACATTCCCTAGACACAAGTTTCCTGTGGTGCTCATGGAGAGTCTGACCAACCAGTTCCCTGCCCACATTAATGCTCTGCCTGCACACAGGAGAAAGCACGTACAAGAACRGCTCTATGTTTTGTATTACCAGCACTGTGGCACTCCACACAAAGTACAACACAAGTCACATCATTTTTAGTACAGACCTAAGTTTGAAGGCACAGAATCTGGATTTTGGAAAGACAGCCCCCAACCTAAGCGTTCACAGTGGTGAATAAATCAATCTTAGTAGAAACATCTAAAAAAAAAAAATTCGCARTGCCAGTTAGGAAGCACCAGTCTCAACTGTGTAATTACACCGCTCTGCCTCTTCACGATGCGAACTCTACCAACAGGGAGTCTCTGTTTACCCGTGGAGGAGGCTGACAGCTCAGGTCTCGGCAGGCTGGCGCAGTACCACACGGTGTGGTTTCGAGTCCACTGCGAGTCAGTCCAGCCAGTGATCTAAGCCTGACCTGAGGACAGTTCAGTTACCGCTTCTAAGATGAAAACTCCGGGGCAGGTTCCCAGGTTGAGATTTTATCTGACAGCTCCAGTACAGGACCTTCCTGTGCAAGTATCTCAGACCCACTTAGTAAGCTTTCCACAGTCTCCCACCTGCCTGTTCAGAGCTCCACCTGTGCTCCCAAAGTTCACTTTTTCCACGCTAAGCTTTTGTGTAGCAGTTTCAAGAAAGACCCTGTGCATTACAGACCTTAACAAGGCCATCCTCCACAGCCCACGCTCGCCGCTTCCTGGGGGTCCGCAGTTTGCCAGCACTTCAGACGAGCCACAGTCTGTTGCACCATTCCCCCATGGCACGTCCTGCTCCGTGCGGCGGTGGCGGGTCTCTGCACAGAGCAGGGCCCAGGTCCCTTTGCCACCCAGGCAAAGAGCAGGAGCTTGCACTCACCCTTCCCCTCCTCACACCCCTGACAGGGTCTCTCCCTAGAGCTGCCGTGGTTCACTGGCGGAAGTCACCAGGGCAAGGCAGCTGGCACCCTCTGACAGAAGAGCATTGTCTGAAGGAAAAAACCAAACATTCTTCCACAACAAAATCCTTTCCCACAGATGCATCACTTTGATAAAGCTTATACAAATCCTGCCTGGTTTTCTGGCAGCGTGTAGATCCTTTCCTCTCTGTCTTTCCCAAGGAGACTGGAAAAAACATTCTGAGTTCTACTTCCGCTAAAAAGTTGATGCTCTTAATTTTCCTCCCACTTCCAAACCCACCAACTTTAAGGACTGCTTTGTTTGTTTTGCTTAAAATACTTCTTGTCCAGGGCTACATGCACATCATTCGGAGGAAACAGCCTGAATTGTCTCAGTTAGTCCTGATAAAGAAAATGTTAGAGAACTGCTGTTTAGTGCAAACCCAATGCAGAGTTTACTATCTGATAGGCCTATTCCATCACATACAGATAACAAGACCTAGGGAAAGACCTTCAGTCTATGAGATTATCAGATGAGGACTAGAATAAAGACAAATGACATGGTGAAAAGAAGTACAGGGAAAGGCACTGGGAAGTATGCGGTAAGATAGTCTTTGCAAAAAAGCATCAGTCTCCAAAAACTAGGCAGAGATGAGATTGCAGATTATGTGAATTTTGCCATCTCTCCAAACTGTAAGTGATTAACCACAGACTTGTACTGTTCTTGTGTCACGCAGAACCCCCGCTGCAGAGGARGGGCACACTGACGCGTCGCCTTCACTCCTCTTCCAACAAACTCTTCCGAGACCAGTTCTCCCTCAAAGCTGTCCTGGTGAGCGCACAGCAGAAAAATAAATATCCTACTSTTGGCCCAGGTGATAGTTTGAAAATTATGTTTTCTTACATTGCAGATTGCAATAGAGATCTTTTCTAGACACATATGTGAAAATATTGATTGTTTTGTTACTGTCCACGAGTAAACAAGGTAGTTTCTTCCAGTTGAATATGAGCTTTCACAGCTAGTATGTAACAAAAACCACATTTGATAAAATTCCCAAGGAACTAGGACATACAGTGCCCACATTATCTTAGAAGTCAGGTAATACAGGAGCCATTCCACCAAAATGCTTATTAACTAGAACACACTTTTTTTTTTTTTTTTAAGTTGAACTCCTTTTAATATAGTTTCAGAGGTAGCTGTATCAGTGAAGAAGGTTTGTGACTTACAGCTGCACGCACATGCGTTTTCAGAGGGCTGGCAAAGAACGCATGGCCCCAAAGCATAGGGATGAGCAGGAAGTGGGAGAAACAAGGCTGCATTTTATTACCATTCAAAGGAAGTAAAACTGCCCTTCAACCTCCTTGCTCCAATGCTGCTTTGCGATTCCTACAAGTTTCAAGCCCTTATCTGAAAGGCAGTGTTTTGAAATACATCCAAAGCCATTCTGCATTTTCACCTCGCTGTACAAATTTAGTTGATAATCATGAAAGCAAGCTACTCCTGTACTGTATGAAACTAGTTGTACAAATTATATACACAGATGGGTGATAATCACTTCTTTGATTCACTGCCAATACAAAGGAAAACTTGAAACAAAAACAAACAAGGCCTTTACTTTTTCTTCAACAGAACTAAAAAAAATTTTTAAAACATCTTTTCCTAATACAGATAATTTTTGGTTGAATGGAACATTTCAGGCTGTCCAATGAAACTAAATTAAGAGTGGGTGGCCAAAAAGTGGGGCTAGGAAGTAAGTGGCCCACTCATGATACAGAGGGTCCAAGTTCAGGTCCTGACCACCCATCCAAGGGGACATGTGCCTCTAAGAACAGGGTGTTGACCACATGGTTACATGGAGGTTTGTCCATATAGAATACTTGCCATTGTGAAGGTACCATTTTACTCAGTGTAGAGCTCACATAGGGGGATGGGGTGCCCAGACACTGCTTCATTTCTCACAGATATTTATTTACACACCTCAGAACATCAGCAGCAGAAGAGACGGCAGGAAGCAGCTCCCACAGGCACTATTGTCTAGGACCTGGTCCTGTGGGGCTCTTCCACACCATGTACAATACAAGGGGCTACTATCCAGACSACTATCCTGAGACCTCTGAACTAGGGATTCAGACCAGCCTCAAATAAGGGAGGAAACTGAATCCCCTCTTCTAATGAATTATAGAAATAAATCACTGCCWTCTTCTCTGGAGAACTATGAATATAGGTCTGAAATTTTCCCTTTCTCCAGCCAAAATGTTCAAATTCATAACAGGTTCACTGTCCAGTTAACCAGCAACTGAAGCTGCATTTGGGAGGCACGTTTACTGTTTTATATGAGCAAGCCTGTCATCCTGTGGACCATGCTGTTCTTGCTGCTCCTCCTTTGACTCTCCCAGAGGACTGGTTGAGAAGCTGGCTTGCCTTCTCCCCATCCCCCTCAGCTAGATTAAAACAGATGGCAGAGGGACATGAAATAAAGAGCAAACACAGATGAGTGACTAATTTTCCAAAAGGAGACAAAAAAACCAAACCCTCAACTTCAACACTAGAAGCAGCAAGGAATGCATAATCACTTTCTGAACATCATTCTTCCATATAAGCAAATGCAGCAGTTGCTACAGATATGATTACAATAAGCAGGGGAGGTATCCTCCAGGCAGGCTTGACAAGCAGTATAGGACTACACTGCAGTCCAACAGATGCAAGTAGAGAACATGGCAAAGGCACCAAGGAGTGCATCACAGACTATGTAGCAACCATGCTTCCCAGGCAGGTTTTGCTGAGTGCTCTGCTCATGGTTACCTGGCTGAGTTTCAAGCTAGCTCAAGTGGTACCTCCCCAGGAACCTCAGTGACACCTTTGAAGTGCAGGAGGCAAGGACCTGCCCCCATGACAGAGGCGCGGGAATCCCTGTTATGTGAGGTTGTCACGTTTGGGCTTGAAAAGTCTGGTATTTTGCAGACTGGAAAACACAGAGCACTTGGTAATGCTCATGAAGTAACGAAGCAAGGACCAAAGCCTTCTGGAGGGAGATGTGTCAAAGGACTCATAGCCAGCATGCTGCAATTTATACAGCCTCAATAGGAAACATGAAGGTGAGTTAATTACACCAGGGAGATGAGGACAGGAGCTATTTCAGTGCTTCACTCTGCTCCCTTGCCAGAGATTACTGCCTTTGCTCTGGTCCTGACGGAGTTGGTGCTTGCATCTCTCTTGTCAGCATCCAGCGGCACGGGGCAAGTTCACCTTCCCCGGCAGCTTGAGCAAGCCCTCAGACTTTGCATCTCAGCTGCTTCAGTGGAAGCACTACCTCCCTCCTGTCAATTTTGCTCCAGGACCAATAACATGACAGAGCAGACATACGGAGTGGTAACTTTCAGGGCTAAATCTGTCAGACTTTGTCATTTTAGCCATTTGGGATTATTTCTGTTGGCTGAAAGAATTTAAAGAGCCGTCCAGAAAATTAAAGCAAGCATCATCTTTGTTGTGCCTGACACAAAGTATACGGTGGTGTATCATTTTGCTAACGCAGGGACTCTTAGACTGGAAACACGGCTAAGAAAAGCATCAAATGCAGGTTTACTACGCAACATCTGTGCCTTGCATTCAAGGCACAGAAATGGACTTTTCTTTGCCATTCTGTAAGAAATCAGAGTGCCTGTGTTCAGGCAATAAATAGATTTGTACATCTCTAAGCTGGAGCCATGTATTCTCCAGGACTCTCAGACTTGTTTCCTTCATGTGTTATACTGATACTCAGGGCATACTGCAAAGCCTGTCTATTTACCTATGCTTGTCCTGAGGGGGTGCTTGGGAGGCAAAATTCTGTATTATCTTTAGTTTGTATTAGTTCAATTGATTTATCTGTGATTTTGTAATTATTTGTGGTCTGTGTTTCTAGCAGTGGGTCTGTTATGACCTTCTACAAGTGGAAATGATAAATAACTCCAGTTAACTAAGACACTCAAGCAGCAAAAACTAAACAGCTTTTGAATTACTCCTCCAGCTTACCCATACATTTCAGGTCCAGAGTGTGCTCAGTCCAGTGGACTGAGACAGTACCACCCAAAACGGGGAATCCAAAGCATTACTCCAGCATGCACATATGAATGTTTGCTGACAGATGAAGAACTGGAAATAACCTCCTAGTTAAGCAGTAGATATAGGGGAAAAAAAAAAAAAAAAAAAAAAAAAGTCTTAAGCATGCAGAAACGCAGATTGGGTAAGGAAAGCTGGCAACTTTGTGATTTCTGCTTTGCACTTCAAACTGCTGATAGACATCTACTTTGCATTCCAGGAATGGCAGGTTTGCAGCAGCTGCCTTCAGCTGGCAAGTAACTCCTCTTATAAACATGCCAGTCACCCCTACCTTGTCCCAGGGGATGCACTGTGGCTTTAGGAGCCTTAGAAAGAATTATTGGGAAGAAAGAATTTCAGGACAGGGCACTAAGAATCAAGTGAAAATGCTCCTCTCCTCTTCCTCACCTGTTGGGACTCTAGGGTACAGGCTCAACAAAATACATATCCTCTATCAGATCCAGTAGAAGTTCACCCCCTTTAAACAGATTCATTTAATCCAAAAGAATATTATTTTCCTCTACTCATATTTAATACAATGGATTATTACTAAGCTAATTGTCATTGGTACATCACATGGTTGGTATCTAAAGGCACACTGCCACATCAGGAAACATTTTTACAAGCTCATAAATACTGGTTTCAGAAGCAATTTTAGCTGCCAAGCAAGGCTGGTACTTACAACTACTTTATCCTTCTATGGCTATTTTAGTCTTACCTCCAGTGTCAGGTCAGCCTATACAGGAACAGGTGATAAAAACAGCATAGCTGAATACAAGTACAGTGTCTTTCTATTCATGAAGAAAAGAAGTTTGTAGGACCAGTTTCCACAGGAGCAAGAAAGCTGGGCCTTTCTAACGGGCTTACAGATCAGTTTGGCCCATAGAGCAAGGGATCCCACTGGCAGGTGAAACATTTCACCATTGCAAAGCCAGGTGAAGCCTGTTTGAGTGAGAGAGATGGGCAGGACCTGTCTCTGCCACTGGCACAACTTTGTGTTTACTTAATGCACAAAGGCTGTTATTGCTGTCTGTAGCAATTTAAATACCCTTCTTTCCATCAGTTGCTCATTTTGCTTTCTGAGGACTGTTACTGCTTTTAAATTAAAGACACATTTTGCTAAGGAACACACATGGAAAAAAGCAAGCAAACATGCCCCCAGTACACTCAGAAAACTTGTATTCAAAAGCAGTACCTAAACTCTAATCGGCAAGTTTTCTCGCTGCCAGTGCTTAAAGCAATGTAAAATGAACCAGGACCGAAAATCAAGATTTGTAAACTTCTAACAGTTCAGTCTAAATTCAGGATCCCAAAGAGTAGGCTCACGATGCCTTTCCCAAAGGCATTCCCAGCCATGTTTCTCCAGCAACCAGTGTTTCATATTATTTTCCAGGTTTACTGAAAGGCAGAGGGGTGCTGTTTTTGAAACCTGGAAGGACAGACTAATGTTATTGAACAAGAGCAATTTTATTACTATTCTGTAAATCTCAGACATAAATGTGTGGTTTTGGGCTTAATAACATATACACGTGCTCCTGCAAAACTGAGGAGCAACAACAACATTCCCTTTTCTTTGAGTGGTGACTAGACAAATTCAATGTTTACTTTTGTGTTAAGGCTGCACAGACATTTTCCCCCATGCCTTCTGAACAAGATCAGCAGGATGATATATGTGCTTTTACAGACAAGGAAGTACTTACATTCTGGTCACCTTAACATGCYATATCTGGGAGGGAAGGAAAAAAGATTTGTAGAAGTGGCTAATTCCTCAAAAATAATAATGTTGGTGTATCCAAGATAACAGACACGCTATCTTAGGTGAACAGCAGCTTCCTCTGTTTACAGGGCTTTTGTTCAGCAATCGAAGGCTAATATTTCAACAGGTCAACTGAAATACCATACTTGTATTTTAATAGCAGTTATAGATTAATTTACTGTGTTAAGATCTATAATGAAGATAAAGCACAAGACATCATTTTCACCAATCTTAAATTCAAGACAATGTAATTCATTACACAGAATCGAAGCTTCAAGTCTTTCAAAAGTTTTCCAACAACAGCTGCATATTGAAAAGGTAATAATAAAAGACAATTCCAGCTGCAGCAAGAGCAAGTTCCATGGAATAAGAAATATTAGTGATAAGCTGATAGATTCGGCTTAGCCCTTCAAGAAGGGCACTGAGTTGCCAGTTCCACAAAAGTAGCCTTAAAAACATCTGGACTGTAAGAATTTCTTTGAAAGTAGTTACATGTCACTGCTGAACCCATTCTATAAGTGTTGAAATACAGATTTCTCTTCAGTTCAGCATGGCTGCAAGTTTGTTTTCATTCACCAAAGTAAATTCACTACTCGGAGAAGAGGGGTCCAAGCCTTCCATGCTTCCTTTTGAAGTCTTGTGTCAGGTATGTGGCCATAAGGAGATGCCGACACCACAGGGCAGAGGGACTGTGCCTGCTCTGTGAGGCAAGAGCTCAGTAGACTCACACAGGGATAACAGCAAAGTCCGAGCTGCAAGTACAGTGTGTAGTTATGCCAGTATGCCCACAGCACCGGGGGGTATCACCTGAGATTAGATCTTCCCTGCACTAAATGCATACAAGAGATAATTCGTGCTACTAAGAGAAGGCAATACAAATATGCAAAGTAGGGTAGCAGGGAAGAACTCCTGTAGCTATTTTACAGAGAATGAACTGAAGCACTTTTTAATGAATTTGCTCAAAAATTGACAAGGAAAGCCTACAGTAGAAGGGCAGAAGCCAGCTCTCCTGCATCCTAATCCAGTGCACTGTTTACAGGATCATCCTTCATACACCTAAAAGTGATTCAGTTGCTTGCTGAGGACAGAAGCCAGTGATGACCACTGGTTGAACTGAGTTCAACTTAGCAAGAGAAAATCCAGAATTAGTTCATCCTGGAAGTGATCAAGAGAGAGAAGCGGCAGTCCTTAAATGCTGCCAGCGTTTCAACTCCACATATTTATAAAACAATCTTTTTAGCTAACAATCACCCAATAACCTTGCGCGAATTCCCGCCACAGTTAGCAGATCCCCACCCCACTCGGATGAGAAAGCCACCAAACTTTGTGACTGGCAGTCCCGAGCAGCACAGCCCGCTGAATGGCTCTGTGACCTCAGAGGGAGCCACCGCCTTGGAGGCAGACCTTGTCACCATACTGCTGTCTCCCTTGGATGGAGCCACACTCTTTGGTCTGCACCGCAGCCCGCAGGGACCACCCTGGACACCTGCTGCCGGGGCTGCGAGGGCAACAGCAGAGGGTCTTAACAMTCCACATAGGAACAGGAGGGCAGTATGTCCAGATGGGTACCACTAAAGAACAGGTTATATGTCCCTCGAACAGGAGACCCCAGCACAATTACCTATCTAACAGCAGTACGCTAAAAACTCTGTGTGGTAGTCTTCAAGACTGCTGTGTTTCCATGCTAGCAGCCTGAACAAAATCTGAGTGTACCAGCCGGTAATCTTAAAACCACACAGAGAAGCATAACCAGTGCACATGGCAAGTAAGCACATTTCTGTCACTGTGCTTCTTATAAAGAGCCTCCAAATCACTGCAGCACTAAGGAAACTTCCTTATTCCTACACACCCATTTTGCGAACTCACCCATGCTATTTTCCTTACTCCATGGTCTCAAACTGAATAATCTTTCAAAAACTATTAATCAGCTTTCATTATCTCTAAACTGCTTTTTGCTTGCTTGCAATTAAGGACTAATATCCAAAGAGTTAGAAATTTATAAGGTAATTAACTATAATGAGTAACTGTTCTAAAATATGATCAACTGCTGGATATTAACAGAAGTCTTAGTTTTTCCAAATAAACTTTTTTTYCCCATGTATTTATACAAGCTTGAAAATGAAGATTTATTTATCAGAGCTTGAACATTCACCAGAAAATACTATATGTGCTATTCCTTCTCTGGAAAGCAGCTAGCTATAGACAAAAAAATCTGCAAACTAGCAATTACTGTGGATTCAGAAGGTTTTAAGGTGACACTGATATGATGAAAGATCTATTTTTATGCGTGTGAAGTACATTTCAAGTTCAGAGAGAGGAACACAGAGAGAAAGAGCACACACATGCTGTAATCAGCTCATGTACAGGACAAGATTCTGCTCAGTGTTTGTAAATATCACCATGTAAAATACATTCCCTTTCCTTGTTCCTCCATACAATTAAATATTGGTCAAGCAACGCTAACAACCTTTTTGAGCAAGTCAATAGCATATTAAGCATTGCCCAGGTTAGAAAATCAAACCAAATTAGTGAGCTGGGTCCAAGGTTATATACAGTATATGAGATTCTTTTTAAGCCACTCCAGCATAATACCAAAAAGATTTAGTTATGTTAACGAGACCCATTTTTCCTAAGAAAAATTATTCACGTATTTTACGTATTTCCCTACATGTGGCATCCAATGCAACACAAGCACAACCCACTCACTACACTCCAAAAGTTATCAGAGAAAAACCCACTTCATCTGGTAGAGCTTGCATGCACAAGAAATTGCATGTCAAAACTTRCAAGAGGATGAAATCTGATCCTCTKAACTGTGAGTTACAAGCTCTAGTCTAAAAAGCTGGAAACTTGTACTTCATCTGCCATCCGTAGAGTGCTCAGAAACCCTTCTTGATAAGAAAGTAGGGTGCACATCCTCAGAACATAACCAAGAATTTACTTCATCAGCGTTTCCCTGCTTTTTGCTTCCTGCAGACCCACAAGAGGAGTTACACTCTTTCTGTAGAGACAGTCATTAGCAGAACAACTACCATCCAAGTTTTCTGCAGTTTTCTTCGGCAGCAACCACAGAATGGCAAAACTTGAGGAAAAGTAATGATGTTCTCAAGACTCTAATCTATGTATAATATTTTAGTTAGACAATAAGTCAACCATTTGGAGCTTTGAAATCTATTCAGCAGTTTCATTTTAGAGCTGTGTAAGAGGAAGCTCTAAAGTGAAACTTTCAACATGCAATTGTTTCTTCTCCTGTTTGTACTACAATGTTTCACATTTCTGTTTTCTCTTGRAAACTATGTCCCAGTTTAGAAAGCCCATGTTTATCTAGACAAGGAACAACTCACATATGAGGAAAAAGGAGCTTATACAGAAAAGAGAGAAAAGAAGCATTATTCCTGCTTTCTGTGGATTAAAGTTTTCAATAGTCATTACACTGCTTAGTGGAATAGACAGTGCTAGCCTAAAAGCAGTACTTACTTTAGGATGAGATTGTCCACATTTAACCAGTTGTTTCAAGACTCCACTACAATCCCTTCAGRGTAAGCATTTAGCGGGGGGGGGCTCTGCATCCCGGGGGCCGCACTGATGCCGCTGCCCTGCTCGAGGAACAAGGCTGGTTCCCCCCGTAGCGATGCGCAGCACCCCGCAGGGCAGGGCCATCTCAGGCGCCACGGCACGCTCCTCTCCCCTGCCATGCAAACATGCCCTTCCCAACAGCATGACCAAGGAGGAAGAGGAGGCCCCTATTCTAGAGGCAGAGCATCCCACATAGTGCTAGCCAGGAAAATCTGTCTGCAGCCAGAATCATTTCTAATGATAAGTCTGAGGTTCTTGTAAGTTTGGGGCCCATAGTCTTTTAGGATGCCAAAAATCAAGACTTCCTGGAGGCTGAGGATGCACTTTCTGAATGTTTTTACTTTTCCAACAGATAACTGCTACTGGTAAAGATCACCTTTAAAAGGGAACATGGATTTAATAAACTCAACTGAACAAAACAGTACATCAGAAGAACTATTCAAATGGGTGACATCCAAGATTCTCATTTCCATTACCCTGTCTGTGCTTGCACTAATGACAACGGCCATCAATTCTCTCGTGATGACTGCAATAATTGTGACAAGAAAGCTCCACCACCCCGCCAACTATTTAATCTGCTCTCTTGCAGTGACTGATTTCCTTGTGGCAGTCCTAGTGATGCCCTTCAGCATTGTCTACATTGTAAAGGAGACCTGGATCATGGGGCAAGTGGTGTGTGACATTTGGCTGAGCGTGGACATTACATGCTGCACATGTTCCATCTTGCATCTCTCTGCCATTGCTTTGGACCGGTACAGAGCAATCACGGATGCTGTGGAATATGCACGGAAAAGGACACCTAAGCATGCTGGCATCATGATTGCAGTGGTATGGATAATATCCATTTTTATCTCCATGCCGCCTTTGTTTTGGCGGCACCAGACGACCAGCAGAGACGACGAATGCATCATCAAACACGACCACATTGTTTTCACCATTTACTCTACATTTGGCGCCTTCTATATCCCGCTGGCGTTGATTCTGATCCTTTATTATAAGATATACAAGGCAGCAAAGACATTTCACAGAAGAAGCGTCAGCCGGATTGTAAGGGAGGAGGTAAATGGACAAGTCCTTTTGGATGCAGGTGAAAGAAGCACCAAATCAGCTTCAATGCCCAGCACAGTGGAGAAGACATCAGATCCCCTGCTGGACTGCGATAAAATCAATAGCACCGTACGAAGCCCCAGGTCTGAATCTAAGCATGAGAAGTCATGGAAAAAACAGAGAATCTCTAGCACAAGAGAGCGAAAGGCAGCAACTACGCTGGGTCTGATCTTGGGGGCATTTGTGATCTGCTGGCTCCCTTTTTTTGTAAAAGAAGTAGTTGTTAATATCTGTGAAAGATGTCACATCTCAGAAGACATGTCTAATTTCCTAGCATGGCTGGGATATATAAATTCCCTTATTAACCCTCTAATCTACACAATCTTTAATGAAGATTTCAAGAAGGCCTTCCAGAAGCTTGTGCGGTGTAGGCAATATCTTTAAGAGCTTTTGTTCATATAAGAAGAACATACTCATTGTTTTTTTAACCTGTATAAATTTATATAACTGAGATGACATTTGTTGTATTTAAGGAAAAGCACCAAGACTCTGCATTTACATTAGGACTTTTTTGTATCAGTAGTACTGGGAGCATAAATTGCCCAAGTTTTAAAGAGATGGATCATCTGGGATCAGTTTTGCTCTGGAAAAAGAGGTAGCATATTGTAGTTCTGATCCAGTTGGGATTTGCACAGCTGCCTAGCTTGAAGCATAAGGTATTACCTTAAATATTAAGGAAACACATGCTTGAAGTAGATAAAGAAACAAAATTAAAAAAAAAAAAAGTAACCCTCAGTCGTCAATGAACTTTTAAGTAAAACAACACACAGGTTTTAAACCCTAATTGCAAATGAGAAGATAGAAAATTCACCTTGGAATTAAGACATGAGTTTATTAGTTTGGCACAGGCCTGCAGCATAGAGCCAAGCCATCCCCAGAGAAGGGTAGCAGCTTTAAACATACCTAGCACCATCCTATGTTGACTAGCTGAGTGCAGTTGCAGCCCTGCCTTCTCCCGTAGATGAAGGACTTCCCTGTGTTACGCTCTTGCAGCACCCCAGAGCAGCAGGCAAGGTGCTTTCACAGGTTACCAGTTTCATGGCAAGCCAGTGTTGTGAGCCCTCTGCCATTGCACACCCATGATAGACATGGGTCCAGCCCCAAGGGAAACAGCCAGACAGTTGGGACACCTCCGGTGAGCTGGGGACACAGCGCCTGGTGCTCTGAGACACCGATTCAGAGGGACTAGGGAGAGTAAAGCTTGTAAAGAGCAGCTGGTCCTCCTTATGGAGGTGTTAGAAGGGAGAGAAGCATGAGACACTCCTTTCTTCACGTCCTCATCCCTACCTTACACACCTGGCCAGGCACGGTCCCTGTGACTTTCAGCACCAAACCCAGCCACACACTTTGTGCCAGGGTCCCCGGAGCATTGCTGTTGGTGGGTGGCTTAGTGAGGTTTGGTCGAGGGCCACCTAATGAAGAACTCGGGCTGGCAGCTCTGGCTCAGCATGTTCAGCCCTCCACCCCCAGAAGCTCGACATCCCCCGAGTCTTTTCTTGACTGCCTCAAGCACTAGGGCTGTGCACCCTCTGTCCAAGCATGTGAGAAAGCAGAGACCGACCGCGGTGCTGGCAGCATGGGTCTGTGGAAAAGGCCGTGCAGCAGCTTCTCCAGTAAGGGCAGGGGGAGTGACCCCAGTATGCAGTGCACCCCTGGGGAGGGGATCCTGTGGGATGCTCACTGGCTGGCACCACTAAACCCCTCCTTCCTCCAGAGCATCTAGTCCATGTCCCCAGTCCCAGCAGAGCTAAAAGGACCTTGCAGGCACTCCAGTCAGCCCTGGCCAGCTGGTTCAGTCAAAGATGACAATGAACAATGAACAAATCCCTCTGTGGGCTGCCTGCTAAGGCCTCAAAGATGGCACCTTGGCCAATCTTGATTTACGTGCGCTAGATACCAAGCCACAGCGCTAATGAGTGCAAGAACAGCCATTGCCTCAAAACCAGCAGTGCAAGTTTGCCAACAGCTAAAGGTGCTAACAGAGCATGGGCTAACCCCTGAGTGCAGATGAGTTGCTAAGAGCCACACCTGAACCTGCGGACGGACGGGTTGTGCACTTTTCAGGGCAAACAGATTCAGTCTGTGTGACTAAGACCCCGGCTTTGCATTCATTGCCAGCCATTCAGTGCTGTCTAGCAGGAACAGGGACTTGAGGCTCCTTACAGGAACTACAAACCCCGCTGTCAGCAGCGGCAGTCTCCTGCAAAGGCGCTCTGGTTTGGCACATGGGCCAGCAGGTTAGGGACATCACAGAGAAGCTGAGACATGAGACCACTATGCACACCCTTATTTCGGGAAAGGCATCGCTGTCTGTGCAGTTGTTCTTCCAGGAGATTTTCAGTGGTTTGTATTAGACAAGAAAACCCAGAAAGAAGCCATTACTGTCGTTTCTCTCTCCCCCTCTCCCTCCCCTGTATTACAAACTCAGGAGTTTAATAATTTTTGTATTTTGCCCACTAGTTACCAGCTGACATAACAGCTGTCAGAGATGTTTCTTGCAAGATGACAAGGTTTGAAACCTGAGATACTGAACTAATTTCTTTCTGTCACTTGCAACTTACTGTATTCTGCTGCAAAGGTCCAGATGAGATGCTATTCAGAAGTACTAGAAACGGTGCATTTGCTTTACTGTTGATTTTAACCCAGCCAGGAATCTAGTGGAAAGCTCACTTGTCATGCCGTGTAGCTCTAGCGCAGCGGTAGCACAGCTAAATTTTGAGGCTACTAGGATGCGACAGAATGGAATTTGGCTCATGCTCAGCACGAGCTAGTGCACTTCACTACCACTGCAGTCAGAGCACAGCCTCTGCAGCCCCTGTGACCTCGGCAATGGCTGTATTATGCTGAAAGAAAAAAACTGCTTTAAACATCAGCTGTGCTCTACTGTCTCCAGAAAGAGCCGTGGAATTCAGCTTTCTAAAAGGATTAGCAGATTAGCAGAAGGCAGCAATGAAAACCCCACTGAAACATTTAAGATTCAAGACCTCTCTTTCCCCCATCTCCTGAGTACTGAGTCATAACACTGGATACCTAGGGGCAGGACTTCCTCTCCCCCTGCTTCTCCCTTTATGACTGCTGGAGGGTAGAGTATATTGTTTATCCACTTACATGTATGAAGTTTGGCAATATCTTGTGAAATCAAATTGGAATTAAAAATAGGGGTTGCTTTTGAGGAGAAAAGATACTTAAAATAGTCATATTTAAATAATAATGGATAAAGCTCAAAGAATGGAGCGATATGTAGATAAACAGAAAATAGCTGTCATTTATGCACTGTTAACAGTATTATACTCTGGATCTAATTACGCTGCTAAACATTTCTCAAGATGCAGGGTGGTTTCCTTTGTATCATTTTCACTGAGCTGTATCTGCTCACCCTTCAACACTCCAGTGGTGGAAGATGCAACTACAAGAAATCTAAGCAAACGAGTGGGTAGTTATCCTATTAAAAGCACTTGCGGCTTGCATTTCTTGGTGTCTGACTGCAACTTATCACTCGTTCTCTAACAGAATCCACTGTGCCGAACACTTTATCACACAACCCCACACACTATCATTTCATCTCTAGCATTTATCCACACATGTGATGTGTTAAGAAAAAACTTGGGTTCCTCTTTCAAAATGCATAAAGGTTAAGATTTCTGTGGGATGCTGCTTTCCCCTCTCCATGAAGTACACAGGCATCCACCAGAGCTTAGCACTGGATTCAAGGAGCAAGAGGGAGCAAGATTTTATGCACTGGAGCTAAGATTTTTTGCAAGTAGCTCTGTGCCCTGTGAGAGTTCAGTCCCAACAAACAGAAAAAATTATGTCTGGTTTCCTATCTCTACCAGAAGACTGTGTGTGTGCATTGCGGGGAAAGGGTTTACATCTCCTCTAGGGTTTGCACAGAGCTTCCTGGATCCCTATCCCTGCTGCAGCTGCCCTCCCTGGTGCTGTTTGCTGCCCACCCATCTGTTCATCAGTTTAGATTTCTTCAAACACCCAGAGAACTGGGTTTGGAGCAGCTGACCTGCTCCCACTTCAGCTTTCACAGAGAACGATTCCTCAAGCAGCTGTGAACACTATATCCAGTTCAGGTGGATGGTTTTTGCTAACAGCAAGCAGTTAAATACACCTCACTATCCTGTACTCATTTCTTTGCCTTTCCTCCCTGCCAGATGCTTTATTGATGTCCTTTCCTCTTGAGGATGGCATATCCCTACAAAGGGCTTGGGGGTACAAATATTCTGTTTTAGTGATGTGGTCACACTTGTTAACACATGACTGTACCACCCAGCAACACCCACCTCATCCAAATGCGCTTTTGGCAGTCACTGTCTTCAGCTGGTGCCTAATTGTTCTTGGTGCTAGGGAGGTACACAGAAATAACTATGTGCCAAATTATTTTCTTCAGTAGTTACAAACTCAGCACATTATTTCTAGGCAAGTACACATTACTATTTGGCCTTTGCATTTCAGGTTCCCTTGCGGAAGGGAAACAGTAAATCACCACTGTGGCCATTGGAAGGAAGGGCTTTTTTGAACCCTACACACCAAAGAGTAAATGCTTCAAGAAAAGCATGAGGAAAGCCTTGTAGCACCCCTGTAAGGATTAAGCATAAACCTAATGCGAAAGCTGCACCAGTGCATGGGCATTCTCAGACGSAGAGCTAATGGGTCAGCAGTCATCTACTGGTCACGGCAGGCACTCGCAAGCACTCCAACACCCGAGCAGTAAATGGTGTCTGCTGGTGGCTCTCGTATTCCTCCTCCAAAAAGTGCTGTTGCACTACAGGGACAGTATTACCAATATAGCAGAACCGCTAAAAATTACCAGCAAGATGTTGATATCTCCTCCCCTGTAAAATCCGGAAATGAATTAAACAAATTTTTTTTTTCAGGATTTTTCATTTGTCTTTTGGGGAGCCTGGGTCAAATTTTCCTATTTTAATCCTCAACCAGGAAGGCTAAACCTCTAAAAGAAACATAAACATTTCTTTGATCTAGTGTTTCTAGTCATCATTTAGTAACTCAGGAAACGAAAGCCTTGATGATACCGAGCTTGGCTAAGAAGAAAGATTATAGAGAACAGAACAAACAAAAGCCAGCAGCATTGGCGTGAACGGTCAAGGTTACCAACTGAATTTAAACAGCCTTTCTCGTGTCAAATTCCTCACTCATAACAGACACCAATGACTGAAAGCAACCTTATATCCTCAGGAACTTACTAAAGTATGAGTTTCCTAAGTTCCAGTTGTTTACTTCACGTTCAAATGAGTCACTTTCTAAGTAAGAACATTGCAACTCAGGAAAATTTCAGAGGGAAATATTTTTAGGCAAGGAAAAAGTACTGTGTTTCATTAGTCAAACTACATTAGTACAATTATGTATTAAAAATCTTGGTTGGGGCAGAGTAAAGTCAAAAA
This sequence comes from Oceanodroma leucorhoa, assembly GCA_030449065.1. Taxonomy (NCBI): domain Eukaryota; kingdom Metazoa; phylum Chordata; class Aves; order Procellariiformes; genus Oceanodroma; species Oceanodroma leucorhoa. The sequence continues at coordinate 18,042,220 of JASVER010000012.1, forward strand.
AGRTGCTTATTGAATGCTGTTACTTTTTATCCACTACTAGCTCAAATCAATTGTATCCAGTCTTTAAGGCATATATTTATTTAAACTATAGTTTTGAAAGCATTCATAGTTACATACCAGATGAGGAGCACTAACAAAATTAGCCTCCCTTTCCACTTTAAAGCAAGATAGTTCATATACATCCATGATACTTTCTCTCACTAAATTAAATCTTTTCCTGGTCTTCCCATATACTCATTGGTTTGAAACTCAGACCAGTATTTCATGGTTTGGATTTAAAGATGAAAAACATGTTTAATACCACAAAAAGCGCTAACTGCTAAGATAATGCTAGAAGAGCAATTAATCTTCTCGCTTTCAGTTTAGATCATGACCGGTAGTAGACATCTAATGCAATAGCTAGCTCTCTGCTGGCAGCACTCCAAAATGCAAAAGCTGTGGCTAATTTGTATGACAGCAAGCGTCTGCTAAGCAACTCACTTTTGGCTAAGCCTGGTTTCCCCTATTTCATAGTACAAAGCTGCGTAAAATAGTCCACAGCCATGAAATAAGAGATCAGCCAGTTTGCACTCCAGTCGTTTCTAGTCTGGCAGTCACTAGAAGATAGTTGCTCCACAAACACACATCATTAACCACCAGGAGCAAAGCTATCTCTTTATCCACAGCAAAAATAGTCAAAATCTTTCACATTCATCCATTATTTTGGAATTAGCCAGGAGGCAGCCTGAACTGACTTGTGACCAGGTGGGCTCAACACAGGCCAGCACTGCTCCCCAGCCAGATGCAAAAAGAGATCTCTTCAAGGAGAATGCCACCAGCAGCGAGCTTAGTCAGTACTAACCAGTAACAAAACAAAGAGCAAGTCCAGCATCTGGCCCATCTTCCCTGGCAAGGGGAGTTCAACCAGATATTGATGGTCCCTTAATATCAGTTCCTGCCTCTTACTGTCTACCCTAAGTGAACTRGGCTCTTTCAGTCCTTCCGGCATGTTTAGCAAGACAGCACTGAACTACCTCATCAGCTCTGTGCTAGTCAGTACAGGGTTTGCATGCCCTACCATCATAAAGTTCAGCTCTGAAGCCTGAGGTCATCATTCAGCTTGAGTAAATGCAAAAATATTGGAATTTAAGATGACAAAAATTAAGTTAAGGGTTTTCAGGTTATGGATTTTTCTTCCACATCCACTTTGACAGTAAGCAAACTGAGGTCATTTTGAACCCAAAACAGATTTCCAAGCAAGATATATCTATAACAAGTAAGCATGACCTTACTTTTCACACACATAAATATAAGTTATATTACCATTGGACTGTTTCTAACCTTGTTCATTGATRGTCTTTTGCATTTTGACAAGTATTTCTCCCATCTTGTTTTCAAAGTGTGGAAGAAATATTAATTAATTAATTACCTGAGGTAGGTAGGAGGTCTTATCTCCCTTTCACAGTTAGAAAACCAGAAGCCGAGGGAAGTAGGCACCCAGCACCTCAACCTGGGTGAGGTCCTGGGGTCCCATTCAGCATACAAAACAAGAGAAGGAAACAAAGGGTGTTTTCAAAGCTAGTGCGAGAATCACAGAATCACAAAATCACTAAGGTTGGAAGGGACCTCTGGAGGTCATCTCGTCCAAGCAGGGSCACCTACAGCAGGCTGCCCAGGACCAAGTCCAGATGGCTTTTTACYATCTCCAAGGATAGAGACTCCATCACCTCTCGGGGCAACTTGTGCCAGTGYTCAGTCACCCTGACAGTAAGAAAGTGCTCCTTATGTTCAGATGGAGCCTCCTGTGTTTCAGGCCCATTGCCTCTTGTCCTGTCACTAGGCCCCACTGAAAAGAGCCTGGCTCCACCTTCTCTGCACCTTCCTTTCAGGTATTTCTATACTTTGATAAGTTTTCTCTGAGCCTTCTCTTGTCCTGGCTGAACAGTCCCAGCTCTGTCAGCCTTTCCTCATAGGAGAGACCCTCCAATCCCTTCATCATCTTAGTGGCCCTTCACTGGACTCTCTCCAGTATGTCCCTGTCTCTCTTGCACTGAAGAGCCCAGAACTGTACCCAGCACTCCAGGTGTGGCCTCACCAGGGCTGAGCAGAGGGGAAGGATCACCTCCCTCCACCTTCTGGCAACACTCTATTTAATGCAGCCCAGGACACCATCAGCCTTCTTTGCCACAAGTGCACATTGTTGGCTCACGTTCAGCTTTGTGTCCACCAGCATACCCCCAGGTCCTTTTTTGCCAAGCTGCTTTCCAGCTTGTCAGCCCCCAGCATATAGTAGTGCATGGGGTTGCTTCATTTTGAGCATCCCTTTGTTGAATTGCATGAGGAATCACATACTACAGTCTGAGGGAAGAAAATGACAGCTGTGGAGCAAACCAAATCAGAAAAGGGGAAGGAGGAGCAGAACATGGAGAGACAAAGACTGAGCAGGTTTCTCCTCATAGAGCCCGGCAGCCTTGAAATAAACTTGCTTGAACACATCACAGCTCAGATCCAACTAACAGAAGTGCCAGTTCACTTTGAAGCTGCCTGGCACCTCCCAGGAGCTGAGCACAGGGAGGGAGAGAAGGTCGTTTTGCCATCCCCATCCCACCCAGGGTCAGTACTCTGCATCTGAGCACACAGGATCATTCTCGAAGGCCAGYGTGACAATACCAGTCAGCAACAGGCACACACAGCCGGTGAGACTGGGGAATTGCAAGTACTGGGATTTTAAAGGCTACAAACAGCAGAGAAAAAAATTGAGTAGTATCAAAGCACATCTTTTAAAATCTTATCTGCATTTCAACGCTGTCCTCTCCCCCTCTCAAAAGCCACCTTGAGCACAGGAAGAGTGCTGAATGGAGACTTGTCCCTTGCTTTAGACATGGCCAGGGATATACGCTCAACTTGCTTTGTGTTCCACAAATACAAGTCACACAAAGTCAAACCACTACCACATTTCCGGCCTCTCCTTGTTAAATACCCAGGTGTACGCCAGTCCTCTCCTCCCCAGCCCCTGCCAGCCTGGCCTTCACCTCTCTCTCCAGCTCACTGTACGTGGCGTTAAAGCACTTCATAACCAATTTACTCCACCGCTTCTCTTTTCTCTTTGACTGGAACAGAATAACAAAAAGCAACTGAAACACCCTCCAAGCTCTAAACCTGCAAACAACACAGGGAAAAAAATGAAATAAAATGAAGCAGTCTAGATTCAACATTAAATAAATCAAGTAACACTTCTCCAAGCCATCCCTTCTACTCACCCCACTCCATGCTCTGCCTGTTCTTACACACAAGACAATGCACACTGTCAATGAAGAGTAAGAGTTATTTCAATAAAAGGTTTGATTTATTTTGTGTTACTGGACAAAAGAGCTCATTTAAAGATCCTTCGGGGGAATAAGGAAGGCTATGAAATGCTAACCTGCTCTGCCTTCTCTCATCCTTCGCTGTACAAGGAAAACCATAGGAGGAGAGATGCGTTACAGATTAACGTGCAGYCAAAGGAAACACGGCACAGATGAAGGAAGTGTCAGAGAGAAGGAGAAAAACCAGAGCAGCAGAGCAGRCTTTCACAGAGGGCTGGATTCGGCCTCTGTTCGGTAGGTAGCTCTCAAGGGGCAAGAGCAGCTTTGCCTCGGCCACCGGACGCTCCGTGGCGGGCGCAGGCGGCAGCCCGAGCCCCCGCTCCGCCGGGTAGGGGCGGCTGCCGCAGAGCCGCGTCCCCGCAGCCTCCCTCCTGCACAGCCCGGGCAGGCAGAGCCAAAACCAGGCAAGGAGGGTGGCCGCTCACCCCTCTGCTCACGAGCTGCCTCGGCTCAGACAGGTCTGAGCCGCTGCGAAGTTCAGGCTCGGTTACATTTATTAAGCGGGCTTGGAAAATAAAAACCGGCGTATCTGAAGGCAAGAAATCAAGCGGTGTACAAACAGGARGTTCTGGAAATACCCAGGAGAAACAGGAGGCAATTTTGAAATTGCTGTAGCCGTCCCAGGCCCTTCGTGCCGCAGCGTCAGGGTTCGGGTCATGCCCGCTCGCCAGGACCCGGAGCCGCCGCCCGGCAGCGGGTCACGCCTGGGCGGGGCGGGGGAAGGCCGCGGGCGGAGGGCCCCGCCGGGCGGCCGGCCGCCGTTTCCCGGGCGGGCGGTTCCCCCTAGCGGCCCCGGCAGCGCGGCCTGCCCGCCCCGCCGCCTCCGCCCCGCCCCGGGCCCGCGGCTCGCCCCGGGCCTGCGGCTCCCTCCGGGCGGCGGCCGCCGCCTTCTTCCGCGGCGTGAGGCCCACGGGACGAGCAGCCGGCCGCGGCGATGGAGGTTTCCTAGGAAGGAGAAGGGGACGTGACATTTTCTCCCTCTCGTTGCTGCTTCAAAATTGAGGTCGTTTATGTCCCTGTAACATTTTGTTAGCTGAATGAGACTCTAGGGCATGTCAATTAAAGTGGACAAGTCTAGACAGTTCAACAACGTGAAAGCTCCCAAGCAAAGGTCAGGAAGGACCGTCATTTGAAATGGTGTGCAGAGACATCTACACAATTCGAAAATGTACGTAGGGAAAAAAACCATTACAGATCACCAGGGATCACCTCCCCTGATAACGTCTAATAGTACAGGCCTCAGCGGCAGGTTAAAAGTTTCTAGGATGGTTTCTAGAGAAGCTGTTTCTTTTGTGGTACATTATTGCTTTTATTTCAGGATTAAATTCTAAGGAGTCATGAGCAATACCAAGCATGTAGGAAATAGCAACTCGCCTCTCCATTTAAAGTAATGATGTTAATTATAATAACTATTTCTGATTTGGACTTGTTTGTGGTTACTAGACTAGAGGTTTTGTTCACAGTTGCTCTTCACCAACTTTGCTATTGCACAGTGCCATGTAAAGTGGCCAAAAGTTCCTCATTTCCAAAAGCTGTAACCCCTCTCATACTGCACTGGTGTAAAGGACAAAGCAAGGCACAAGGCAGTGGAGAATTACACTCTGAAACTACAGACTGGTCAATGACTGGACTCTTGTTCTAGGAAAGAAAAATTATTCACACTTCAACATAATTTAAGTCTCCCTGTCTTCATATATTTTCTGTTAAAGTCTACTGGCAGGGTCCCCGAATTTGGTGCCATACTGGGCAGCAGGTTACAAATGATCCAGGTTCGTAGAGCAGCGAGCACGTAAGACAAACACATTCTGAAGAGCAGCAGCCCAGGCGTTTAAACGCTCATCTTCCCTCTTTGCTGGGCTGAATCTGGAGTACCTGGTTCTGAGCTGACTGCAGAATGAGTGGATGTATGATTACAGCCCAGGAGGTGTACTCCATCAATAAATATTGTCTAACTGCCTGAAACTCAGACAGCAACACACTCATGACATAGTTTTCAGCTTTTTATGACTGGTCTCAACAGAGAGGGAGGCAGATGGGAAAGAAGGATGGAAATAAAGAGAAGAAATGCATTAAAATACAGTAACAACATAGAGGTGGGAAGGAGGAAGTGTTGAAATTAATAGATGTCTTTACTATGTTCCTGTCACAAGATCACACTAGAGAAGGGGAGAGAAAAATGGACTGGAGAGTTTCCCATGTGACAAAGCCAAGTACTTGCAGGAAATCCTGGCTGAGGCTCCCCTAGCTGGCTTTGAAAAAAGAGGATTATAACAATCAAAAGAAAGATCTTTGGGAGCATCTGAAGTGTGATTTTGATGTAATATCAATGCAAACTGCAGGTACTGAGTAGAGAAGCTTTGAAGTCTTAACTGAACCTGGAAAAAGAAGAAAAACAAACACGTATAGGCCACACAAATATGTGTACACAAACATAGAGCGGAAATGTCACAAATGATCCTTTCCAGAGTTAGAAATTACCAAATATAAGGGATACGTGATAGCCGATCTTTTCTGAGCAAGAGGAGAGCTCAGGAGCTGAAAGGACTCTCTCTAATTTCCCTGGCATTTTTCATGCTAAGGAATTTTCTCTCTTGCATTGCCTAATCATTGATTTATACCCAAGTGCTTCAGCTGGTCCCTGTCAGCTGTCCAATTCCATTCCTGTTACTGGGAAAGTGAATCTAGAACTGTTTATGCAATTCACTTGGTGCTTGTTTTTTGGGGGTTGGTTTGTTTTTTGTTTTTTTTTTTTTTTTTTTTTTAATATAGGCAGCGCAGGAACCACTTGAGCTGCTTTGCAAAGCAGAAAGGAAAATTATGACAGATTTTCTGACTCCTGTGCTTCTGTCAACATCTCTTCTCCTTTTTTTCTGTCCCATATGCTCTCTTTTACTGTCATACAGACAAAAAGTCACCAGACCTGGAAATTTCTTTCCTTTTCCAAGTTTTCTAATTTCTAAGGGGGAGAAAAAAAAATCAAACCAAAGATCACTCCAAATCTTTCATAAGAAGTGTGAGGCCAGTTAGAGTTAGCTATGCTGCATTTCCAAGGAAATACACAGTGGCAGTATGATCCTGTCTCATTCCCTTCTGCTGCGGGATATACTGCTGTAAAGGAAATAGGATTTGGGTAATTACAAATATTTAGACACCCTAAAGATGAGCTAGTTTTAAATAGTGGAGAACTCACATTTTCAGGTTGTTTAGGGAGCTGTACAAACAATAACTTTACATTCAGCATGGTCATAAAGTGGTGCAAACCACATCCTCCTATTCAATAGCCCAGGAAAGCGTGGGTAGGATTTTTTGCCAAATAGTACTCTTCACAATATTTAATATTCGTCTGATGCAGAAATACTACAGGGACTCTTTCTACCTGCAACATTTCACCATATAATCAGCAAATACAAAGTCAAGTCCTTCCCTTGTTCCCCTATCCCAACATATTTCTTTCTGTCACTACATGACATACCCAGACAAACGTTCTAGCATGGGAKGTCTCCTTGCCTAAACGTATCTCCTGGAGTTTCATTGCTGAAAGAGGCAAAAAGTTCAAATTATATCATCAGCATTGCAGATCACAGATATAAAATGAGCTGTCTTCTCTACATTACAGCAGATACCTGTCAAAGGCCCTAAGGTAAAATGAAGCGAGTTAATGATCTAAAACAGGTCAGGACAGCAGCTTCCCCAGGCCCTGGAAAAGGAGATGAAGACTGATGGTGGGCCAGACTGCTGAACATGGCTTGAAGCACAACCAAAAGGAGTGAAATCCACAATCCAGCACCTAGGGAGAGCTCCTTGCCAACAGGTCTCTCTCTGTTCAGCTGAGCTGGCGTCCCCTCTGCCTGCAACTGCAGAAGGACAATGCAGGAACGCGTTGGCTCACGGGGAYATGCTGGCTCTCAGGTCCGCAGGGCTGAGGTCACTGCAGGCAGGGAAAGGCCAGCCCACACACACGGCCAAGGAAGCTGCCAGGCCTGAATCCCTATAGTACCTCCACTTAAATACAAGCATTACCTCCTATATAGGCTGCTGTCATTAAGCTGTGTTAAGGTATGGGCACTTCTGAGACTTTTGAGGGCCTTTTTTATGCAAGGAAATCCCCTGCTGACCAATTAGTACAGCTTGCCCTTTGCTTAGCATCATGCTGCGGGAACAGTGCAGAGCAGGCCAGCGTGAATATGCTCCAGATGACTCTGGTCTTTGTTGCCAGGAAGAGGCATGACGAGTATCACTTCCCTCAGCAATGCATTTTCTGGTCTGGCTGTGTACACATTTAAAGCATTGCTAAGTTACCTGAACCACAAATACAAAAAAATCCTTTACTAATCCAGCAAAAGTTTATAATTTCTGCTACCATTTCTGCCCTGCTCTTTTAGAGGTGTATTTTTATTTCCTCCTTTCATACTATGTTCCTCCACACATTGTGGTGGTTTCCTTGCTCCAACCCCATGATCATGGTCTTCTCTCCCCTCACATTGGTACCACCCACTGCTTCACAGGTGGCCCGTTGCTTTGCCCAGAGAGGCTTCACAGACCACAAGACGCCACAGTCTGATACCTAGCTCCTACTTGCAGRCTCACTGCCCACAAATTCATGTTTTTCCATTTGCACTTTTGCAAGTGTGCCAAGAAAGCAAAGTTGAGAACCTAGAGATTTTTCAAGCATAAACCAGTGAAGTACAGAAATAAAGATATTACCCCGTCTCCARAAGACTAAAGAGTGCTCCCCAAGAAAATGGGGATTAAAGAAACAAAAAACAGGGGATAAACCAGACATTTAGCTGAACGACAGCACTATCAGTCAGCAGTTTTCTCTGTCAGGTGGCTGCTTTGTCCAGAGGTAGCTGGGAAATTTCTTCCTTCCAGGCTGCTTCTGCCTGAAGTTCGTCAAATCCAAAGGTATTAGTCGGTGTCTTTTGTGAACACCCTTTATAGTTACGGGGGATCAATGCACTGTGCAATATCCTTGCTGATCTACTCATCTCTTTTACTAAGTTGGTTAAATTTAGTACTAGGCCCAAGCTGTTACAATCGAGACACAAAACTCAAGCAGCACAAGAGCAATTCATTAAGTACCTTATTTCCTATTTTAACAAACAAACAAAAAAAACCCCARGCTCATCCCACTCTTCCATTTCACGGGTGTGTAGGTTTTCTACAGCCTTTTTCAACATCAGAGATTAACAGCTGAAAGACATTTGTATCAATAAGACCAAAGTTTGAGTCAGCAGCAGGGTTCAGATCTTTAACCCACTGAGATGCAGATGTTATCGATATCCTCACCTCCCGTGTTCACAGAGGGCACAACAAACTGATAGAAATATTTAAACAATCCAGCCTTAAACATCAGGAGCCTCGGAGGTTTTTTTCTACTTCTGTTGAGCTGTTGTATTTAACACAATCCCCCTTGCTGTAGTGTCTAAGCTCTTCATTGTCTTTTATAGTGATTAAAATAATGCATCTCCAGGAGAAACAGGAAAGTGCTATTGTCCTCAGTTAAAGAATCAAAGCAGAGAGAGAGAGAAAGAGAAACTACTTGCCTGAAATCACAAAAGAAAACAGCAGTACAGAATCAAACCCAAGTCTCCTCACTTACTATGACATTACCTTATTCTCTTCATAGGCTTCATTATAGCATTTTTTAAAGCATGTAAAATGTTAAAAATCAGAAAACTTTGACATAAAAGTGCAGGGTCTRGAGCAGAGATTTTCTAAAAGAATATATAGGTATTTATTATTTTTAGCTAGTATCATTATTTTTAACCCCTACTGTTCAAAATCATGGCTAAGGCTTCAGAAAATAGTGCAGTTAGGATCCTTTTCATTTGCCACTGGCAGCTGTCATGTCCAGGTCCACTGAGTTTTCAGTCATTTTAAGACCCAGGAACATCAGATTTCTTCTACAGTCACAGAGTAAACCAAACACAAAAACTGGGACTCAAACAGGTGGGATTTTAAGGTAAAACAAAACACAAAAACATCAGAGACTTTATGAGCAATCAGTGAGAATGAGCAATGCTGTAGTCAGCTTGTGTTGTCAGAGATATTGGAAAGTGAAAAATGACTCACAGGAGGGAATTTTGTGTGAAGCCAGGAGAAAAAAAATGTTGAGCACGTTTCTGTGGAAGTCCAGAATCAAATTTCCACTCTGTCTGTTCAACGTTAGTCCCCAGACTACCACTTGATATCCCAAGGAAGGGGTGTGATCTTCCAGACATGGGTTAAGCAAGGCCACCTGCATGCCAGCTGGCTGTTGTCATATCATCACAGCYAGCTGTTTTCTGATCCAGATACAGTTGCCTCAGGATTTGAGGAGGGGTACATCCTCCTTTGGCAGGTGGAGTTCTTTGGTACAAGCATTTATCCCCGTTCCTAAAGAATGGACACAAAAAATTAATGGGAGTCATCTTGAATGTTCGCCTTGTGTGAAGACAGATTTGTTCATTTTCATCTCTGCCCAAACACCTTCTGAATCCTCTGATGTGAAGTCATTACACATCAAGCTAGTGATGAGGCTGATAATTAAAATTTCCTAACACTTTGCACTGAAAGACATTGTTGATATTACTTCTCTAACCTTTGCACTGCTTGCACTGACCCTTTCTGCCCTGAACAGCTGTCTCAGGCCAAAGAGGCCTGCTTCGCTATGTGCTGAAAGCAAACTTGGACCAAAATGTTCCCCTTGTTACAGAAAAAAACCCAAACATTTCTCTCTGGTGGTTCTTACCCCCATACACACGCTTCTTCTACTTACAGACCACTGTGTGTGACTCCAAACACAAGCSCCCCAGGGTCCCCTGGCTCTCCCAAACTATGGGGTCGTGATGAGTGATGAGGGCTTCAGAGCCAAGGGCTGTTCCCACCACAKCTCTTCTCCTTGCACGCACCCTGAGAGAGCCCACTGCTTTGCATTTGAAGGTATTTTGCAAGACCAGCCTTAGCACAGCTGCTGGCAATTCCCATTTTGTCCCTGAGCTTCTTGACCTTTAAGACAGGTCCCTTTGCCCCATCATTGGAGTGTCTCTGTGTGTTCCCAATGTCCATTTCAAGAGAATTTGCCCTTATTTCCAGAGCTGGCTGGGGCTGTTGTTTCCTTTGCTTTAGAAGTCAAGTCCCCAACAGCTTTACATCTTCAACATAAASAAATTCCAGGCTTCATTTAAAATGAAATCTTGAGCTTCTTAGTCCATTCTTCACCATTTAGTTCCCTCCACTTGTGCATGTTTTTCTTTTTTAGACTAAGAATAAGAGTCACAGACCCACATTCCAGGTCACATCAACTAAATCAACCTCACTTGCTCACTCAAGGTTTTTTTCCTACAACCATCTCCTCTGAGTTGTTAATGTTAGTCACAGAAACAAAATTTTAAGTAGTATCACCCTCTGTTGGTTCATTGACTGCTCATTTAAACAGATCTTTTGATTGTCACACCCATGGCCTATGAGTGCTAATGGTTTTCAGTCTCGATGACTGAGAAATTAAAATTTCCTGCGGCACAAATCTCAGGAGTATTTCTCTCTCTAATAGCATTAAATAATTCTTTGTTCATACCCAAATTCAACTCCCCAGTCTATCCCAGAAGGGCCTTCTCTGACATCCTTTCCTAGAATGATTTTGATCATAACTAATCTACTTTATCCACATTATCACTCCTTTTTTATAATTTCTTAACATCTCTAAAGTATTATTCTACTCCTCCACTGCCTTTAAACTGTTATTTCTATCAGTTCTGTACAGTGCATTTCCAACATGATTGCTCCTTGTCATGTAATAATCACTGCTGCTGTTTTCCACCTCGAGGCAGTCAATGTCGTAGTCAATTTAATGCTCTGCACATCACCTGCAATATGCTTGGCTGGTGTGAATACACAAGCATGTCTGTTGTCTCCTATTGACCACGTACTTTCTAGCCATGTAAAAATAAGTCATTTGACTATTGATATTGCCAACTTGACTACAGCTGGCAGCAGTGTTGCTCCTTTTTTCCCCTTCTCCTTTTATTATGAAAACAGCCGTAAGGATTTCACTACTCTCCCAAACCATATTCCTCATTTCTTAGTTTAAAGCTCTTCTCATAATTCTTGTTAAGTGGGATCTCAGGAAGCTATGTCTTCAGCATTATACATCCTCAGATGAGTCCCCTTTGCATGGCTTTTCCTCCTAACCACAATCCTTGTACCGACTGTACTAATCTGCAATAATTTTTCTGCCTTTCACACTTCCTGCCAAGGACTGAAAGTATTTCACCAAAGCTCACCTGAACATACTCTTCTTTGAGTATCGTTCTGGCACAGTTATTTTTGATTCACTCCAGGCACTGATGCTTGTCTTAACAGGGAAGAATCCACTGCTGGTCCTTCCTATGACCTTCAGGATCTTTTTCAACCTCAACACCCAGCCCCAGGTCCTTCCTCAGGGCTGCAGTCCGTGATCCTACCACTCACTAGTGACAACCTAACCAGTTTTTCCTCAACCAGGTTGTTCATGCTCCTAGATGTGCCCTTTTGGGGGCAGGTGGGAATCTCTGGGGTCTTCTCCCTATTGCCCTTCACCCTGGGCACATGTTGTTACAGCCTCTCCTTTGGGTCAGTTTGTTTGGGCACCTTTAGCCAGGCAAAAAGTAACATAGCTGTAAAGCGTAAAGCAATTATTTATCAGCTAACATACATAAAAGACAGCTAGGATCTTTTTGGACTGTTACGCTAAGCACTACTGCACTCATGACCCCGATAAGGCATCCAAGGGCCTTTGCTGGCCAAGGAGAGGCAGGCAGAAGGGGCAGCATCATCCCCCACACCTCCCTGGGACAGATCCACAGTGCTGCCGGGGTGCCCTCTGTCACCAGCTCTGTTGACACTGATGGCATCGACAACCTCACCAAATGGCCCAGCGTTTCCCGGCTGTCCAACTAGCCTGACCAGCCTGCTGTTTTGTTTTGGKTTTTTTTTCCTTCAGGATTTAGTACTTCTCCACGTTGATGTTTTCCCTCTTGAAGCCTTGAGCTACTAAGTCCTCTGACTTTTGCCTCTCTGAGGAGCGAGCCGCTTTGCTTATCTTTGCCACTTACTTCTGCTTCTCTTGCTACTTGTTGATTGTTTTCTTCTTGCAGGGGAACAAGCCTTCAGCTCCACCACAGTAATCCCTCCTCCTCTCAGCACCTAACTTCCAGGTGCTGTGATGAAGGTCCATGTAGCCTCTTTGCCACCATATCATCACTTCTCCATTGGCATTTTACCACACTGCCCCTACCTGCACGCCTGGCCCACAGGGTTTCTGTCCCACTACTCATAGTGGAGACACTTCATACATAAAAACCTTCTAGTATTTGTGTCCAACGCCTTCTGCCTCCGGTCTTTGATATCTCTGGAAGCCTCTTCATTGCCTCCATTGCTCACTCAGCTGAACTTACTCTCCTCTATTCTGTGGCCTCCCTTTAAGAAAACAACAGCCACAGCAGAGAACACCCCACCCCACCCTATTTGCCTTTTTATTGCTTTGTTTTCATTTCAGGCCACTTAGCTTCTTCAGGAGGCACACATGTAAATTATCAAGAAGCAGGTTTCAACCACCAGCATAAATATTTTTTCACAGAACATAATTAAATTAGTGGAACTCATTGCTGCAGTTTATTTTGGAGATTAAAACCAAAAAAATGGGTTAAGAGATTGGAGTCATCATGCAGGGCAGGTTTATCAATGGCTATTAAGAGATGATTCAAATGCAACCTCCATCTCACAAAGTCCTACATCCTTGACTGTAAAAAGCTAGGCAAGGTTTTCAAAGTGCAAGATAGCTGTATTTTTCTATATTTTTTCTCTTCTCTGCTGCTGGCCACTGTTCAAGACAGGATACAGCATTGAAGGTAGCCCTGCTTTGAGCAGGGGTTTGGCGCAGATGACTTCCAGAAGTCCTTCCCAAACTAAATTATTCCTAGATTTTATTTATATTTTCTCTAACCCAATGTGGATGTTGGGTTTTTTTCCTTACCATGCAGCAATAGCCTCCCAAGTAACTCAGCAATAAATTATTTGTGATCAAAGGCAAGTAGCTACTTGTGAATGCTCAGCTATGAGGATCTAGCCTACTTAGTACACACAATCCCAAGCACCCTCTGTAAACCACAACTGCAGCTAAAGCAGACGGTATGAAATGCAACCAAAAAAACCCCACTAAGGTATAGATGGATTACTCCTGTCAGAGATGAAAGCAAAGTGAGCAAAGCTGAAGTAGTACCTCAGGATGGTAACCTTCTGCCACTCTTATCAAGACACTGGGACAGGGGTTGTTTGCTCATATGTTTCAGATGGCAGATAACATACATATACAAAAATTAAGCTAAAGCAGAACACTTTCTGCCTCGCCATTTATTGGCTGTTATACTGCAATAAACAAGTAACATTTTCTATCAAAACAAAAATGTGGGATTCATGAAAGGGGGCTTGATCAAGAGCCCTGTGGACAGAAACCGTCCTATGTATTGCCGAGAACTCAAGGACAGGTGAGTTTCCTCAGTCTAGCACTAGCTACATGGCAGGGAAATGCAGTAGATTCCTCCATACCCATTCACCATCTGCCTCTGCAAAGACCCATCACGAAGATACCAATGTAGAAGCTGATTTCTATGGCATGGACACCAATCCACGAGGAATGTACAGCTCATTTAATGCAGGCCAACCATGCTGGCAGAGAGAAACAGTCCATAATCCTTCTTAAACAAATTGAGGTGAAACTTGTAAAGAATCACCTAATATTTATCTTTGAAATAAAAATGTCCTTGTCTTGTATTGCAATTCTGAATCACCCTCTACAATATCATACAAAGTTAGAACAGTCCAGAGCCATCTCCAGGATGTCACTTCTCCTCTAGTCCTAAAAAAGAGATGGATTTCACAATGTCTGGGTTAGCTTGTTTCACAGTCGACTCCTTATTCATATTATAAGGCAGCATAGAGACGTTCAAGTATTGGTTCAGAGCAAATTCAGTCAAATTCCACCAGGGCTGAGCTCCACATCGATGGTATTAAAACTGGAAGGGCAAAAAAATTGCCTGCCTATCATATAGCATCTGTATATAAAATGTTTGCTGAGTGTGAACTCCAGAGCTGGGACTGGTCTTGACATTGTAACTAGTAGATGTATTCTAAGGATTTGGCATTTTGCTTTTTTTTTCCAGATATGCTAATTCTCAATTGGCATTTAAGCACAATGCCTTTTTAAATGCAAGCTGTTGTGCAATAACAGTAGAAAATCTGTGCCAATTTATTTTTTTATSTAAGTCAAATGGGACTCATGCATTTGCAAATAATTGTACAGATTGACATTACATCATTCTCTGTAGTATTTCAGCATTTGTGAAGAAAACATGAGACTTAGCTGGCAACGTCTGCATGCAGCCGTGGCTCTYATGTTTTCTTGCTGAGCAATCCAGGGTTAGCAGGTCATCAGAAGAATCAGTCTGTAATGCTTTTTTCCTAGACAGAAAGGCATATAACAGGAGCATACTCGATATTTGGCCCCATCTTTTCCATGTGCATCCTTTGTGTAATCATCAAGAGAGATCTTCAATACATGAGCGCTGCGTATCTGCATTTTTCAGTGCCTTCTTGGAGCTGATGCTCAAGTTATTTCTTGCATATAAAACAGAGTAAAAAAAAMCCACCACACACTGCAGGAAGAGCTTGTTTAACAAAAGCTATGTTTATCTCATCAGCTGTGTAGCTCAGCAAGAGTGGTTTGACAGAGCACAGCATGGGTTGGGGGGATTTTATTTTGGGCTAATCACAGTGTGATCCTGTGAACTGAACACCCGTTAGCAGCTGGAGAGCATTAGGTGTACCACCGGGGTGCATATTCTGCTTTAGCTCCATCAGAAAAGATGCAGTGTTTGCTGTGTGCTCCAAGGCTGCTTGACAATATGAACCCAGCACAGTAAGCACAGACCATGGGGAGTTTCTTTTCAAAAGCACATTCCTGACCCAGGCTAACACTATGTGAATGCATCTGCCAACAGACGACTACAGAAAATAACAGCTACAGAAGTATCTCAAGGATAGAACATGGACACCAGCTTTAGTGTGATCAAGCCTCTCGGTACCAAAGCGGTTGATACCTACAGAGCTCAAGTCGCTTTTAGCTTATTTGACAAGCCATATTTGAAACGTGATTTTCTGAGAATGTGCTATAGAGGGATGATGACAGCTGCAGCTGAGAGCTAAAGAATGTTTTGTATTTAGCAAAACATTTCCTCCGTGCCTTAGCATCTTCTTTAGTCTTTCTTCTTCCATCCTCTCTACCCTAGCTCAAGCTGTTTCCTACATCAAAATTAACTCCAGTAAGGCAATAATATCAACAGTTCCAACAAACTGCTGCAGCTGGTCATAGATGGACAGTAATGACCACCAGGGATTAAATTTTTTTCTGCCTTACACCAGACTGATACCAGGACAAGAGTGGGGCTTAAAATACTCACAAAAAAGGGAAAAAAAAATTCCATTAGTCTGAGATGCACATTACAGTCACAGTCAGACGGGATTTCATTTATGTATCAGCAATTCAGATTCTTTTTCCTAAAGAAAGAAATGATACGCAAACAGTATTCTAATAGAAGACAAAGACTGGGATTTTAAGTGCACAAAAGAAAGACTTATTTCAGGTTATGGTTTCCACAGCAACTTTTAATTTTATTCCTCATGTGTCTATCTGTCTAATAAGGTCTTTCACAACATTTATATATAATGAGATATTCTGTTGATGTGAAATTATTAAGAAATTAATTTCTTAAGGAAAAACATAACTTTTTCTGTATATATTCACAGCTTCACACACACAGAGAAATGTACATATGCATAAAGATGTTTGCATATTTGTGTACATTTTTATTTTTGCTATATATAGCACCATGAAATAGGCAACCACTGTTGATTACACAAGAATGACAATGATAAAGAATGTGATAGTAAGTGCAGCTGGTAGAGGTTCAGACCTGGAGGCAGGCAGTGCTCATGAAGGTATCATAGCTCTGCAGGCACTAACTTGCCTGATTAAGGAGGCAACCCTAACAATACACAAGCTGCTGTTGTTCTAGTCTAATCTTCCTGATTTGAATGTTCCAAGCAAGTTGAAGATAAAGGCAAGCAGCCAGGCCAGAGCTTTTCAGTAGTTGGCTCACTCATCTTTTTTTCCCACACAACACTCCTCTCACACAAGAGATGAAGTGAGTACAAGCAAGACATTTATGTACTAAGCACATTGTTCTGCATGTGGCCGCTTGTTTTGCACAGAAGAAGAGGTTGTATACTTCAGAGATGATAAATATAACGTAGAAAGGATTTCAGAGGTTTTGTTCATGGTTTCTCTTTCATACGCACAAATGGAAATCCAAAATATAAGCACAGCTAGATACAAACACTATACTACGGCATATAAACTCTGTTGGACTGTGGCAGCAGTCACACAAAAATCAATCCAAAAAGCACTTACCTTTGTTTGCTCAGCAGTACTTATTGTCAGCTGAGAGAATACAATGAGTGGAAATTAAATTTTCAGAGCTCAGTACAGAGTGATAAGATTGAAGTCAGAAGATATAGAGATGTATCATCAGCATAAAATGCCTTAATAATGTAGAGTCTATGTTTACAGCATTCTATTTCCTATTATAGCTCTGTTAGTGAATAAGAGTCGTGCAGTGGGTTGACCTTGGCTGGCCGCCAGCTGCCCACACAGACGCGCTCTCACTCCCCATCCTCAGCAGGACAAGGGGAGAAAATATGATGAAAAAGCTCCCTGTCAAGATAAGGACAGGGAGATCACTCACCAGTTACTGTCACAGGCAAAACAGACTTGAGGAAATTAATTTAATTTATTGCCAATTAATAACAGAGTAGGATAATGAGAAATTAAAACAAAATTTAAAACACCTTCCCCCACCCCCCTCTTCTTCCCAGATTTACCTCCTCCTCCCCACACCCCAGCAGTGCAGGGGGATGGGGAATTGAGTTTGGGGTCAGTTCATAACAATACTTTGTCTCTGCCACTCCTTCCTCACACTGTTCCCCTGCTCCAGCATAGGTCCTTCCCATGGGATACAGTCCCTCACAAACTGCTCCAACGTGGGTCCTTCCTATGGGCTGCCATTCTTCAAGAACTGCTCCAACATGGGTCCTTTCCATGGGGTACAGTCCATCAGGAACAGACTGCTCAAGCATGGGTCCCCCACAGGCCACATGTCCTGCCAGAAAACCTGCTCCTGCGTGGGTTCCTCTCCACGGCCACAGCTCCTGCCAGGAGCCTGCTCCAGCATGGGGTCCTCCACAGGCTGCAGCATGGATATCTACTCTGGCATGGTCCTCCATGGGCTGCAGCGGGACAACCTACTTCATCATGGTCTTCTCCACGGGCTGCAGGAGAATCTCTGCTCCATCACCTGGAGCACCTCCTTCCCCTCCTTCTCTACTGACAGTGGTGCCTACAGGGTTGTTTATCTCACATTTTTCTCACTCCTCTTCCTCATCACTGCTGTGCAGTGTTTTTTGCCTTTCTTAAATGTTATCACAGAGGCTCCACCAGCATCACTGATGGGCTCAGCTTTGGCCAGTGGTGGGTCCATCTTGGAGCCGGCTGGAACTGGCTGTGTCCAACATGGGGCAGCCCCTGGTTTCTTCTCTCAGAAGCCACCCCTGCAGCCCCCCTGCTACCAAAACCTTGCCATGTAAACCCAATGCACCTTGTAATTCTTTTAAGATTTGTTTCTTTTTAAAAGTTTCAGTAATAAGTAAAGGTTGCAAATGTTTTTAAAGTCCAGTATCCTCCTATTCTGACCTCAAAAACAACGTGGAAGTCCTGCTCAGCTGAGGCATTACTGAGACACACTCAGCTAAAGCAGGGAGCATCTGATCTGCGTGGCGACTTAACACACTTGGAAAAAATGCTCAGTTACACGAAAAAAACCTGACTGTGACTGGGAGGGTACTGCACAACCCTAAACCTGCAGACACTGATTGCTAATCCTACCCCGCAGTGCATCCCATCCCACCCAGGAACGCACCAGAGGAACATGCACCTGTGTGCAATGCTGACCAGGCAAAGACAAAGCACTTCACAAACAGCAAAGTCCTTACTTCAGAAGTCAGTGTTCAAGCAAGGGCCACTGACTTCCCAGTGGAGTTGTTCCTTCAGACGATGTCTCCTGAGTTGCTGAATCTTGGTTGCAAGATTCAGCATAACAGTCTTTTACAATATTCTTCTCCCATATCCAAAGCACCAACACTAAGACCTGGCAACCCTGTGCTGGAATGAACCCTTAGTTAGTTTGGGATCCAGAAACATTGGCACTAGTCAGAGTCACAAAATAGCTGAGGCTGGAAGGTACCTCTTAAGATCATCTAGTCCAACCCCCTGCTCAGGCAGGGTCAGCTAGAACAGGTTGCTGAGGGTTGTGTCCAGTCTGGTTTTGAATATCTCTGTGGAGAGGGACTCCACAAAGTCCTGTAGGATGCTACAGGTGGTCCAACAGCAATAAAAATCTGTCTCATCAGTTGACACAAAACATTGCAGAACAAAACCACCCTCCTCTGCCCATCCTGAACATACACTGATGTCCTCTGTCATAGGCAATCAGCTGTACCTCTCTGTCTTGCACAGTAAACCTATCTCTGCATAGCATGTTGCTGGACTTTTAAGTGTGACTGAGTTCCCAGAATTGCTCCAGTATTGGGTGTTTCTTGAAGCATCGTTTGCTAATTGACAGAATTATCGTTTGGAAAAGCAAAGAGTGATTGTTTGAGATTCTACATTTGTGTTTTCCTTATTGTGCTAAGATGCAGATAGTAGGATCTTCTTGGCAGAAGGTTTTGTAGCATTTAAACATAAGAAAGAATCTACAAAATATCAGCTCCTGATATAACATTAATGTAAACTTATGCAAACAAGGAACAAGAAGAGAAACTCAAAATCTGCCATGAAGTTAAGCCAAAATCCCTCTGAGAACAAGTAAGTGCAAATTTGTATTGGAGCAGAGCATTCACATGGACATATCTGGCTTAAATTCAGAGAAGACAGATACTATGCTAGCATGACTCTCCCAGTCTACAATTCAGTGCAAATCCCCAAATTCAATGTAGGCTGGTAATTCTAGCTAACTCGGGAGGAGGCTGATCAGCCCACTTTTGAAGAGCCATGGAGACACACTCCAAGTTGAGCTAGTCCTGTGACTGTTCTGTAGCACTATACACCCCATCTAGATAGTCCCTAAATTCTTAGGTTTATCTGCAAGCAAGATGCTTTTGCTTTGAGAGGGGGCCTGGGTACCACTTCTTTTTCAAAGGGAAGATGGAGGGATGGGAAGTTTTGCCTGGAGGAATACAGCAATTAACAGACTTGAAAAGTTCTTGCAGAAGCTTCCTGGGGTAAGACAAGGAGGAAGATGCAGAGGTTTGGGTACAACCTCTGCCACCTGTGAGGCAAATTACCAGCCAGGCTTCCATGAAAGCTGCTCAGGCTTTTCAAGACCTTTGACACCAAAGATACTGACTGCAGCCGGTGAGACTCAGGTCAGATATCCCAAGGAGATCCCAATAAAATGAGTAATCTATTGCATTCCTTCTCATGCAGCAAGAGATTATTCCTTATCTCTGTCTGTTCCACAGTTCATACACCAGGCATCAGATTAAATATTGTCAAGGCATGGGAGCCTGCCTCAGTGCTAGAGAACAACACAAATCTTCACAGAAAAATAAAAGACCGAGAATCAGGAGTCAAAACAAAGGCCAATTCAGACTAGCCCCAGTCTGAAGAAGGAAGTCTTCTTCTGGGTACTGTGTGTTAAATTCTGTGCAAATTGATTTGATAATATAGTCAAAACCACTAGAAAATACATGGGAAACCCAGCAGCAGGTGTAGTGATAGCTTGATAATGACAAGAGACAGAATCTGGAGGAAGTGGAGCAAAAAGCCTCCTTATGCTGTTTGTTTCTACTCTTCTTGGGGCAAAGTTTAACTTTTGCAAATGCACAAGGAGTCTGTGGTTTGTAATACCATTTCCTCTTTCTCTGAAAATATTATTGCTTATTAATCAGGTAAAATAGCATCTATTTTCTATGGTGGAGCTCAGTCCACAATTGTTTGGTTATATACAACGTTATTAATGTATGAGTCAGACATAGGTATAGTCCCATTCAGAGAAAGCATGACATTGTATCAGAGATATTTTGTTATTGTGTCTGAACTGAGTAAAATCACTGATAACCAAGATTGTCTGAAAAGCCTCACTGATAAATGCCTGCTTAGTTTCTTTGAGCTGGATGCCTATTGCTGCTGTGAGTGGCACAAAGCAGCATGGAAACTATGGAGGAAAAAAATAAACTGGCTATGATGTTTTTGCATAATAATGCAAGACAGATGTCACCCAAAGACAAATAAAATGCTGCATATTAGGCATTTGGATTTGGTAGGTGAGCTTAGATTTGCAGAAGCTGAAGCAGAGGAATGGTTTATAGTCAAGAGCGATTAATTTTCTATTATGGATTGGCTAAGAAAAAATAAATCAAGGAGATCTGGAGTAAGTATGTCTCTAAGGGGAAGTTCAGTGAAAAGCACTAGAAAATTCCAAAACAAGTCACAATTTGAAACCTATTATTTCCCTCCCCCCCAAAAAAAAACTTATAAAGAAAAAATTTCATTGAGAGGATCTGGCACCTACAAAAGCAACTGAATGTAGAATGCAATTGTATTTGATGCCAAAAAGAGAAGGAAAGACAACTGGATAATAAAAGACTTAGAGAAGATAAAAATCAATAAACAGAGAAAACTAGTGCATGAGAGGATTGGGGAGACAACTTTAAAGAAATAAAGAGAAAAGAAAAGTCAGTAATTTCTTAAAGAAGCACCATTAAGAGCAAAACCACAAACTATTCCAGGACAGAGAAGTGATAGGAAATGTAGTAGAAGTCCCACTTGCTTAAATCACGAGCTCTTCACTGCCTCCAGCGCATGACAGATGCATTGGGATTGTGGACACAAGTCAAGTAGCTGAGGAGAAGTTAACATTAACGAAAAAGACTTCACAAAGGCAGAAAGACCAAGTCACAAAACCAGCAGGACAGTATTCCACAGGTGTTACAGTTATTAGAGGAGAACCAAGGAAAGTATTATTTTCTCATCAGAGAAGAAAAGCTATGACAAATGATGCCAAGGAGGCTAGACCAAAAAATACAGCTTCAGGAAACACCAACTTAGGATATTGAGCTTTTCACTGAACTGACAAATACGCTTAGGACATTTGCCCCATTTCCAAAGTCTGCAGGAAAATTATTTACCTTCTTGATTTCAATCCTAGTGTTGAAAATTGGGATTTTAAACAAATCTTGTTCATAATCTGAAGTTACATTCCAATTTGTGGGGTTCTAAACGTAACTTTTGTCAACTTTTTTTTTTTCCATATTCAGTGAACAGAAAAAGAATAAAGAACTGTTCAGCAGCATCACAACACTTGCTATTACCAGAAGATAAATTGTTCATAATCAGAAAGCAGACATCGTGACTATTGCCAAGAGTGCCCTATAAACATTATGAGTGAAAGTCCACGCAATAAACAGGAGCGTTTTCATCTATAATCACATCTAGTGCTATAAGCACAAGTGACATTCAATCAGCTGTGCATTTGACTAGTCAGTCTGAAACAGCAGTGGCAAGGCAGAGCTCTTGCAACAGCCCTGGAGCAGGGGCTCACACTCCCAGCCTTTTTTTTTTTAATTTATTTTTTTGTCAGAATATACAGATAGCTCACTCCAACACCCATCGCCTTTTAGTAGCGCTCTCACAATGATTATTTAATAAACAGTCAGCATTTTCCTAGCCATTTTGAGAAGGCCAAAGAAGAATGTGTGGAAGTTTGCAGTCTAAAACACTTGCCTTGCTTAAATTTGCTTTCTGTGCGAACAAAATCAGTATAAGATCACCAAAAGTGTTCTTGCAATTAAGGAAAAAAGCATGGTAAATATACTCATAAAAACATCCTCAAGTTGGTTATTTTCCAGACCAAATTCCTACAAGAGACAAAATGCGCCATTTGGGTTATTCTTTGGATGWCACCAAGATGCCTATCCCATTACAAAATCAGCATGACAGAAAATATTTAAGTGATTTTCTTCTCATTCTCAACACTCAACAGATCAACTGCAAAATTAAATCCAGGCGGGAAACGGGCGCTTTCTCAGCAGTCGGCCCAGGAGAACACAGCTGGGGCAGGAGCCGGCAGCTGCCAGCCCCTGCGGGCAGCAATGGGGCCGCGCCGGGAGGGCTCCTGCGCCCACCCCGCTGCACTGGCCCCGCAGCCGGGCACTGCTGCACGCTGGTCCCCGCTTCTGGGAGGGAGGGAGGGAGGGAGGGAGGAGTTGGCAGAGGTGGACCTGGCTGCAAGCCCAGCTCAAGCCTTTCTGACGCAGGAGGAGTCAAACCCCTGGTGAGCCACTGAAGCAGTGCCAGGCCTTTTCCTCCTTCCCCTCGGCCCTGAGGGGTGGGTCTCATGGCTTTTAGCCCTTTGGTGCGCGGCTCATAAGACCAAGAAGCATGACACACACCCCTCTTTGGTGATGGCAGGCATAGGGGAAACCATCAAAGCCCGTGCCTTGTTTTCCACTCTGAGAGAAGAGTGTAGAGTATTCCATATGACAAAAACCTGTCCTTCACCAGTCACGATCAGCAGTTAAAGTACCCAGTGACAGGCAGTGTGAATGGAAAAAGCAGTTAATCACACTATTAAGTATTAAGCAGCAATGACCCAACATCATGCTCGCTCTCTTAGTCTTATCATCCTCCTCTGTCAACCCCCTTCTCCAGTCTCTCCCATTTTCCTCTCTCTGCTTCCATACAAAATCAGTCACCTCGCAGATCTCTATGTCTTATCCCAAGCACCAAGGGCTTCCTTTCTGAGCATACATATGGGCCCATTGCATGGCTAATCCCATCTTCCTCCTGTCAAAGACAATGCTATTAGCAGAGCTGACAGGCCCACTAGAATAGTTATCACCTGTTGGCAGCTTGGATATAAAACATACTCCTGTGGTCAAAAGCTCCAGTGAATTGCAGACAGCTAAAAAAGCAGCAAACTCTGTATCTGAAACTACCTACCACTTGTGCCAGTATTATAACACATACAAAAGATGAGCAGAAAATTAAGTGAGATTGTTCAATTATTATGCTCTGCCTAGAAGCATTATTCACGTCCCAGCCTTTCTTACAGTCACCTCCYCTAGCCACATTATTCTCTTTGGCCTAATAACTTTCATTAATCATACACAATGAGCTTGAAAAGCATGAGGGCCAATTTTATTGCAGAAGGAAGATGACAACAATTAGGCAGTTGAGGCCTTTTAGTGCCTGCAACATGTGGGTTTGCCTGAGCTGTGGCTTGATAACTCGAGCTTTTTGTTGGCAGTAAACAGGTGATGATCAAAGCCTGACTAGGCTACAAAGCTGTAAGCTWATTTTCTGAGAGGTCGCAGCAGGACTGGCTCTTGGGCCATCCCAGAAATAAGAAATCAGGCAAACCATAGTCCAYGTGGCTGTTAAGAGCTGTGGAACCGCCAGGAGAGCCCATTTCACTGAACATCTGCAGCACAAAGGGACCCATCTCATTGGCAGAGCACCTTGTTTCAGCACATCAAAGTCTGCTCAGAATTTCTAGGAAATGCTGACACATTGCCGGTGACTGGACCAATTCCACCAAATACAAATTAAAGGGGAAAATAAAATCATGAGCACAGAAACCATGTTTTTCAGCCAGGGCTAATTATCACAGTGATGTTTCTCCAGAGTGTTTTACCCCCTGCATTATCACCTCCCTGTCTGTCTGCATTAGATCTTACACTTCAACATTTCACTTAGTGCAAAGGAATTATGAAAAGTTCTTGCTTTGCACCCTAAAAAAATCACAACACACGTGCACCACGATTGCCAAAAGCAGACCGCTCCACAGCCCAACTCTCTTCATTTTGACAGCCATATCACCCTTGGGTCTGGCTGCAATGGTCCAGCTTCTGAGTAAGAAGATAGATCCAAATTGCTGTAGTTGTCCACAGGAACGATCGATGCTCACTTGTCACACCRAGCAACACCAGCCTAGGAAGCCAGGTTTAGACCCAACTGGGCKAAGCAACAAGAGATCTTTCCCCTATTTCAGAGTCTTCCCATCACAACCAGCTCCTTGACAACACCGTGACTGTGAAAGGTCCAAGCTGACAGGGAGAGCAAAAAAGGGTGCTGGATCATGGCCATGATGCACTGCCAGCTGTGGGCCAGCAGAACTGGGAAACCACTTCCTTAGACTAAGGCACTGCTGTGGATTTCACTAGAGCTACAAAACGCTTTTCCTAGCTAGCATCACTGAAAACCTGTTTTCACTAATTCCGAGCTATATCTGTCACTTATTTCTCCCAGAGGCTGTATACATTTAAAAGGTGCGTCTCCTTCCCCACAGATGACATGAAGAAGCTGTACACAGCTCTGAGATAGTGACCCATCATTGACATTTAACACCACAAGAAAGGCTTCGCTCGGTTACCAGGCATGAATGGACTACCTTCTGCAGGCGCTTTTCATTAAGGCAGAGAGTCGCTCTTCATGCCTTTCTGACTAAAATGAAAGGCCAGAGCGATGTCAGTAGGTGCCCGCCCACATCTATTTAGAAGTGATAAAGTGAAGTGCAATTAAAAGGCACTGGGAGATCCTCATGCCTAAGAACACTGAAGGAGCAGAGATTATTTCCTCTGGTGATGAGCAGGTAAAGGCCGTTCAAAACACACATTTGAGTATACTTACTGCTGCATTAGTGTTTGGAAGGTTTGACAAATCTGACAAATGAAAACTGAAATTAACAACCAATCGGGGGGGGGGGGGGGGTGGTCAGCGTGGGGGCATGAGGATGAGAAGAAATAAACAATTTGGTCAGGGTTTTTTTTCATTGGTTTTAAACAAGCACACCACCTGCATTTTTCACAACTTAACGCTTCTGTTCTCAGTAAAACCATGCTGTGATCTCAGYTTCTAAGAAACTGGTCAATAAACGTTTACCCAAATAGCCCCAGAAATCATTTAGGTCAATATTTGCATATTTGCACATTTACTTTAAAAAGAACTTAGAAAATTGCCCATTGCTATTTCTCATTTCCATATCAAGTACAATTTCAAATTGGCTTTTTTCTTCCATTATCAATGCAAACAGAAAGTTTAATTGAAAAAGAAATGCACTAAAAAATAAACAAAGATGACAAATACCAGATTGTCATCTGCCACATGTAACTATCTACTCA
>JASVER010000012.1:18067884-18099363 GCA_030449065.1 Oceanodroma leucorhoa
AAAAAAAAAAAAAAAAAAAAAAAAAAAAAAACCACCTCTTTTATTTCTGCATTTCTGCTGGATGCGTTTCTTTGACCTTCTGTGTTTTGGGGTCCCCTGTGTCATTTCCTGGTTTCCAACACAAAATTGCAAAGAGAATCCAGTTGCTAAAATGGAAAAAAGTGCTACGTTTTCACCAGCAGTCTGTTACTTTGGCACAGAAATACGTCMATTATTGATTTGAGGAAAGACAGCACATACCTCAGAGTCCAYTTTCAAACAAAATTCAGATAGGTATTTCCCCAACTCAGTCTTTAAATGTTTCAAATGTTTCAAGAACTGTACTGATATTTAGAGAAAGAGAGAAATCATTTACTAAAACAGGTTGCTCTCCCCCACTGTCTTCAGGTCGGGAAAGACAAAGGCTTTTGTGGGGCATTTTTGAGTGTTCTGCTGGCCTGCTGTGCGGCAAGGTCTGAGATTTGGTAGTTGAAGTACAAGTTCAGGTAAGTGAGTATCATTAGTAGCTGAGCTGGTATTAGACTGCTTGTGCCTACACTGTTAATAGTTCATATATATCATTCTTGGATTGTAATTCTGATAGATACTCTCTGATAAGACAGGAGGCTTGACCGCAGCTGTTTTCTCACGTGATGGTGTGGACCTGAAGTTCTTAGTATGCAATATAAAGAAAAACATGTACCATTGTACTACACGGTAGAATTTTGTGGAACCATCATACCTATGGAGTCCAAACAAAAAACAAGACCAGAAGAAACCTGGTAGGCAACATTACTTTTGCAAAGAAACTGTGAWGTTATTTCCCTAAGCTCTGTGCGCAAAGGGGTAGGGCACAGAGTGTGAAACCTGAACTGACAGAGGGATGCAACAACCACCTTCACAAAGCCTAAACAGGACAGCCTTTTGAATTCTTTTTCTCTTAATGTGATTGAAAACAAATTTTGAAATGTCGGTATTTTCAGCAAAATAGATTATAATGAACAATGTTAACTTCTCTCAAAAAAAAAAAAACGGGCAGGCCACAGGCAAGCCAATTTAGGCACCTAAAATTACTGGAAGCTTTTGACAGAAGCCCCGAGGAAAGAGTGGTATATTATCATGCTGTTAAATATGTACCACGACACACTGGAATTAGAGAGGAGGTAAAAGTTGCGGTGGCAAATGTATCACTGCTGTTTCCTAGCTTCTGAGTGTTTGAACTGCAATTTAAAAAAATAAAATTTTCATAGCTGTGTTTGTCTCTAATACAGCATAAGGAAGCACATCCTTTTCCCTCATTGTAAAATGCCTGTCTGTTTTCATCTGATTTTTAATCAGGCAGGTTTCTGCCATCAAGGGCAATACACATTCTTAAGCAAAAGATTAGAGTTAAGATTACTCTGTGAAGCAGAAATGTCAAAACATTAACTTTGGGGAGATTTAAAATTCAGCTTAACCACTGGCATTGTAAATGTAATTTATAATATTCTTAGGCAGGAAATGCACTACTCCACTCTTGATCTAGTGYTTAAAAAATTACTTGGATACTCTGAATATACATAAAGATAGGGCCATCCGAACAAKAGACACCCTCCCAGATACACTGTTCCTCATTCCCCCCTCCAAGCACACACAGAGATAAATGGTAGTTTTGTCAGAGCAGATGTGTTGCAATGAAATTACATGTTTCAGTGAAGAATACAGAAAAAAACGCAAAACACACACACRCACAAAAAAGCCCACTTAATGCAAATGGTACTGCCGACCCATGTGCCAATTTACGTAACCGGAAAACTGAAAGTAGGATGTCAGAAAATTAAAATGGTTTGATGGGGCAAGGTGCACAACTGTTATGTCTAGAGTTCTCCTCTAGCTGCCCTCAGCTGTTGAAAGACTTTCTTCAAAATACAGTTACACTCATAGGTTAAGTTCTTATTTTTTATGGCCTGCTCTTGAACGCACTATTGTTTTATTTTTCCCTTCATTGAAATTTTTGGTCACCCTGGGAGACATGACTGTATTGACTCGGTTAGGTGCACTTTTCCTCAGTTCTGCAGGCACATGCTGGGCCAGGGAACCCATCTGAGCACATTTTCTCCTCTCCTCACCTGCCCCAAAAAAGCACGTCACTCTGTGACAGGGACAAGCTCCCGTCAAAGTGCAGCGAGCACTGGTCAGTGCTGCCACCACCGATGACAACTGCCCTTCTGTTTCCTTCTCCTGTTTTTCTGTTTCCCTCACCCTGCCTTCTCTGCTCTTATAGTGCACACCTCCCCTCATCATCCCCTCTTGCCAAACCTCTTTCACCCCACTCGTTCAGACTTGGTTCATGAAATACATCTGCAGTGTAATATGCCCAAACAGGGGGAATAATCTGACAGACACTGAGCRCAAAGAAGAAACCCAGGCAAGCAGTAAAGCCACAGCAGAGCTAAGGCARTGGAGGGGAGTAAATCAGGCACTCTGATTCTCTGCAAGTTCCCTCCACTGACAGTTCACCCGCCTCTGTGTTGCCTTCTCCCAGTGCTTCATCACCTGCTCTCCTGAAAACACTCTTGCCTTCAGCCTGCTATTCTTTCTTTCTCCCATTTTAAGCCTCCACTTGGGCTTCTACTCCATTCATACCCCATCACAGCCATCTTACTTGACTCCAAGAGYAGCAAACCACTGTCTGAGTTCTCAGTACCAAATTATTCAGTATGAGCCTGACCCAGTGCCAATGAACTCTAYACAGCCTGAGAAACTGCAAGTGTACCAGAGGGAAGTATGTACATTTGGCCTATTCTTACACTTGCTCAAGGAAAAATTTATGATTGCTGATGGAAACGGGAGTTGTTTGTGTCTAGTCGTTAGACTAGTTTGTGAACTGTCATTCTCGTGTATAGAATTTTATGTCGGTAAATGCAGAACGATCAAAATAATTCTAAAAACTCAGGACCTACCCTATTCTCTGAAAGAATCCTTTTCATCCCGGATGACTCTCTGCCATATATATAATGCATTGATATCATAATAACTATGGCTCTTACAAAAGTCCGGACTTGTTTTAAAGTTCCACCCCTTATTTTATTAGGACTTTTCCAAAAGCACAATGCATCGTATATGGACATTTTCTTCAATTCTGCCTTCCACCCCATTCTCAGCAATGAAGTACATGTCCTTGTACCTGCACGTAGTCAGCAATAGAATTGTAATACATTTCAGGCTCATCAAATGACTTACTTCTGGACCTGAAAATCAAGCATAAAGTCACACCACTGACAGCAGCAACACCTGCAGATCCTCCGATCAGGAGATAGGGAAGCCCAGGGGAAGTGTCTGAGAGATGAGAAAAGAAAGCTAGTTACAGAGCTAGAGATCAGTATCCACTGACTACGTGATGTTACTACCTACCCTAACCAGAGGAGAAAGCTAATCCTCTACCCCCACAGCTCAAATGAGCTGAGAGACGCAGATGAGATGTCTGGATGCCAACCAGCAATAGGAAGCTGCCTCACACACCCAATCCTTTGTGTGTACAAACACACTTTCATTTTCAACTCATCTGCCTGCACCATCTCCCTTTCTTCAAATGAAGAACTGCAACAACAGAACTGACCAGCCATCCCTGCAAAATGCTGTTATTAATGACTGGTCTATGCTGAATTCTGTCCTTCATGCCTCTACTGCGATATTTTGGTGGTATGAGCACTTATCTAGCTGTTCTTACAAATCCTACTGGCACAGACTTCTAACAGGTCCAGCACAGCCAGCTAAGAAGCTGGATTTTACCCTTTACTATCTTTGGCCCTGGGAAAGATCACTTGGAATTCACAGACAGACATTCTCCAAGGAACTTTTCTCCAGACCATCACCCCTGTGGGAAGTTGGACAAAATTCAACTCCAGGGGTTCAAAGCTTCACATAAAAAATTAGTGAGCTGTATCACGGCAGCTGTTGACAGCAACTTTTCTGTCATCAGTGATTAAAAAGGTCAACCAAGCAATGTATTGGGTTTGCGTGGCAAGGTTTTGGTAGCAGGGGGACTGCAGGTGTGGCTTATGTGAGAAGATGCTAGAAGCTTCCCCCATGTCCGATAGAGCCAATGCCAGCCGATCCAAGACGGACCCGCCGCTGGCCAAGGCTGAGCCCATCAGCGATGGTGGTAGCRCCTCTGGGATAACATATTTAAGAAAGRGGGAAAAAAAACCTGCTGCGCAACAGCAGAGGGAAGAGAGGAGTGAGAATATGTGAGAGAAACAACTGCAGACACCAAGGTCAGTGAAGAAGGAGAAGGGAGGAGGTGCTCCAGGTGCTGGAGCAGAGATTCCCCGGCAGCCCCTGGTGAAGACCATGGTGAGGCAGGCTGTGCCCCTGCAGCCCGTGGAGGTTAACGGTGGAGCAGATATCCACCTGCAGCCCATGGAGGACCTCACGCTGGAGCAGGTGGATGCCCAAAGGAGGCTCTGAGCCCGTGAGAAGCCTGTGCTGGATCAGGCTCCTGGCAGGACCTGTGGACCCATGGAGAGAGGAGCCCACGCTGGAGCAGGTTTGCTGGCAGGACTTGTGACCCTGTGGGGGACCCATGCTGGAGCAGTCTGTTCCTGAAGGCCTGCACGCTGTGGAAAGGGCCCACACTGGAGCAGTTCATGAAGACCTGCAGCCCGTGGGAAGGACTCATATAGGAGAAGTTCCTGAAGGACTGTCTCCCGAGGGTGAGACCCCATGCTGGAGCAGGCAAAGAGCGTGAGGAGGAAGGAGCAGCAGAGACGAAGTGTTATGAACTGACCACAACCCCCATCCCCACTCAGGGGAGGAGTTAGAGAAGTCAGGAGTAAAGCTAAGCCCGGGAAGAACGGAGGGTTGGGGGGAAGGTACTTTTAGATTCGTTCTTATTTCTCACTATCCTACTTTGATTTAATTGACAATAAATTAAATTAATTTCCCCAAGTCAAGTCTGTTTTGTCTGTGACAGTAATTGTTAAGTAATCTCCCTGTCCGTATCTCGACCCATGAGCTTTTCATTATATTTTTCTCCTCCCGTCTTGTTGAGGAGGGGGAGCGACAGAGCAGCTTAGTGGGCGCCTGGCATCCAGCCAAGGTCAACCCACCAGAAGCAGAATGAGGAACTCTTGTAAAACAGAAGAGGGATAGAAAGAAGCATGCACTGAGAGCTTCCCCATACAATGCCACAAAACATTTGCTTTCAACTGACTAACACAAAATTATTAATTTCTCTATCAACATGCACTAGAACTTTGGCCTATCACCCCATTCAACAATCTGCAGAGCCCTGGCCTTCAGTGGGAACTGCTGCATAGAACAGCACAAAGAAGCCCAAGAGCATGATGAAGAGCAATTACAGAACAATGTTATTTACATGACAGGTCTGGTTTGTAGCTGGGTGGGTAACCAGGCGGGTGACAGTGGGAAGTGTACTGTTGACCCAGCCTATGTAGCTCACTCTGGTCACTGTTCCCTTGGGATGATGGACCTCTTCCTCGGTGCTGTGATTACTTGCAGGGATCCAGGAGATGTCAGCAGCTGGCTTTCCAGCAGACACTTGACAGACAGCCACCCTGCTCTTGTCGCAGGTCAGAGTCACTGTAGGAGGGACTACAGAAGAAGAAAAATAAAGTCCGCAATCATTATTTCTAGTTCAGTATAAAATCACCAACTGAGAAACTGAAAAATAGGTGGTATTTTTTAGTTTGCATGACCAATTCAAGAGATTTTAAAATAATTTGGAATATTAGGACCAATGATCTTTAGGGAAAAAAAATACATCAAAAAGTCCACCGTGAATATCTCCAAAACTAGCTAGCTGCATCTAAAAATACTGCTTCCTCATGTTTTCCAAAAGGCGACTACAGTAGTAACAGGAGAAGATGGGATGACAGAGAGGGGTGGATTAAATGAAGATTTATAAGTACGGCAGTGCACCTACTGAAGAAAACACAGGTTGCTGACGCTCCAGCTACAATAATTAGGAGATTGGGTAGGTAGAATCAAGAATTTGATAGTAGGGAAATAAAGGAGGAATTGGACAAAACTGTTCTGTCTAAAGTCCAACAACTCATATTCTACATTTGACAAAACAGGCAAAGGCTCGGACAATACCTAAGCCACTATCAGAAAGGCAAGACCCTGCAGGGGAAGAACAAAAAAATCAAGAGACAAAAATTAATAATAGCAATTATAGAATTCCAAAATTCATTTCCCATATTTTTTAGTTATATTCAGAAGGCTTAACTAATATGGCCAGAACACAAAATTTTCCCCTATTTTTTTTTAAATTTATGGAAATCTAGAGATAGTTTACCTGACTATCTGAAAAAGATTATTTGATTTGATTAGAAAACGTTTTCTAATATACTTTTGTTCCTGCCTATGTTGAAAATAGACTAATTTCATTTTTATTTTAGTGATGCAGTCTTATAGACAGCTTTCAGTATTTCTGAAACTTTTGCTTCCTTCCTGTTCAGCTCTTACCCAGAGAAAACACACATTGACCTCATTGTGAATTTTGGTTCAGCATCCTCTTGCTCAGCTAATAGCAGCAATATTTATTTGATATATTCTGTTTGCATTAACTTAACCAAGAGTGTATATTCCTGGTTGTGTGAACATTCACACAACATTCAAACCCCATGTTACGCCCAAAGAACTCTCTCAGAAACTATGCAGACTGTTGGATTTATGCATTTTAAAACCTCTCTTGTTCATGAGTTAGAGGTGAAAAAAACAAATACAAAAACCCCAGATTATTTCTCCATAGAACAGCCAAGTCCTATTGTGTAACTCCTCATACCTTTTTCCCATCTCCAAATAGCCAGACTAAATCAGCTTACCTCTTTATTTTCAATTTTGGTATGCATCCAAAATTAATTTGGTCTTTCACCACCRAATCAAATCATTTTTATCTACACACACACGCACAAAAAAAGAAAAGAAAATCATAAGGTGTGTCTTACCTATCAGAGTCAAAGAGAAAAAAAGAAAATTCCCTGCACTGCTGGCAATTTCACAGTGCAATTTCCCTCATCACCAAGGTTCACAGGGTAAATAGGAAGAGAGCAGGGTCACTGTCAGGTGAATATTTCCACATCATCCTCTCGCTGCAGTTTAACTTCCTTGTCTCATTGTGATCACTTCTATAGGCCATCAAGCAGCAAGTGCTGCATTTCATCTTCCATGTCACCATTAGCAAAGACACCTTGGAGACGTAAGGGCAACTCAACACAGCCTCATGACCAGCCTCCACACTCACCATGTCATAAGCTACATAAGAAGAAAAAAAAGACATTAGAAATTATGCTACAGCCATCATCAAAGCATAGGAAACTCTTGGCTTCATCACGCTTCAAAATTTCTACTTCCTTACTGTACTGGCAGCCTTGGGGACACATTGCTCTGTGCAGGCACATATAAGTAGCATTCAATTTCCAGGTCCAGCTTCCTTCTGTCACTCTTTGAAGTCTGGAAATGTGGTGGAGATGGTGCCTTTCCGCTGTGGACACTGTGCAGGTATGAGATGCATGCTGGTGAGCTGCAAGTCCTCCATCTTTTTTTAAGCAACAGATTTCTATCACTGTAATGTGGGCTTTGAAAAACTGATGGGGGGAGGTGGGGAAGGGGGGGGGCAAGATTCACCCTTAAGGGAAAGGAAACTACTTTTAAAATAAATTATTGTGTTATTGAATTAGGCGCCTTGGTTAAAGTGCAAGTAAAACCAGGGATAGCAGTGGAACATACACCTGTAACAAGGTTAAAACGCAAGCTCACTCAGTGCAGTAGTTCACGAGGCATATTTAGTAAGGGGCATATGTTGATCCTTTTTCTACCAGAAATCATAGCTCTCCTGATATTGTCCCAGTTGAACAGGAGATGGGTCTTCAGATGATCTGTGTTGGTTTCCTACCAGATATATCATCCTGTGCCACTCTGCAAGGTACACGATTATTTTGCCAGCTGAGGTGACATCACTCTTTGCATTTACATTAAACAACAAGCAAAATTTCCCCTGGTGAACTGTGAAGTTTCACTGTACTGGTGAGTTGGAAATACAGAGTACCAAAGAGTGCTGCATGTGGGTTTGGATCTTTCTCACTTACCTGGCCCTTCAATCAGATTGATGAGCAAGAAAAAGAGTGCAACCAGAACTGCCCATGTCTGAGCCATCTTTAGCAGAAGGAATCAACACTGCAGAAAGTGAAGGAAAGTAAAATGGCATGTAGTCACAAATCGTTATGCAAATCCCTTCAAAGAGAACACGTAGTAAAATGTCTGTTTCCTGTGAAAACAGAAGTTCTAAACAAGACCAAGTATCGTTCTTGTACTGAAGAAAGTAAAGCAAAAAGGGTTTTGAAAATAAAAAACCACTACTGTTTACAAAARAGTTTTAAAAATCCAGGATCCCTGATACCATTTTACAGGCATCTCTAGCTGCTCACTATTCATGCCCAGCTAGCTAGCACAAAGATAGCTACAGACCTCTTACTGCTGCTTCATAGACTTACCTGCAGAAGATGAAAAAAAGGTTTTGCAAGAGCAAACATGCACACATTACAACTCTTTGTGAAAAATCAAGGTAACAGCATGTATAAGAAAATTCAGGATCTACCCTTCATCAATTATTTGACAAAGAAATGATTCCTAATTCTTGCGTGCTTTTAATTTCTTGAAGGGTAACTCCACTTCTGTAGTAGGACAAAAAGGGCAACTGTCCTATTGCAAGAGATCAAAAAAATGTGCRTTTGTTTCCTGCTTTCATAGACACAGTGAACTAAAGAGCCATCAAATAACTTACACTATTCTACAACTATTTATACTTTTTAACAAACCATATCTTATAAACTGCTAGCTCCTTTTTGGCAAAAGGGCAGCGGTTCGTTGGTAACATTGAAACAGTGCTGTCATCCCAACACATTGTTTTCTTCTTCACACAAAATGCAGAACCATGCTATCGAAAAGCTTTCCAATCAAAATATATATGGTTCTCAGTGGAGAATTTTGATGTAAACCCATTCAGCTCTTGCTTGAACATGGATTTAGCTAAGAACATCACTGATACTTTCCTACCATCAGATATCATACATAAATGACCCCAATTTAGCATGGCAAACTTGCACTACACTGTACTGAAGAATATACATRTGTATTCCCACAGTCAAACTCCCAACCTCTTCTGCTCAGGTCTCAAGGACGAGCACCCTACTGCAGTAGGTCCTCGTGCTGGTTCTGTCACAGCAGAAAGGTTCACAACCAACGCACTTCTGTGCACCCAGCCAGCTGGGGGATAAAGCCGAGGTCTCGGATTGTGTGCCTGTTTCCACAACACTACAGTAGCCATATCCTGACTGCAGTTTTCTGATGTTACTGTCAKAAATCAGTGGCCACACTTTTGTCTTGAGGCTCCCTGTAGCCTGCCCATAAAGCTATCTCATTTTCCATCACTCGCCTCTGCATTCCTTCAAATTGTCTTCTTGGTAGACTTTTTGTCATTCTCTCCTTTATGTTATTTGTATCTCTTTAATCTTTTACTTTCTGAATCAGTCACCCACAGCTAGAGTTGACTGGAAAATTGTGTTTCCATCCCATGGGAAATACTRATACGCTGGTTTCATTCCCAAGTCAAAACCCAATACGCACCAGACAAGCAAATATCTTTGTGCAATGGTTGATTCAGAAATGTCATATGTGTTGCAACAAGACTTCCGTTCTGGGCTATTTAGATCATGCACTGTTCACACCCATATTTAAATACGAGCATGCTTCTCCATATGTGCTGAGAGGAGGAGGAAAGGCAGCCAGGGTTCACTCTGCACACAGAAACCTAAATCCGCATCTGGTATCAACTGCTGTAAAAGTAACAGGCTTCAATTATGCAGCATTAAAAATTTCATTTTAAATGTAAAAATTATCAAGTGAGGACACCTGGTGCACAGAAGAAAAACCAGAATACCGCCACACTTGTGGCACAGAAAGAACAAATGCTGCCACATTCATGAGCCGAGTGCAAGAGGCAATAGTATTTTCTTAAACACAATGCGATACGTATGCACATTCAGACAACAGCCTGATGGCTTTCTGCACAGTTCTAACAAAACATTGATGCATCTGGATGAAAAGCTTTCATCACAACCTGGAAACAATGCCAGTGCAACCACGTTGATCAGTATTCTGCTATTAACATGCACAGGCAACGTAACTGTTACATTAAAAAACGCCCAAATTTAATTTTTGTTCACTTAAAATCCTTGCCACAAATGAAATGTTTTATTTCATGTTATTCAATACTGGCGAAAGTTTTGGGGTTTTTTTTGCARTTTGGAGAAATTATGCATGCAAAAGTTGCTTTCGATCAAAAAGTTTGAAAGTTTGAAAAATTTTTTTAACCAATTTTAACGCTTTTTGACCAGAATGATGTACTGAATTTGACCCAATTTGCAAATATTTTTTCAGTCTCTTTGAAAAGAAAAGTAAAAAAAAATCCTCCACTATGTTTATCAGCAAGTTCAATATTCACCAATTTTGATGGATCTATAAATATTCATAAACAGAATATTGTCATATTGGAACTTGTCCCAGAGAACTATCTTTTTTTAAAATGCATACAAGTCTCATATAAATGGGGTTTATTTGCTCAAAAGAACAGGCATTAATGATTGAAAATGGGGCCTTACAGAAAGAACAGAGCGTATTACTCTGTTTAAATATTCATGTATGAAATGCAGAATGTAGACTGCAATTTTTAAGGTTCACAATCCCTGAATACTTGTGCTTGTAAGCGAGAAGTAAGTCTCAAAGTAAAACCCAAAAAGAAGAAACCAAGCACAGCCGAATAAAATTCATTTAAAAGTAGCCAATGAATATTTCTAGATTGTCTTGTGTTATTTCCTTTGATGGAATTAAAATGCCTCAATAACTACATTAAAATAGATTAAAATTTTTACTCAGCCTTGACAGCGGTGGCTGGCACAAGACCATGCAATACRTGCGTCACTCTTCCATTAGCCTCAGCCTTCCAGCTGAGGAACGGCACCGCTCATGCTCGGATTCACCCCAATGAACGCTGAGGCTGGAGGGAAGTTACCCRGCTGTCAGCCTGGAGAAGAGCCCTCCGGCCACGGGAGCAGGGGAGATGAACAGCAGCAGTGCCAGCGTGCTCCGGTCTTCCGATACTCGYCGTCCTGGGGATGAGAAGAGAGACGTTAGCGCACGCAACCAGTCCAGCGTGGACACCGGTCCCGGTGGTTGCTTATAGGGTGGCTCCTGCGCACCAGGGAACTGCAGAGATGTACCTGGAGCTCCCCTCCCGCTCTGTCCTCAGGAGGGGCCCGGATATAGTGGCAAAGAGGTGAGAACTATCTCAGTTTAGGACTGTCCATCCCAGACAGACCTTGTTTCCAGCTGTACAGTTCATTAATTTCTTTTCATTGATGCTCCTGAGATCTTAACACGCAGCTGATTTGTCTCATAGACAGACATAGCCTCTTTCCCCTCCGAAAGAGCTCAGGGAAAACAAAACATCTCATTGTACAGTCCCCTGAAGAGGATGTGACACAGTTAAAACTAGGGAAACAAACTGCTTTCTGGCATGAAGAATAAACCACAACCTTAAGTTGTCTGCTATTACACGTCAAACACAAGCTACAAGCCTTGAGCTATGCAAAGCACCAACTTAAAATCGGATAAATAAAAGTCCAACATAATGAAAATATATTTTAAGACAATCTGAAGGAGGAAAAGGTGCAGATCATAAAGAACCAGGTATCAATCAGTGCATCAGCCGTCACCACAACTTTTTAAAAAATAGCCAATAGGTCACATAGCCATTCCCATGCTTAACTCAGCAAAACACKTCTCTGCTTTGCAGTGGAAGCACATTTTAAAGGGTAGAGAAGACCCTGCCCTCAAAAGTCTGTTCTCTGTAACACCTGGTGTCTTTGGGCAGGGAGAGCTGGAAGGGACAGCAAGAAGAGGAAGCAGTTGCACACAGCTGTGTCGACTCTCCCAATCCTTGTACAAGGATGGGTTAACAGTAAAGACTGACTATTCAAAGCAAGGCTACATTATTTAAAATCCAAACCCACACTTTTAACGGTCAGAGCCTTCATGCAGCAGCACCATCCACTACAAGGCATTCGATGTTTCCACCTCGCCACGAAGGCTTCTCCTCAAAGCCACACTCCTCTGTCACCCAGCTCTCACGGGGAGGCATGGTTTCTGCAGGTGTGAG
This sequence comes from Oceanodroma leucorhoa, assembly GCA_030449065.1. NCBI lineage: Eukaryota > Metazoa > Chordata > Aves > Procellariiformes > Oceanodroma > Oceanodroma leucorhoa. The sequence goes on from JASVER010000012.1 coordinate 18,080,084, forward strand.
TCCCTGCGCCCCACGCAGGGCTGGCTGTCATCTCAGGAGGCTGGGAACCCCTACACTGAATACTTGCCAACCACACAGCAACCGACTCGGAAGACTGCAGGCAGCCAACACCTTTTCTGAAGTGAGAGATGCTGGTTATGCCGTATTTTCAACATCCCCAGGTCAGCCTCCATTTTTGCTGTCCTTTTGAGCGTGGGAAACTGTGGAAGCTGGGGTTATCCACCGGTACCGCATTTGCAATAAATAACTGGAGCAGTTCAAATGGCGATTTAAGAGGCTCTCCCATTTCTCCTCAAAGTTTTAACATGAGCTACTAGGCATCTGAGTTGTAAGAGTTACCTGAAGAAATGTAGCAGCAGATGTGTCCGTGGGTCCGTGTTCCCCGTGCATCTCAGGGGCCAGGCCCCGGGTTATTTCTGTGCAGCCTGTTCACTATTTGCGAAGAGTTTTGCACCAGGTCTGGGAGCAGCCTGCAGTCCCTGCTCAGGGGACAGATTTGGCTCGACTGCTGCCCTAGTTTCTCCCAAGCAATGGTCCTCTCCTGGGAATTCCTCAAGTCCCTCCACTGGAAATGAAGTTACAAAATATAGGAAGATTTGGAATGCCCTGGGGGGGGGAAGGCAGATCATATCAAAAGGGGCAGCAGGTAGATACTCCCAAAGCTGTTCATTCTCAGAAACTGAAAAGTTTTTGGGGGAGAGGAAAGGTTGTATTCTTGCTCTTTTCTTAGCCATCTCCTTAACCATCTGCGGCTGGCCGCTGCAAATGCTGCTGGGCTAATGGACCTTTGGTTTGACTTTGTAGCCTCCTGGTATTTTTATTCTCTGAAAGATACCCTGGCCCTGAAAACGCATCCATGAAGCCCTGTACTAGCACAGCAGAAGATTGTTATCACTCTTAATGACTGGAGGATCTGTACCTCCATAGTGCATTTTCTTCTCAGGCTCCCTATTTGTCTTATACTTGCTGGCATCAGTGGAAGCCACAGATGGTTTGTAGCTGTGAAATTCAACCCATCCAGTTCGTGAGCTAGTTTCATTCAGTTCCAAATACATAACACTCCAAAGCTTTCTCTACGAACTAGGAAATAAAGGGTAGATGGCTTTCTGAAAGAGAGGGAGAACTAGCCTAATAGAAGGAGCTCTCAAAACAATTATGAACAAGTTATACTAAACAACTGTAAAATTACAGTGGTTTGGTAACATATACCTGAAGGTAAATAGGTTTGAAGCTTCCTCCACAGCAGGGCAGAGGTTTGTGGTGTCTGTGTGTTGAATTCACCAAGATATTAATATTTAGAATAATACTAATATTAACATTACAACAAAGTGGGTTTTTTCCCCAAGGGAGAAAAAAAAAATTAAAATGCCATACAGCAGATGAGTATTTTGTCTGGCTTTTTTTTTATCTTCAGCAGCTGTAATTCAAGAAAGCAGGTGGGTATCTCCTCTCAGAAATATTTACCTTCTTAACACCAGCCCATCTAGAAAATAGCTTAGTCCCATGAAGTTATTACATGAGCCAAGTTGTACACCTCACATCTGTAGCTGCCTTGCAGCCAACCTCTTCAGAGAGCACTGTAACCCAATGTTGGGAACGGAGAGTAGGAGCAAAGGATGAACGAGAACACCACCACCCCCGGTAGCCTGTTCTCTTCCTTTCAGAAAGAGAGAAGAYATTTGCTTTACATTTTCCATTGTATGGGAAAATAACCTAGTCCATATACCTAACAGGGTGACTTTCCCAGGTATAAACCATCTGCGGCTCTCACCAATGTCAGCAAACATATGGGGGAAGTACTGCTGGTAACGAAACCTTTAAAACCTGACACTTCCAAGTTAAAATATCCAGAGGCAATTATATTGCAATTTCCAGAGACCAAGAAAAAGGATTTCTTTTTTAACTGTAGCTAATTTTCCCCTAATTGCACAGTCACTGGACCAGCATGGCCATGCTCAGCAACTTCTGCTCCTGGCTCTAAAGAATCCCCTTACCACTTGTGGGTCATTAACCTCAGGGGCTTCTCACTTGATCCCAATACTCTAGCAACCAAATCTATCTACAACAGAGATGTTTGTGACCTTAACTACTTTAATTCCTGCCTCTTGTGGACTTACTGCACCTTGTTGCCGGTTTCCCAGGAAGAAGCTGGGAACCAATAACCTGCAAGTACAATTACTGCCTTCAGAGCTGTGGATAATCCAAGAAAAATTCTCCCATACAAGTATTTAAAGATTAACAGAAAAGAGACGATTTATAGGTGGACACATAACTCCCAAAACACTCCAGTAAGAGTCAGTACATATCTCAGACTTCCCAGATGAAAGTTTCCACCCCATCTTTCAGCCAGAGGTATTGGCCTCCCACTCCGCAGCCAAATGTGATGGAATTGCACCACACATCCTGAACTGCACGTAAAGAAGCTGCAAACCTCAAATAATTCCCACTTCAAAAAGAACAGAAATAGCAGAAGAACAGGTGTATAGCAGAAATAAAACCCTAGKTGGTCCTTCCTCACCCATCAGTCAATCTTACGTGTATCATCACTAACCATGGCTTAGGCAGTGCCAAGCAGGGGTAGAGACACAGGACTACCAGGCCTCTCTCTTTCAGCTGTTCACTGCTCCTCTTCCTTCACACCCCAGGGAAGATAATGTTCTCTGAAAGCAACAGCTTCCTCCTCCCATGGAGAGCTGTGAACATCCTGCAAGAAGTCCCAGGAACACCCAACAGACTCAGCTGAGAGTCAGCTACTCCAGCCTCACTCAAGGAGCTGCATACTCGGCCCTCCTCAGACTCATCATATAGAAGTAGATTTTTTCTTTTTATTTTTTTTTTTTAGGAAGGGAAAACTTTGTTTCTTCTTCTGTGTTTATAGAGCAGCTAGATCAACACTTCCACATATGAAATCCATAGTGTTATCACATCGCAAAGGCGAAGGCTCAATAGTTTTCTTTTAGCGGCTTCCATTTCTGTGATTTTTACATCAAGTGGAACAAATCAGTTGTATAACAAAGCATACCTGAAATAGAAACCCGTATCTAGAGGGTAGTGGTCAACGGCTCAACGTCGAGATGGAGATTGGTGAAGAGTGGTGTTCTGCAGGGACTGCCACTCTTTAATATCTTAATCAATGACATAGACAGGGGGATCAAGTGCACCCTGAGCAAGTTTGCAGGTGACACCAAGCTGAGTGGTGTGGTCGACCCGCCTGAGGGACAGGACGCCATCCAGAGGGACCTGGACAAGCTCGAGAAGTGGGCCTGTGTGAACCTCATGAGGTTCAACAAGGCCAAGTGCAAGKTCCTGCACCTGGGTCGGGGCAACCCCCGGTATCAATACAGGCTGGGGGATGAAGGGATTGAGAGCAGCTCTGATGAGAAGGACTTGGGGATACTGGTGGATGAAAAGCTGGACATGAGCAGGAAATGTGTGCTCGCAGCCCAGAAGGCCAACCYTGTCCTGGGCTGCATCACAAGAAGCGTGGCCAGCAGGTCGAGGGAGGTGATTCTGCCCCTCTACTCTGCTCTGGTGAGGCCCCACCTGCAGTGCTGCGTCCTGCTCTGGAGCCCTCAGCACAAGAAAGACATGGACCTGTTGGAGCGGGTCCAGAGGAGGGCCATGAAAATGATCAGGGGGATGGAACACCTCTCCTATGAAGAAAGGCTGAGAGAGTTGAGGCTGTTCAGCCTGGAGAAGAGAAGGCTCCAGGGAGACCTTACTGCAGCCTTTCAGTACTTAAAGGGGGCTTATGAGAAAGATGGTGGCAGACATTTTAGCAGGGCCTGTTGTGACAGGACAAGGGGGAATGGTTTTAAACTAAAAGAGGGTAGACTTAGACTAAATATAAGGAAGAAATTTTTTACAATGAGTGTGGTGAAACACTGGCACAGGTTGCCCAGAGAGGTGGTAGATGCCCCATCCCTGGAAACATTCAAGGTCAGGCTAGACGGGGCTCTGAGCAACCTGATCTAGTTGAAGATGTCCCTGCCCACGGCAGGGGGTTGGACTAGATGACCTTTAAAGGTCCCTTCCAACCCAAACTGTTCTATGATTCGATGATCTATATTTGAAAAAACTACACATCCCACCTCTCAAATGCAAACTAAAGTCGTGACACCAGTGTCAGGATGGCATTTATCACTGCCTACAATCTTTGGTGCAGTATAATAAACCTAAGGGGATGCTTCTGCTTTACCTGTTTCCTTCCTCACCATACAGGCTTCTTTGCTGTCATAAACTCTCTTTTTTATGAGCCAGCTTAACACCTATAGCTCTGCATCACTTAGTGGTTTAGAAAAATTCTCCACAGTGGTTTCCAGTCAAACTTCTCACCCCAATTCTTTCCTGTGTTGCAGCTGGTTAGCAGCACTTCTGGCAGATTTTATGCTCGATGTGAGGGAGTGTGGTGCAGAAGGGTAGAGTTGCCGGGTGAAGGCCAGTCCTCGTTCACGTTTGTGCTGCCTGAACTGCCTGTCCTTTTTGTAGACCAATAGTCTGCAGGTGGAAAATGTGACATGAAGTCAGGTCAGCTCCCACACACATTGATGCTGCCATGGGATTGTGGGCGTTGCTGGTGAAAGGTCTTCATTTTCTCATCTTCCCAGAGTGGCTTAAAATACAGCCCAGAGGGGAAGCTCCTGAGGACAGGGTGGCAGAGCAGTGCAGGCTCCAGGCTGGGATAACATGCCCATCAGGACTTTGGGCTCCTTATTCAATGTCCTAAGGTGCTGTGTGAAAATTTGAGACAAGACAAGGAAATAAGATGCAAAAAAAAGGTCAGCTAGCAGGGAGTGTGCAGGAAGTGCCAGAAGCGGACTCAGGAAGCCTCCCGCCCCCCACCACAAGGCCCCTGCTGCATGCATTCATGCCGCAGACCACAGCTTTCTTCCCACCCCCCGCACTCAGGCCTGCACAGCCCATGCCACAGTGCACAGCTATGGACCTACTTAAAATACACGTAAAACATCTTAATTTGCTAAAAGAATCTGGGCTGTGGCTGTGCCTATGTGGGCATGTTGCTACATATATGTATATTTATAAAAATCAATATATAGAGATACAACATTATGCACACACTTTTAGAGCTGTTGCACTTAAGTGACAAGGTATCTAGGGGTGCTTAGCTAATGAGGTTGCGTCACTGATTATATGCCATTTTCCGTATAACTCTCTTATTAAAGTGGACCCTTTCAGTAGAGCAGCTGCCAGGGTGCCACTCCCAAAAAGTCCAGCTTGCGCAGGCAGACCCAGCACCCCCTCACCACTGGCAGCCCCCCCACATACAGCACCATTAAAACTCACCCCACAGCAGGGCATCCARCCCCATGGTGTGGCCCAGGCTCAGCCCCCGTCTTCCTCCCTTCTGAAAGAGGGGATGCCTCCAGCCCTGGGGCCCAGAGTCAAGCAGCTGTCTTGGGGACARGAGAGCCGAACGGTGCTGGCAGCGCTGCCTCACCAGTTTTCCTCACCCCTTTTCCTCCTCAGCTCCCTGCCTGGAGAGCCAAGAGCTGTGTACCTCACAGCCCTCCTACACAGCAGGAAAAGTTATTTGGCCTGCTTGCAAAGTCTCCATCACTAGAAATCTGGRTTGCACATTGCTTCTATATGGTTTATTGTCAGAGCTAGTTTATGACTTCTGTAATGATAAATAGCCTCTGGCTAAAGGAATTAAAAAATGCATCCAAAGGGATACACCGGAGGCACCTTTGAACTATATAGGCTTCCAACAAGTCCCTTTGAACAGGGTGATTTTCCCAAGTGAGGCAATGCATCATGTAAAAGAAGGKAAGTTGTGGATGCTGACTGCAGCTTACATGGGAGTCCCTGCAACTGAACCACAAAGAAAACAACCTCATTCAAAGTCCAGATTCAGTGCTTTGAAGTCCAGCACCTCTACACAACCAGGCTTATGTACATGTGCTACAAAACTTCTCCAAACTAGCTTTAATGCAGTAAACAAGGGCATAAGGAACAGTGATCTCATTATGCCCATAAGGGATGCTGGCTGAATGCACACTTGGACAGTTAGCTTGAAAATCAGTTTTCACTGAAAAAGACATTTTCACCTGGAAGTTTTGGACTAGCAGTCTATATTTCTTTATAGGTTCTAGAAATATGTATTTCACTATCTACTCAAACTTGCCTTTTTCCTGTTCACACAGGGCAGTTCTGAGGTGGCTACCAAAAGGACTTTTGATCTTTCCTGTGAAATATTCAGATGGCATTGACCTGGCAAAGAACAAGAGAGGGGCACTATAGGTTTCTGATCAGCTCCTGAAAGAAAACCCAGCTCTGGCTACACTGTTGTTAAAGACAGGGAGAGGTCATCCTGACTTGTGAAAGAGATTTTTATTTGGGAAAATTAACATTTTCTTATTACTGAAGGGCACTTAACCTCGCAGAATGCCTACAGTCTTGACCATATGTCCTCCGTAACASTATGTACCTCTATAACAATTGTTGTCCTTAATAGACAGAATGTATAGGTATTTTAGAGACCGGAGTTTCACTAAGTGTGTTCATGTCCCTAGTTACCATGGATATACACTTATGCTCCCTCCCTCAATATAAAACATCTGTCTGGTGTCTTATTACTTACAGTCCTGCTGCAAGCACCTTGTATTTATGACCTTTCAGCTCAAGCATTCATTTTCACAGTAGTTATAAAGCGAACTATTTGGAAACAGCTTCTATGCTTATATATAGCATAGAATACTGAACTTTGAAGAGTTAAAAATCTCTTCAAGCTCAAGAGAAGTGCCTCTTTAAAATTCCTACTTCATCTTCTAGTGCCTTGCAAAAATAAAAACATAATTCTCCTTAGTCTCTTTTCAGCTATTCCTTATAGTTGCCAGGAGGTGGAAACATAGCTACACCAACCTACAAGAGAAGCATCATGTTGATGTGTAATTGTACAGCATGCTGCCTGCTGAAGAATAGTGCTAAAAATATCTGCAGTCTGAATTGGCTCAGTGGAGCCCAAAACATAGGGTCATACAATGCTCCTCCTGGCCCCCCCACCTCCCCCTTCCCCCAGCTAGCGAGACATCTATACTGCTTGTTACTGCTTCTCAGCATCAAGGTTGCCCTTTAAGCAGCTGGTTCTGTCAGATGTGACATACACGTTTATTTCAACAAGAATCCAAAATCAGGCTGCCTTTGATGGAAAGGCTCACAAAGCAGCAGCAATTGCAGCCCTTCAGAGCTGATGAACAATCAGATAGCTGGCAAAGTGATGAGGAGATAAACGATCACTTGACTTATTTATTTAGAAGATACGTGTCTGCTTTGACATTCAAAAACATTACACACATGCCCAAGTATGAAAAACATGGCAGAGGTCAGAAGCACTCATCAGACAAGCTTTACTAACCACAGAAACAGATACAGATGTAACCATCTGTCATTTGGTACCAAATTTTAAGTCCTAAGAGAGAACCCCTTATACAGAAAGCAAATTTACATAAATACTTGGAAAAGCGGAGAGGGACACAACACTGTTAAAAGACTATTGACAAAATATCCCACAGTTAGGATAAAACCTTGTGCCTGTCTTTGGTTTCTGTTTGCAGAACAGTGAGTTTGACACTGACTTCATTTCTGCTTCCTGTGCATCCCCCCACTTGAGCTCATACTGCTAAGAGTTGAATAAGGGCCTCAAGCTTTCTCAGAGCAAATTGAAGAGCACAGAGGATAGACTAGAAATACATCAGAAGATGTTTCAGAGGAGAGAAGAACCCAGGAAATCCTTCTTTGCATAGAGAGCTGTTGCAGAAAGGGAAAACCTCCCTGCATGAGAGGCAGGTCCCAGAAAGTACAGCTGGAAAGAAACCATCTCTTCATTTCAAAGAGCACAACACTGAGAAATCTGTTCCCTCAATGAAGGCAAAACCTGACATGAGGTGCGAGAGAATTTCAATTCTAGGACTAGAAAAGGCATGAAGAAATTCTTCTTCTCTGCTTAGGAGGTAGATGGGGTTAACAGGTAAAGTGAATAGTCCCAATGAACCAGTACTCAGAAGTCCAGAAATAAGTCCCCCGGAACCTTGAAGTGTGCCATGAAACACAACGTGAATCCCAGACATTCATCATGCACAATAAAATGAAGTTGTTCTTACAGCATCTCAGGAATATTATCTTGTTTAAGCAAAGCAGCTCAGACTTCACAAGCAGTGTCTTCATGGTACAAGTCCTTGGGTGGAAAAAAAGACAAACACATACACACACACACAAAAAGAAAAAAAAGAAAAAATCTACTGGTGTTCAGGAGCAAAATGTACCAATCCAAATTAATGCAACACAAGCTTATTCAAAAAGTGACTAATGCAAGACCACATCTCAGAGGTTATATTGAGGGGTCATCTGGCCAAGAAGAGAGGCTTTCGCACATCTAAGTCAACTGCCTGAGCTTAGGCTCAGTATTTAATTTGCAAGATACCTTACGTCACATTAGCACACAACTACATATTCCCAAAAGGCCATACAGGAGGCACCTGAAGTCCATAAAACAATGGTCCTGTGTTCATTCAGTGCACTCTGTTTTGGCACGACCAGGAATTGGACGCTGAGCCAGGTGACTTCTGTGGATGTTGGCCGGAACATCCAGCTCAGCTGCACCTTCTGCAAAATCGCTCAAAACCAACGCCAATGCAAGTTAGTTGGGATCATTTCACCTTCCTGCCAGGGGAGTTTTAGCCTGCTAACCTCTATGGGAATTATTACAATGGGAAAGGGGGAGTCATTAAATAAAAGGGCCATGCCAGAAAACCACCTGTGAGACTTGTGATTTTATAAAACCAATCATAAGCTCTATCTTCAGAAAAGAGAGAGAGAGAGATATCTCTCTTTTCTTACCTTTGACATACACAATTATCCAGGATATCATGACCACAGCCCACATAATCTCCAGCTCAGAATCCACCCTCAGAGCTTTGTTCTGTTCCAGGTCACCCTCTGTGTTCTTTGTGGTCTTGACAATGCTCACACCTGATATAACAATGACGAACATGCAAATAAAAGTCTGCAGAGCTGCATCTTTCCTTACCTAAAACTTAGTGGCAAAAAGGTGACTGAAGGTGTAATTTTTATTTTGCTTTTAGTCAAAATATGTTGGAGAAAACTTTAAGAAGGCAAAAGATTAATATAATCCCTACGTCTTAACAAAGCTGGGAGAACAGCATGGAAGGAATATGAGCTGGTTTCTCAGCCTGCCCCTGATCAGAACCAATCAACCAACCTACAAAGCTCTAGTAGCTCACCACCACCACAACCACCAGATGAGAACCTCAGCTAGTTAGGCCAAATAGATATTCCCTTCTGCTGGAGGCTTGGAGCTGAAGTCACTTGGCACAAGTAGAGGATACCATACCATACGACCAGTTAAGACCTGTATAGAAATGATTGCACAGGGGCACTGAAACTGTATGTTTCAGCCCTCCCAGTCTTTCTGCATAATATTCTTTCTCTTCTACGTAATGAAGCAAGAGAAAAAAAATTCACCTCAGTAAGAACAAAATAATTCACAGTGGTGGCTGCTGTATCTCAAGTCCCACTCCCTCTAAGCACCAATTCTCCCCGAGGTCTACATGCACTACAATGAATTCAAGAGGCGATAAGGCTAGACTGTTTGCATACACAAAGGTCTCCGTTTAAGAAAATACATAGGTCTCCGTTTTAGAGCAAATTTAAAGAAAAACTTTACTGCCTGTGAATGTAGCTATGACTATAAGCCCAGAATAGATGCTAGGTGAACTGGGGCAGACCTGCGTCTAAGCTGAGACTACATACATTTTCCCACACTGCTTTTTCCACCCAGTTCCTTTCAGCTCTGGTAAGGGTGCTCAGAGTAGAAATCCCTCGGGAAACTATTCCCATTAGCTCAGAGATCCACAGCCAATCTAAAACAAATCCCCAACATTTTTCACATGTCAGTCTTGCATTTAGCATGCATAGATGAAGAGACAGAGGAGTATGAAACTTACTCCACATGTCACAGTGTGGCAGCAATCATTTTTAGTTTCACACCCTAGGAGGAGAGGATACGTCTTCATGAACACAGTTTTTTATCATGCAGAAATTTAGCTTCAGAGACAACCATGTGATCTCTCAGCTCCCTCTGCAAGAAAGCTCCTGGACACACAGAGCTTACCTGTTACATTCACTCTAATAAAGTGGCCCACAGCAGTTAGGACAGTATTCTTTATTTTGGCCCTGCATTGATAGAGGCCACTGTCTGACTGGTTGACTTTCTGAATTTTCAGAAGCAGAGAGGAGGTGACTTTCGCCTTGGGGTTTGAGTTTTGTGAGAGGTGCAAGCTTTCCATCTCCTTTCCAAACCCAGTCTCATTTTGCTTCTTTACTTTTTTATACCAGTGAGCCTCCATTTGTGACGACTGACTCTGTTGATGCCTGATGACGCAATTCAAATTCAGGGCCTCTCCTTCTTCCAGGTATTTTGTGGTAGATGCATAAATGATTTCCAGCATACTGTGTTCTGTGGTGGAAGAGAGCAGACATTAACTGAACTGACCTTTGTGCCAGGCCAGCTCCCCCTCCCTCACCATACTTCTCCATTTGTTTATGCGCTGTGAAAGCAGGGGCTATCGTATGCTCCAGGTGTGCACAGAGCACCCAGGATAACAGGTACCACAACAAAAACAATACTTTTTCCCTCATGTGAGAGGAAGAACAATCTCTGTTTCCTATCATAGATCTTGCAGCAAAGACATTACGTGAACAGAATATTCYCTATAAGCTTTGCTGTTTTCATTAAAATGGAAGATGAAAAGAGCGTCCTTTCTTCAAAAAAGAAAGCAAAAGCATCAGGGGAGAGGGCTATTTGGAGGGGTGGCTTGTTTTTTTCTCTTCAGCTTGAGGGTTTTTGCTTTCATCAAATATTGAACTATTCCGTGGAAAGATTATATAAAAATACTGATTGGCTCAAAATACTGCTCTTTTGGGATCAGATTTCACCTCCTAGCTCCCTCGGCAAAATTCAGCATGGAGAAAACAAAAGGCTGCAAAACATCATGCAGAGCATGCCCCGCTGGAAGCTTATTGCAATAGATATTATTTCTTTCCCATAACCTAGGCGGCATCTCTCGGCCACACCAAGTAACTCCTAAACAGGATTGAAAAAATGCCAACAGCATGCTTTTCCTTGCCAGGGCTCCGCCTTACCTGATACCAGCATTGCCAGAGCTGCCATTTGTAACACCAGAACAGGGCTGCTGCCTCCAGCCCTAGCGAGGAACCCTGCGACCAGAGTCATCTTCTGCACCAAAAAAGGAAAGAGAAGAAAAAAATCATAGGCAGTTATCCATGTGTTCTTCTCATGATACAGAGGAGAGCTAGTRTCACTTAGCTTGGTACTGCAAGCTGTCCTAGCGCTTACAGAGCAGTCAAAAGTGCACAGACCTTCCCCTGAAGCGATGAGCTGGTAAATGACAAAGTAACTCTCTGCATTTAAGTAAGACAGAGACATGAAAGCACATATCTCCTTTAAAAAAAAAAAACAACACACCACCAAACAGCAAACCAGCAAGACAGATACCACAAAGTAGAACACACACACACATACTATCTGCAAACACAAGTTGCAGGCAACAAGCTTATTGAGGCTCAGAGGGCACTAGCTAAAACAGCTGAAAGGTAGGACTTAGACCACAATCACACACACGATCACACAATTATTGCTGCAGTCTACAGTGAACTGAACAACTGTCAACAAATTCCTAAAAGCTAGCAAAATTCCTTTGTAATTGCTTCTCCTCCTCAAGAGGACACCTGCATCRAATTATTTGGCTAGCACAGGCGAGAGCCTGGCTCCCAACAAACTGTCTCAGGACATTAAAATGAATGTACAGAACAACAGGCTACTGGCATCTCTTTTTCAGTGATGAAGAAAAAAAATCAATTCTTGTTACTAATGTTACTGTATTTGTACTCTGAGTAGGAGAATTTTGATGTGGGCATCAGGAAAAAAATAGAGAAATTCTGAAGAAAAAAAAATAATGCTTACCGCAACATCCTCCTGTTTCAGACTAGTGTTCAGAGACAGGAGAGCTTCTTTCTTTACCTTAGAATATCGATTTTCCTTTTCCCTAGAAAAACAAAGCTGTCTTTTAGAAATGTCTCTAAGTGCCAGACCAGCAAGTGGAGCTTGGCACACTGCTGGGAAGGAGAAAAGCGAGAGTGGTTTGCTTGGCCTCCATTTTCCAAATGGGTAGGTGCCTTGAAAGATTCTGAGGTTAAATAAGTAACCAAAAATCAAAAGCTTTGGTTTTGTCTGCTCGGGGTTTGGTTTTTTCCCCTCTCACCTACCACCTTAGACCAAGACATGGAAGAAAGCCATGGCAGGACTTCTGGTTGTTCCACATTGTCCAGTGTTTGTAATCTGTGTACTTGTGTGAGTTAAATCAGTTCTTTTGGGTATGCTCTGATCTTCTTGTTGGTAGGGGAGGACAGCAAATAGGTGAGAGTGAAAATGACAACCAAGCATTTATCTGCACTTTTCTATACTGCAAAGAAATTCCTGTGTAGGCCATACTTGCAGGAAGTTGAATGTCTGGTTGGTTTCTGTGTTATTTTAACTATAATATCTACTCTTCACTTATTCTTATTTTTCAGCTCTTTATTGGCTTTCTAGAAGGGTCTCCATATACTTTCTGGTGTCAAGCTTCCAGTTATGGGTCAGCTACCCAGGACCAGGAGATGTTATTTGCTTTTACCAGCTAAGGCCAGCTTAGCTAACATTTCCTCTCTCAGATGACCCAGTAATTTTTGGACACTTAAAAGACTCAGAAGAGGTTTCCTTCTCAGAGTGCAGACAAGAAGCATGAGTTCAGTTGCTCTTTTAACAGTTTTTGAAATGTGTAGAGCATAGTGGTTAATGTAAGGGGAGTAATCGGAGCTGCCAGTTCACAGCCTCTGCAACTCATTAAAGCAATCAAAATCCTTGCTATTAGCAGAAAGTAGTTCAGTGTCCCAGACACRTCTACTGAAAATGTATGCTCTCTGTGCAGCAAAGCCATTAGTTTCCAGAGCTGCTTCTAAACTCCCTTATGAAGATACCACATCCATGAAAGGTGCTGACTTGAGAGCTCAGACACAAACATCAGCCATTCACAAAGCATGCACAATTCAGAGAGCAAAGCAAGATTTTTTTTTTTCTCTTCTACTTCCACTTTCTCTCATATCTCAGGCTAMTCCCAAAACAATCACTCCCGCTTAAACCCCTTCAGTTTAAGACCTAGTTTGCTGAGTTTGCTTTGGTAGAATACCACTTCATCATTATACATCTTATACATTGGCCTCTATAAATGACAAATGGGCTGTCATTTATACTTTCTTATATCTGGAATAAAAACATAAATAAAAAAAACCCCAAACATCAAAACCCAAGAGTTCTATACTGAATTAAAACAAAAGGCTTTTTTCCATAGTGATCATTATTTTTATTAATCATGCTGTGAAGCAATTTAGAAATAATTTTGAAGAGAACACAAAGAGCTTAGAAACTTTGTACCTCAAGAGAGGTACGTATTCTGTAACTGTAAAGAGAATAGGTCCAGGTACCAATTAGTGAAAAGATGCACCTTATTTTTTCATTTCTTAAAAATCAAAATAATAAAGTAAACAACGTCAATCAACACAAAAGCAAGCAAACCTTGAGAAATCAACGCTCTGCTGTTATCTAAGCTGATTAAATACGTAACTTCACAGTATTACAGTGAATCAACAGACTAACATAGTCAAGTGATCAAACCCTCAAACTAATATAACAGATTATCACCACTCACAAAGTTAACCCTAGGAGAATTTAAGACAATGACAACATCCTTCAGTTTCAAATCCCTTATTTAATATAAATGCCTACCTGATTTAAGTGTCCATTAGCTACTTTTTCCTGACACCTTACTGTCACTAAACACAATTACAGAGGGTTCTTATTCCATCTTCTTCAAAAGGACACAGTGGGCTTTAAAGAAGATATGACAGTTAAATCATATAGCAACATCTTAAAATACAACCATTAACACAAGAGAATCTGACTCAGTGACAAGTTGCAGTTTAAGTTTAGGAAATCATTAAAGGACTCTGTTGGGAATCTCTCGTGCACAGACAAATGAAAACCAAGAGATAACAGTACAACTCCTCCCCGCCAAGGCGAAACAAAAAGAACAAGGGAGTAGATTAAACTACTTCTGCTTAACTTCTTGGAATCTTGTCACTGGCTATATGGACTCAAATACTGTGGAGCTTACTGCCACACACATGAGTTTCATTCAGGCTTATGCTGGCTTCCCCAGTGACTAAATCTTTAAATTCTTCCTCCTCCGGATGACCTGCCCAAGGAAACAGCTTAATGCAACTTCAGCTATGTCTGTGGAGAACAGAATTTTTCTTTTTTCTTCTCTGGTCTTTACATCTTGAGAAGACATGTCCCGCTTGTTCCAGCTCTGAACCCAGTTCAGCATTTCAGGATCACTTAGTTTTTTAGGCCCAGATATAGTCATGTCGCTCAGGATGATCTTCAAGACAGGCAATAAGCTAAGATGTAGGTGGGTATTTCCTAGAAAGTTTGAGTGTCATCTTCCAGCTGAAATCAGGGACACAAGCTCTGCTGTCACCAAAACCAGTTTTACTCTTACAACCAAGCCAGCCTTATTTCCATGTATGCATTTTATGGAGATTTATTCTGTCCTTAGTACTTAGGCATGAATTTCTGGTAGGATCTGTTGCTTGTTTGGAGGGGATTTTAAATGAATGAATATAAGCTCATAACCAACTCTACTGGCTTTTACACCATATTAAAATAATTTATTTTTATACTATTTTTTTTCCACCTATTAAAGTAATCTTGGTTTCAAATAGTCTCTAGATTTATATTCCTCCCAAAGCTTATAATAACGGTTTTCAATAGTTACACAGGAAAAGGGCTGCATTCTGCATTTCTGCAGTGCCAAGCATAGCAGTAGCCGTTTCCTTTTTGTGATAACAGATAACAAGCCTTTCAAAGCCACAAAGTGACAAGAATTAATAAAGAGCAGGCATTACCCACTCCCACGTTTCTATTAACAGTTCTATAAGCATCATATAAACCTCATCAGAGCAGAACACAATAGTTTCCCCAACATAAAAGCAAATATACAGTGACCAAGAAGATGGAAACTTCTACAGGAAGTTTGTACTTCTTTTTGCCTTCAAAGCTACATTCAGACTTTCTATTATGATCACTGATCTCAGAAAGAGAGGTAAATGAATGCTACTCCAATTTAAATCCTTCTTATAGCAAATTGGTTAGGTCCTTGGCATACAGAAGAGAGTCAAAATAATTCTCCTGGATTCTGTGAAGCAACATCATTTATATTTGCTGAGGCTAATGCACCTTAYCCCTCCAGACATCAGTTCAGCCTGAGCTTAGGGTAATGAAATGTCAGAATAGTATCTTCACTGACAAAGTGAAATTAAATACTCAATAATATGGAGGTACATACAGAAATTAGGGACATTTCCTGGATGGATTACAGACTTGGGGGGGACGGGACGAGATGGAACACAGGCAGCAGGAAGAGGAATGCAAGATGGGAAGAGAAAAAGATTCACACTTGCTGCTGTCAAAGCCTTAGGCCTGGATGCTTCCTGTCTCACAGAGCAGTATTTTTGGAGGAAGAGTATATGCTTTCTATAGTGATTGTATAAGCATCTCTTCCTCATGCTCCTTGAAGAAAATAGTGAAGTAGACATAGTACTTGTTATTTATACATTTCAAAAGCTTAAAAGAAAAGGAACAGAGTCTACTGGCAAACTCAGAAATCCATCTCCAGAGGGCAAGAAATGCACATGCAACTGAGATCTAAGTAACTTACTCTGTTCTTTCATAGATCAGAAAAAAACAGCTTTATAAGGGTACATACCCAGGAAAAACAAAGCTCCATGTGCTGAATGGAAAAAGCCAGACTAGTACATTTATAACATTATTTTTTTTTGTCTCAGCATCTTGCAAAGACTCCTGAATGATACAGCAATTAAAAGGCAAAACCGAAAAAATACATGTCCAGAAAATGCCCAACAGAAGGAGCTGGAAGGAAAAGTCTTCCCACATGTCACGAGTGCCAGAGGGAAGATGTGAATTCCAAAGGCGTTGCCATTTGAGCAGCATTAATCAAACCAACTTGAATTGCTGTTATCCAAACAGTCCTGCAGACAGCCTGGTTGCAGTGCATGCATGTGAATATATATACATGCGTACAGCCATTTACTATGAACAAACACGTAGCTCCACCGAAAAGTCTACTTAGCTCACATAATTCCTCATTTTTAAGACATTCGAAATTTTGCTTCAACAGAAATTTCCAGTGTTTAACATTGATTTCAACCGGACATGGCAGCCAAAGAAGCTGCACAGGTACACCTCACAGTTAACTCTCTATAAAATTCTGCATCTAAAAGCCCAAATTCATGATCAATACAGAATATCTGTTGAACAGCTAAAGAAGAAAGCATTGTTTATAGCTTATATTCTCAAATAGAAAGGTCACTAGGGAAGACAAATCAGTATTTAAAGCACAAAGAGCAAAACCTGCGGGAAGAGGACTGCCACTATAATTCCTTACTGACAGGTCCAGGGGATAACAGAATACCTTTCTTTGCTKCAAACACAGGGACAGCAAATGATTTTTTTTTTCCTCCCTCATTTTTTGGGAAGACATAAGCCCAAAATGCTAGAAGGAGGGGTATTCTCCCCTTCCTCTGCAAGCCTGAAAACCAGCAGGATTGCAACATCATTCCTGTTTGCTTCCCTCTTATTTTCCCCTGACTCTTTTTACCATATCAGGAGCATGTGGTCACCAGAAGAGAAAGAATTAATTACCACTTGGCTATGTGCAGGATGACTGATGAATATTCATTTGTAGCTCAAACGGACTTTGCCTCGTGATTAAGGAGGACTTCAGTGAACCAAATATTCCTATTACCAAATCACATGGTGCTTTATGTAATACTTGCCAAACTGGAGTGGAAAAACCATCACTGGCAAAATAAGGGGCAAAGGGAAAGGGCTATGCTGATTTTGAACAGCTTAAATACAAGAACAAATAAAATATGCCTTCATATTACTCTGCTGTTTAAGGTCTCTGTGATAAACAGAGACCAAGGCTCTGATTCGCARTCCCTGTCAGACTTAGCTGTGGAAGGAAAGACTTAGCTGAAGAGGCTGCTGCCCCCTTGGACGGGAACAGCAACTTCTTCAGGGAGCATCTCTCTACCTGACAGAGGTCACRAATCACAGCCTTCAGCCATCACAGTTCACAGCCTTGCGTATTAATATAAATTGAAAGTGACGTTGCCTCTTGTTAATACATTGGGTTGCGGTGGCTTAGAGCAGGCGTCCCACCTTCCTGGAACTCAGCTGCAGGGGCATCATTTTCTGCGGGGAGGAGGAGACAGCTTTACAATTGTCCCAGATGGAGTCTGCAGAGGACACGAATAAGCCTGTATTCTCCCAACATGCTGCATTTGAAAATGAATTTTCATTAACTAGTTTGTTATGAATCCAAGAAAAGGATGGTATTGCAAGGAGACTAGTGAGCTTGCAGTCAGCAAGTATACAGTAAGCAATATAGCTGAACAAGCACTATTTAGAAATCCTCATTACATTGATTTTTAAGGGATGTACATGCTCCCAGGCAAGAAAGTTCAGCTGAGATCAGTATAGTCACCATCACAAAGATTTAAGAGAAGGAATATTTTTACAGCAAAATACCCACATAAACTTTTGTCAATAGAACTATGCTGGCAGTGATACATATCATTTGAGCACAACTTTATTTTCCGAACCAAACATATGAACTATATGCATTCAAATTTAGGGTTGGACTCCTTGTACAACTGTGTTAATAACAAAAGGCACCTTTTAGTCGACTGACCTTTGTAACTTTACACTTGTATTATAAACATTAAAGATCTACTTCACCAATCTTTCATTAACAGCTCTGTTTTCTACTCCTCTCATCCAGTGGAACGGCCATGAAAGCAGTTTCTTCACCATCTCTTTTCACAACTTTGGTGAGTCACAATTTAAAAAAACAAAACAAAACCACTTATAAAAAAAAAAAATAGAAATGATCCAGAGGCTAGCTACTTCTTTTTTCTCTCTTTTTTTTTAAAAAAAATTCAGACATAAATGTGTATAAACYCTTCAGATATCAGTAAGTTAAATAAGGGCCATCATCCTGGCAGCAATGGGCACACACTCTCCTCATGTCTGTGTCCAAAACAGGGCCAGGAAGTGACCTGAGCCACATACTTCTTGCCAAAGAGCGAGACTTACTGAAACTACGCCCTGGCACAACACCAGCTGTGCCCGGTCGGGCTCTCTCCACTCTGCAGCACTCTGCCAGCACTGTGAGACGCTGGAACAACCCACACACCCCCGGTTTCAGGCTACTAGAATGTGTGCAGCACAGCTCTCATCTTATTTCAAATGCTAAGTAGGAAAAATACTATTACCTTTACTGTCACCATTTGCCAGCAGAGGACACATTCACCCTTCCTTGAAGTTGAGCAGCTCTTCAGGTTGTTATAAAGAACGTGTGGACAAGGATGCTGAGGCACTTTCTGTCATGGCTATGTGCTCAAGTCAACTTCTTTGAAAGCCTTCCAGAGGATCAAAATAAGGTGCCTCAGACAGACAATACCAAAACATCTCTACAGTCAGTGCCATTATTCCAGGTGGCCTGCTGGAAGCACTAGAAAGTGAGTTTTTGCTTTGGGGGAAGGAGGCTAGGACTTACCAAAACCTGTGACTTTACTGAAGCCAGAGATCCTAGCAAGTACCAAAGTTAAGAACACAGGTGCTTCTCTCCATTTACCAACATGCTGAGGAAACCATGTGATCACTTACAACTACTAGAAAATGCTTATTTCTGATACTTTTTGGTAACACAGGTATCACAGAATTTCTTCTAAATGAACATCAGAAAAGCTTTGGCAGAAAGAATGATTGAAAATATTTTGTAATTGTTAACCCACAGGAGAATGCAATGAGGATAGGAACAAAGGTCCTTATATTACTACAACCAAGCTATAGATTAAAAGGGACATACCTTGGAGAAAGCAGACCCCCCCTAAGTCTAGCCCCTGTGCTAACAGAATCACACCACCTAAGTCACTGTGGCCAACTCCTGCAATGTATGAATACTGTGAATTCAGAGGTTTTCCCAGGTTTTATCACTTTTCCCAAAATGTTAAAAGGTAAAATGTCTTTTTTTTTTTTT
>JASVER010000111.1:0-28858 GCA_030449065.1 Oceanodroma leucorhoa
TGGTGCCAAGAAGGCTTCAGTGGGCATCTTTGGCATCCTCACTCCTGACGGATGGAGGGGACCATCCGTAGGGATGTTTTTGTACAGCCAGGGGTGTACAGCCCACACCACCACCAAAATGTGGTCATTTTCTATCGTGTGACAAGAATGCTGGGATTTTGGTCATGTTAACCTGACAGTTCAACCAGATTTAAAGCAGAGAGCAATTGGAATGAAGCTGATCCTCAGATTTCAAGGTTATCTTCAGCTTCATTAGACCAAGAGCTTACAGGGATCTGCAGAAACGTGGTCTTTCYCCAAAAGCAGAGAAAATGACTGACTTTGAGATGGCAAACTACCTCGATGTGGATTAACAYCATACACAATTTCAAAGGAATATGCTTTTATCTACTCATCCTATCTAGTTCCAATTAGAAACTCTTTCTACAATTGTATTTGTACATGATACTTGTGACATTTAACAGTCGTGATATTCATATGGAGGAGAGTAATGTAACTTTCTCCTGACTTTACACAAACACAGCCACATTAATTTTAAGGTACTTTATCACTTCAGATGTATTAGTACACTATAACTGTATTTATCACTATGAGTATGTAATTACCAGTAAATTCATTTACGCATAAAGAGGTCCTTAAACTATTAAATRAATACAGAGTGCATTAGCGATTACAAACACTGCACAAACAAGCAACAAAAGCAGGGGAGTTTGGGCTACATTTTTAATTTACCTGCTCATTTAACTTTTCTTTCTTTTTTTTTTTTTTAAGATAAAAATACTAACACTTGAGAGAGGCTTCACAGGTCAAATCCTCATCTGATGTATTTCCATCCAGTTTTAATGATTCCAAGGACATCTGCTCACAATCTGCAYTGAAACTAGCTTYTTTTGGAGGGGAAAGTTTTTATTTCCAGTGAAACTATGGCAATTTTTCAGGTTTTCTTGCAAATGATGATGGGAATGGTCTATCAGAACTMTAACTCTTTTTAGGGSCTCAAGTGCAACAAATGATGATGGAAAGTCGTAGGCTTTATAATTATCTGGATAATTAGGATTTTTGCACTGAGCTGCAATAACGCATCGATCCCCACTCTTCCTTTTCCACAGAGGCCTCTCTTTTGTTTGGTTGTTTAAGAGTTGGGGCAAAGCACTCATCTTGTGTAAACAAATTYATCAAGGATTTATCTCTGAGGGGCTGCCCTTAYTCCRYGCTAACAACAGCTTTCTCTGAGATACACAAACTCATTGTCATTTTTTTCTTTAGAGGCAAAAAATGCAACCACTTTTATCAAATTAAACAAATGCCTAAGGAAAATATAGACAATCTTCCAGAGCGCCGTTTCAACACKGTTCTATTGGACGAGATTTCTTATTCCCCCTCCATATACCTGTTTAATCAGTCATGCACTACTGAACACCAAGTCCATCTTTTGTGCTCTCCATAATTGCAAATCAATCATYATAGAGGATTCTAAGCAAGAAAACAATACTAATAAGAGCACAAAAGTAATTGCTAATTAATTAAACTTGAAGCGTTGATAATCCAACTGGCCTAGCACTCTGACAGGTAATCATTCTTGGACTGATTTAATAAGCATGTTCGTCCTGACACTTCCCCCTTCTAATGGGTCTTAAAGCCATGCCGTTAGGTTTGTAGGTTTGGTTTATTTATTTATTTTTAGAACSTAAATGGGAYGAAAGCATTCAATRTACAAGTCYRYCAAATATTTTACTTACAGCATTACAKGACCAGCTCAYCAGTGGCTTGCACCATCCAAGAATACTTGGATGTCATAGGTCTAAAGGGCAACCTGGTTTKGGTGATTCAGGGCTTCAGCATGATTGCGACAAATAGGATAAAAGATGCAAGGAAGAGTGTTCTCATGCAATTTGAAGCACTGCCAGGGAGTCCTTCAGATAATAAAAATTCCCCAAACTGATGGAACAAAGTAGCTGTAAAGATTTCCCAAGTAKCRGGGGAAAGTGAAGAGAGAGCCAGACCTAACACCTTTTAGACAGAGCTCTCCAGAATTTATTTCCAAAGGCCTCGCAAGAGTCCTTGCAGCACATCCATCAGTCCAAAGGAGAGAAGAAGTAGATTACATGCCCAAGAGGGCACCTCACATATGGCATCYTGGACACACATYGCTTGTCTGGCAACGTGGGCTTTCASAGAAAACCAATGACAYCCGTGTTATTCAGAAAAAGCACCAGCGTTACTTACAGCACTCTACTGTTGCTCACTCTGGTCACCACGATGCCAAAGGGGTTCCGCTTCACATCTACTCTGTAGTTTAAATTGGAGGCCACGGATCCAGTGAAAGATCCCACGTGTTCATGAGGGACTTCAAATCTGTGTGTTTTAGGATCAGTGATCTGCACATATTTAAAYAACAGAAGTGTTGGGCCTTTAAAAACCAATGCCCAATTCAAACATTTTCCAGCATTAAAAAGTGGTTCTGACTCAGAATATTCCCACCCCTATCCCAGTCTCCTCTTCCACCTTCATTGTTATTCACTTCCAACTTTCATCACTCATTTTCAGCCATTTCCCTCATAATACTTGACCCTGTGTTTCCCTGGCTCAAGAGGAACCCACCACAAGAGGAAAGTCTCCCACAGAAGAAGCCCTGCTCAATCCCAGAACCTATCGATACCCCACATTCACAGCATGGACTGTTGAGTTTTCCACAGAAAACAAAAATCATGGGAAGAGCTAATGTTGTTTGTCAAAATGATTGAGAGATATGGCCAGGTCATAAATAAAAAGTAAGTAAATACATTTATCCACAAAATTTTCCTATGATGAGGAAAAAAGGTAGATAATATAAAAAGCTGAGCTTTTCAAAGGTCTCAGTAATTTTTCATGCAGAAATCCCACTGTGCTAAACCCTCGTTAACCTGTTGCATTACAACAGCAGAGAGGACAAAGAGAGGAGCCAAGCACTTCAGTGGGAGTCACAAGAGTGCATCAGGGGGATTAATCCTGCCCTCCTAACCTCACTGCACAGTAACAGCCAGCCTGAAATCTTGCACAGAACATGAACCGTAAAACAGCATGGAAAAATGATTAACCTTGAACCGGAAGCGATTTGGTGTCTGATACTCTCCCGTGAGGAGGACAGTATTGATATCGTTTCCAAAGAAGGAAGGTGATGGCAGCCTTGTTAATGTAGTCTCGAATCCTTGGGAAAAAACACATGTTGCAATGTTATTGTGTTGAATCGGACATCAGCACGTGCATAAATTGGGGAGCTCAGCCCGTAGCTTACCTGCCTGAGTTGATCTTGTCGACCCATCCACTTTGTAGCCGTGGTTTGAAGAGAAAAAACACCAGGGCACACTGGTATCACTCTCGGGACTCCAGCAGCAGCCACGCAGGGTGCAGGTGCTCTGATTCAAGGACATGAGGGGCACAAATGAGCTGATTTTACAAATCCTCTATAGTAAATAAATCCTCTATACAAAAACACTTAAAATGCATGTGGAGTGTATTTTACCCCAAACACCAGAAACCTTAATAATATCTGCAATCAGATCAACTCTTTCTCTGAAAAATCTATCGGGTGAATTCAATGGCACAGAATACACTAAATAGAAAGGATTTTTTTCTGGATTCAGAGTAGAAACTTGCTTATTAGACATTAATTCTTTTTTAAAACCACAAGATCTTAAAACCACAGGCAAAATGAACATTTAAAAAGGATTATTGAAACATTCGAGCTGTGACAGATGCAGTATAGTCTGACCAGAAGTCACACACTGGAGAGGAGGTAAAAGTTATAATTGGCTTCACACCTTGTAAACATCTGGTTGTTAAATGTCTACATGTGCATAATTGACCATCATGTATAATATCTACATTTTAATGTAATTTTCCAATATCAGAAATATTCACATTGCTTCTGCAGAACCTCAAATTGAGATAAATCAACTTCTTTTTCAAAAAAACCCCAAGCAAATAAACCTATTGCTTAAAGCATGTATCTCGGCATAGAGGCACCAACCTTTACACTATCTTTCAGTAGTCCAATAAGCTACAGTACCTTTGCTTTGCTGTTAGGAATTAACTTATTGATGCGCTGTTTGCGTGAGTTTTATGTTTGAAGATAAGATTTGGGTAATATGGCCTTACGTTTCCGCACATTTTCTGACATTAAAACCCCAAGTCATTACTTAGGGCAAAGGGCAGTAGTAATACAACAAGCTTCACTGAGGGCGAAGGTCAGTGCCCAGAAGTGATCTCAGGTATCCAAATCCAACATGCAGATCTTTAAGACCTTTCCCTTCACCTGCCCACTAACAGAAGCTGTTTCTGCCTTCATCTGACTGCACTCAAATGTTTTTTGTGTGTGTGCCATGCATTTTTAAAATATTCTGCAGCTTGAAACAGGTGAAGATGGGCCAAAATCTCTATCGCTGCTGTCCTTGGTGGCACTTGTTTTTGGGTTATAGAGCCCAACCTGGTCGGTGCAGGTCAAATGTTTTTCTCAGCCTCTGAACAGAGCAAAGATAAGCCAGCTCCAGCCCAGAAATCATGCAAGTGCTGAAGCAAAGCACAGAGGGAGCTCACAGAGACACTGGCTTGGGAAGTCTTAGTGCGTTTATTCGGTAGTGATCGCACGGAGCACAAAAATCTCTGCAAAACCACCCAAGATAAAACCCAGATGCACCAAATAGGTAAACGTTTGTCTCTCTGTCATGGACTCATCACATCAGAAAATGTCTGCTCTCTTTTTCATTAGGTTCCAAGCAAAAAACACAGTTGGAGGAGAGATATAGTGACTCATTTTCCGCCACATCGATCCACAAATCAATGCACTAAGGCTGTGAAAAAACCATGCTCACTTTCCACCTTCCCAACTCCCACCACAAGAGCTCCCTATTTCCCATTTTATAAGCTATTTCAGAGTAAATGAGAATCATAGAATCATTAAGGTTGGAAAAGACCTCTAAGATCATCAAGTCCAACCGTCTACC
This sequence comes from Oceanodroma leucorhoa, assembly GCA_030449065.1. Lineage (NCBI taxonomy): Eukaryota > Metazoa > Chordata > Aves > Procellariiformes > Oceanodroma > Oceanodroma leucorhoa. Next base: position 4,983 of record JASVER010000111.1, read on the forward strand.
CAACACCGACATGCCCACTAAACCATGTCCCGAAGTGCCACGTCTACATGTTTTTTGAACACCTCCAGTGATRGTGACTCCACCACTTCCCTGGGCAGCCTGTTCCAATGCTTGACCACTCCCTCCAAGATCCCCTCCAAGACTGCAGAGATCACAGCTTTGCTCCCTTACTTCATCTACTTCATTTCCTTCATACATAGGGGAATATCCTAAATACATAAGAACAGAGTTGCTACCTCCATCCTCTTATCCCTTCCTAGACCAGTGACTATCCCATGCAATGCAGGATAGCTTGAACAACAAATTTTCCTAAAGCCTGGTGGTTCAAGCACCTGCGTTGCCAACTTTGTAAGCATGCTTTTCTTTTTTCCCAGCTACTTCTCATGAATACTTATTGACTGTTTTCAGCAGTTACTTTACAGTCCAGTGATATTCTTCTAGCTAGATCTTATTCTAGTGGATTCGTAAATTATAGCTCTGTAATTTTGTGGCACATTGAGCTTGCTGCAGAAGTGCAAGATCGGTTATGCCTGACACAGGGAAGGGACCAGAGTTCATCCAAAGACGCTGGAGAGGCTGTTATAGAAGCTATCATCTAGTGTAAATAACATTGCGAGCTGATCACAGCCTTGATCAGTTATAGTGAGCTATAAAACCAGTATAATAGATACCAATACCCAATAAAGCCAAAGTCAAAGCTTAATTAGAAATAATCCTGGATACAAGGAAACAGTTTACGCTGGGGTACAGTATGAGACGGCTTCTGAACATTGAACTGAGCACCAAGGATGAAAAGAATAGCTTGTCTATGTGCTGAACTAAAACGTTTCCCTTACATGCACCCAAACCTCTGCCAGCAGGATATTTTGGGAAAAAAACACACAAACCAAAACAAAAACAACAATGCACCCTTCCCCCAAGCTTTCAGAGGTATCAGTCCAATAATGGACTACAGTGGCTCTGCTCATGGTAGTTCATTTTTTACTGGTGCGTTGTTCTTGTCTAATCAAACTTCATGGCAATTTTCCACAGCAGTGAACAGTTAATAAATATCTACTTTCTTTCAGCATGTCTATCTTCATCAACCCTGTGATCAGTTAATAAATATCTATTTGCTTTCATACTTCTATGCTCTGCAATCCTACCCATTTTCTGGCTTCATCAAGGATGTCTTCAGTGAATGAAGAAATCAAGACAGACACTAACCTGCTATATGAGCTTAGGCAAATCATAATTTTCCCAGCTGCTGTTTATTCTGAAAACCACTAATGGAAACCACTACAGAAGAGTTATGTTATTCTAAGGAGGTCCCTTAGTGGTAGTTTTACAGCTCTGCTGGTTGCTGTATTAGAATAGCCTAAAGAAGGACAACCAGAATGCTTCCAGGAGAAAATTTATGCAGGAATGAATGGACACACTGGGGTGGGACTCCGGCTTGTGTCAGGCATGCACCTAACAGCTTTCATCAGGGCACAGGTTAAAGGTGATATTTATCTCTCATCCTGCGAAATCTGCTGCCTGGTCTTCACTAAGGAAAGAACAGATTCAGGAATGATTTGTTTTACCTCTAATTCCAGAGCTGAACATTCCRATGTTCAAATCTGCATCTGGCCCTACTTTTGTGCTCGTATCTATAATTTGATTATTTTTAATTCTTTCTAATCAGTGATGGTAAAAAGCAAGGGCAGACTTACAATAAGGCTTACAGTTGCAACCAGAGCAAAACTATTTCCCTCACTGTATGATGAGTGCCGCACTTAATGTGGGGTGACTGGTTCAAAAGTAGTAATTAAAGATTAAAGTGATCTGCATGACTGCTCCTACCATCRTGTGCTTGCTCCTGGGGGGTTGAAGGAACAGAAAGAGTAGAGGAACAGGCTGTGATTTGAGCCTTTACTGACCTGTTCGCCTGCAGGACTTTATGGAACTGTATAACATAACAAAACTATGGCATGGCAGAAGCTTTAACAAATGTCATTTCTAGAATTAGACAGGGAATTTCCTCAGAGATTGAGACAGCTGGTTAATAATTTTTTATACCTCTGTGAATGACATAAACAACGTACGTCATAATACATTCACTATTTTTTCTCCTAAGCTGCCCCCCAAACCAAAGAAAGATGCCAGGCATCCACAAGCTGCCATCAGAAAACGAGAACATCCATCGTAAAGATGAAAAATAATAATGATAATAAAAATAATAACAATAGCCTTTCAAGATCAACCATTACAAAAATGTTCTGAATGTGGGAGCACTGAAAAACTAAGATGATGTTTTTCACTGGGAATCTTAACTCATAGATTCTTAAGCCAAAAGGTCATTTCTAAACTCTGCGCTCTCCCAGATAAGAGACACCACAACCAAGAAAGGAAGACACTAAGATTCAAATTGATTCTGAAAGGAAACTGTGACCATGTCTCCTATATTATAAAAGTCTTGTGCATCTGGGTAAAGTGCATCTTCACCTGCTATTTCTGAGCTATTATAAATGCTAGTACTTGACCATCAGAAAAAAGAAACTGTTCAGACAAAGTTGTTAAAAGTAAACAGTGACTTTTTTTAACTGCTTGATGGCTGACTAATTTTGTTTCCACCTATCCCAAAACCAAACTACTGGGGAGTACACTTTGGCAGTGGTCTTCAACCTTTGACAGCAAATTGCTACAGTGGCTAGAAAAATCAGACCTTCTGTCAATGGGCTGAAACAGGTTATACAGGAGTTACACTTCCCTGCAAAGTGTTCAGGCAATCACAGATTAAAAAAGGTTAAGAAAACAACTAATACAGTACAGACAAGTTAAATTTTTGTACTTAAGCATGAGGCTTTATGGGATAAAACCTATTTTCTGATTTTTTTTTTTAAATGTTTTCAGACCTTTGTTGCTACTTGATCCGGGATGCAGTCAATTCTTTCTGCTGTTAATATGTTCGGACATTCTGGCATAAATTCTGCTAGGGAAATAAATTAATGGGTTATTACCAGGACTTCCAAAATGTATACCCTAACCATTAATATAGATTCAAATGAGTGCAAACTACTGCTAGTGTGATTTACCTTACCTTTGAAAAATTCCACACAACTGTTTCAGATGAAGTCTTTTTTTAAAGTTTTTGAATATATGGGTAACATTGATAATTTTATTTCTTAAGGTATAAATTAATCCAGTTTTCAGTAAGTCCTGTAGCTCAACATGCATTGCTTCTTGTGAAAATATATGCTAAATTAAAATTGGAAAGACTTTTTTTCTTAAATGGTACTATGCTGCTGCTCTCACAGGTGCTCCTTCCCCTGAAATACTGTTCTTCCACAGGAGCTTGAATTAGAGCATCAGGTAAAAGCACCTTAAAGCTCCAYTAAGTTGCTCCATTAGATTTCAGGTTTGTTGGACCAAATTTAAGGCGACATCTTGGCAACTTTAGCTGACAAAAGGGTACCCGATGGTTGTTTTCAGTTACCCCCAACACTGAAAGTTACTTTACATATTTTGGAACACCATATATGTTTGGAATGAGAACCATGAAGTGTAGAAATCTTGTCTCAGGCTGAGATGCACACAAATACACGGCCTCGCCAGTTTGCATTACCTGCAATATACACACTTGTGCTTTTTGCCCAGGAAGACTCCTACTCATCTTGTGACAGAAACAAGCAGAAAATATGCAGATATGAGTCTGTATGGGCAGTTTTACTAAAGCACCAAAACATTTGTTTTGCATAAGCAATTATTTTTATTCTACTGCCATTTTCACCTCCAAGCTTTTTGCTTCAATCCCCATGTGGAAACGGGATTACTGACACAAAATGGAACCATATGTAAAGCAGGGTGCACTATATCACATCCCTGTAAGACAACTGGTTTTGCATGTACCAATACAATAGCAGGAGACACTATAGATTTTTATGGCTATAATGTATGTTCCACACAATTTGGCTGCTCCAACATAGTCTCCCTGATCCCTTTTCTTTTTTTTAGTGTTGTCTTTTTTTATATTCAAAAATTTTGAAATCATGCCAGTTCAATGGYTATAAAACAAGTCCAGTCTTGGGAGGAAGGGATAAAAGWTTTTTTCATGACAATAAATTCTAAGTCACACTATTTATKATGTTCATAACTGCTAACTTTACTCATTGTATCTGTAGGAAGGATAAGAACATAACAGTAACATTAGGGTCAGTACTTTAGAGTGTTWTTTGGTGGKTTTTTTTTACAGCRCTTGCTTACACTGATTTTTTTTTTCTCACTTAAATATCTGTGTTCTTGAAAAGTCTGAATCAAGCAGTGACAGAAATGATGCCAATGGTTAGTTCCTGAAGCTCTGTGGTGTTCACAATAGTCTCAGCAAACAGAGATGAGCAGTTCCCACKCAGGGTTTTTGCTCCGGTCCTACAGCAGCAATGGGAAGTACTCACCTGTAGTTTTGACTCCGGATTGTCCTGATGCTAAAAGCCCAATGAGGACACAGGCTATGATCGTCACCAGGCAGAAGAGGACGATCAGGGTGACTTCCAGCCCACTGAACTTCCTCTTGCCCATCTAGACCCAGAGAAACACCATTCGTATAAGGAAAACACAAGTAACAGCTTTGAAAACGCTATAAATTACATTACTAATTTAATAAATTAGCAAAATTTATAAATGATTCAGGTTTTAAACCATGTTTCCTAGTCCCAGGGGGGATAATAAAACACTCCTTAAGGATGATGTGCAATAAATCTCCAATTCAGGATAATTCACACAGCGCAGATTACTGCGTTATTAGACTAGTGRGCAATCAYTGAGAAATGTATTTTGTTCCCTGCAAAACACTTTATACACAAAACACAATTTTCTCCTGAGATTAACTATGGAGTTTCTTACATATAACTGAAATTCCTGAAACAGAAAACAAACAAAATCCCCTTCCCTTTTTTCTCTTTTTTTTTTTTTTTTTCTTCAAGTTTCCTTTCCTTCTTTAGAACAAACACAAACTCTGTCCTGTTTTATAAAGGAGTATGTTGATTTGTTAAAGACATACTTGACAAAACCTCTAATGAGCTCTYACAGCATGCTCATGACACTTGGGGAAGGCAAGACATCGGTAACAGGGTAAGTTACTTATTTGTAAAGTGGGAGAATATGAAGGCATGCGTATAATCCCATGAATTTCACAGGGGCTGCAGTTCAGTGAAAGCAGAAGAAACTGCCACAGAGGTACGCTGGTTGCTGCTGAAATCACAACTGAAACGRGGGACAGGATGTAGGTGGAATCAGTGCCTTAGAATGCTGTGTAAAACTTGTGTTTTTCCCAGTATTGCTTTTTTTGTGAGGCACAGAGGAGCAAGGCGTGCTGCGCCAAGGGAGCTGTGCTGGCTGCAGAGCCAGCGGCTCAGTCCTGTGCGAAGAACAACACCGTACCATTAACGTKGGACTGTGCASCAGTAATAAAACTGATTAAAACTAATCTCCAGCATCCAGATCAATATACATTGGCWGCTGSTCCTGCAYTTARCATTTGGTTAAGAACATTYAASCTTATAAAACAGCCTTAAATACAGAGAAATTGGTTCTTATTAGTCAAAGCAAGAAAGTRCGGGAATACCTGTGCATTGCACTGGCATATCAAACACTTTCACATGTGCCTCCCATTTCTTCCAAGTATAACCTACCTCCCCACCTGCACCCCTATTCATGGAAATTCCACAGCCACAGGAATGAATGAAGATTAAAAGCAATACTGGCCCATCAACAGTCCCCAGAAGAGTAAAGSTAGTACTWAGATAACTAWGTGCTTTTCAGTGTGGTGATTAATAAAGCAGCTTTTATAAATAGCATAGCGCTAGTCGTGTTTTCTCCATTAATATCAAACTTTGTAGCCATTTTTAATATTRTGATTATTGCTACTGCCCCAAGGAATATCGTATTTAACRTCTGCAACTAYGTTGTATATTGAAAAGCATATTGTAAGGCCTGTTCTTTACGATGAGGAAATCATACTCCAGCAGTTCCTCTCCCGAATTCCATATAACATTGCCTGAATACATGTTGACTAGAAGTCCTAAAAAGTAATGTTCRTTTTTCTGAAAACTAGAATTTTATTAAAGTTTTTGTCATCAAGCCCTACTCCCCCCTCCAAYTATAACACTGCATTTCAGTTTTTTCCTTCTCATGGTCTCCCCCAAGACCTGAGACTTCGGAAATAAGGTTTTATAATTTATAAATGTAGGTTGTGTTGTGTGATGTGTACTCAGCAGTGAGGTAAAGGTCTCCAGAAACTTGGATGCAATAGAAGGATTGACATACCTTAAAGCTTCTCTGCTTCCTTCATCTGCTGCTCTTGATAGTAAAGCTCAACATMAAAAACGATGCTTTTTCCTTTGCTGTTATCAGTTATTGCATTGTTTGCTAACCGACCTACCAATGGCAGGTACGTACATAATTRCAGGTAGATTGCAGAAACTCTTTGGACTAAACATACTGTGATTATTGCAGCCAAAGAATGGCTGGTTAATTAATAATATTTTGGTTCAATATGATGCATCAGGTTCTGCAAGTGAGAGAAAAGTGGCAATAAAATGCCAATAAGCTTATCCATGTTGCAAAACTAAACAGTTTTTATTCTCTTCTTTTTCCRTATCTTTGTTACTAGAACCTTCAAGGAACCTTCACATTCTTTGTCTATCATTTCTGCTTTAAGCACCACAAGAAGCCATTACATGTTTCCCAATGAGGAAAAGAGCTATTAAAATAGTTGCAGGAAAGAATTGAATTTATGACCACCAAAACTTTTTTAGGAATGAACTATAAAGTATTAATTTTAATATTAATATAAACAGATTTCATGGGATACTAACAATAAATGTCAAAAGCAAAAGAAAAAGATGAAAGATTAACATGGAAAAGAGTTTATAGGGAAGAAGCTTCAATCAATCTTAACATGAAACCTTCATAYGTAACTGGGTTTTGCCTCTTTCTCATAACAGGTAGATAGACTCTTAACATTAAACCTTATTTTCCAAAGGAAAACTTTCAATTCATACTATTAAAGTATTTACAAGTTATTTTTCAGTAATGTAGAAATGGCTGAGAAGTAYCACTTGCATTTTTTGAAYTGTTCACAAATTTATTCAATTTCCRGAATATCTCACCTCCCTCTGTGAAGTGCAGGAATGAGGTGTGTCCTCTCTGAGCACAAAGGGAATGAATGGTCCTCTTTTCCTTAGCCAGCACTGAAATGAAAGAAAATGAATCATACATATAGAGCACTGGGGCTTTCCTGTAACCATCCATCTTTACACAAATCAATGCCACAACTCTCAATGACTCTGTTTTTGAAATGCATATTGAATATTCRTTGAAATGAATATTTAGCTATCTCACCCTCTCCGTTTCATTGTAACATCACGCATGTCCRCATGTGTGCAAGTAAGCTCTGGACATGTAATTCTAACATCCCTCTCAGTATTGCTAATATGCTGCTTTACGAGTGCATACTGAGAAATAATGGTTTCACATGGATTATGAAGATATCAATGGTTTGGGAGGCCTGGGGGTTTGGTTTGACGTATATCTGTTTTCCAAGGTTTATATCTTCATTTAACTGTTCCAGGAAAGTACTCAATCCAGCAAAGCATATGGCCATGTGTTTCATATAAACATGTCTGCCATCACCCTGCCATCAATATAACCATTTGCTTAAGTGCTTTCCTGAATTCACGGTGCTACAAACTTATATTAGCAATCACCTAGTGAACATTTTCTATGCAACTTGAGAGCAAAAAAGCACTGAACAAAAAGATCTCACAAGAGGGTTAACCAGCAGGTTTCCTAGCTGAGTATATTTTCCATTAGTCTACAAAGGATATCAACAACAGGGCTTTCAGGTCAAGATGTGATATTGAACTCCAAGAAGCAGGAATGGGGAAGGCTCTTCAGTTGGGGACACTGAGAGGCCATAAAGACAACCAAGAACTCTATTAAATCAAGAGCTGGAACAGCATGGTCTCTGCTGTGTCCTGCTTTGGTTTCCAGGAATTAAGAGCTGATTCATTTCAGACAGCTGGTAAGCAGAATTACTAGAAGCCCAGGAGTATAGGCTAGACTGTAGAGAATAGTGTAGGAAAACAAACTAGGAAATTAGGTACTGTTAAAAATGTAGTCATTTAAAAAGAGACATTTATCTCTTAGTTTTTAACAGGTCCATTTTTAATTAAATCACATACAACTTGAAAAACTTGTTACTGGTCATAGTTAGCTCCCTGGTTGTATTCATTCAGACAGTTGTGCTAATAATTGAGTTTTCAGCCAAGGGACTGTGTTAGGAAAAAGAAATAGCTTAGGCTTTTTCTACGGTTTCACGAGATTTGTTTTTTCACTGTTTCGGTATCAAATATTTACTTTAAGCTACAGTTTGGAGCCCTTAATTCCTGCAAGAAGCAGCTTGCAGATTACCAGTTCGGTCAGGAACATAATCATTAACCGTCATGGAAGGACACCTATCATAGATCCAACGGGAGCACACTCCTGTACTCCCCACATGCGATGTTTGCATGGCTGAAACGACTCGTTCAGCAAATTGGGAGCTCTTCAGTGCAGCTGTGGTGATATTCAAGGAAGGAAGAAGGCTGAGCAGTTTTTAGAGGCAGCAATGGGGAACCCTGTGCTCAAAGACTCATCCCTCAAGCCTGGGAAAAAGAAACTATCTTGATTTACCTTCTGCACATGACAAGGCAGCTGCCAACTGAGGTGTCCTCCTTCTCCGAAATGCTAGACGCAGMCCTTGTTCCTTCAGAAGAAGGAGATATCAACCCTTATCAACTTTCTGTGTCCCAAAGCGCAAGTGACTGTTCAGTGCAAAAAGCCATAGATCTGTYCTCCACTCCCAGGTCAGCTACTCATTAGCTGACTGTCAGCTGCCAATCATCATGCACTCATCATCTGCTTGCTTCATGATTTTTCCATATGGGTAATGAAGATGAAAATAGTTCYTGAATGCTTCTAAAGTCTTTAGATGAAAGGCACTGTGTGAAAGCAGGATAATGGTCTTACCAAGACACAACCTGAGACAAAACCAGGCAAAGATGGGAAAGTTTCAGTGAAAGCTGCAAGAAGATTCTGCTTTAACAACTTACATAGTTCAGATCTGAACATATTTGCATTACTCTGGTGTGAATACATGTCCTGGTTTCGGCTGGGATAGAGTTAATTTTCTTCCTAGTAGCTGGTATAGCTCTGTGTTTTGGATTTAGGATGAGAATAATGTTGATAGCAACAACTAAAACACCAGTGTGTTAAGTAGTGCTTACACTAGTCAAGGACTTTTCAGCTTCCCATGCTCTGCCAGGTGCACAAGAAGCCGGGAGGGAGCATAGCCASGACAGCTGACCCAACTGGCCAAGGGGGTATTCCATACCATGTGACGTCATGCTCAGTATATAAGCTGGGGGGAGTTGGCTGGGGAGCAGCCAGGGACCGGCTGGGCATCGGTGGGCAGGTGGTGAGCAATTGCATTGTGCATCACTTATTTTGTATATTCTATCATTATTACTATTATTATTATTATTATTATTATTATTATTATTATTATTATTATTTTCCCTTCCTTTTCTGTTCTATTAAACTGTCTTTATCTCAATCCATGAATTTTACTTTTTTTTTTCCCCCGGTTCTCTCCCCTACCTCACATGGGGTGGGGGGCAGTAAGTGAGTGGCTGTGTGGTGTTTGGCTACTTGCCGAGTTAAACCACAACAGTAGAATATTGCAGGGCCTCAGCGAAATATATATGTCACTGTGAGGTCACATTAAGTGAATTATGGTTTGATTAGTGACATATAGAGCTTTTTACCTAGAGAACAGAAGAGAGTCCAGCCTTTCCAAGGAGTCACTGGATTGTTTTCCCAGGGAGCCTTACAGCCCCTGAAGTTTCTGGCTGCTATGCCCTGCTGAACAAWTGCCTTGTGGTCTGTGACCTGAGGTGCTGGTGCCCAGTCACCTGCTCTGGTAGGAGCACCCATGGCTCCCCCACACTCGGGCTCCTCTCCCAGGTTTGGGGACAGAGGAACCATGCACAAGTCCTTCCCTGGCAGTATGGGAAGAGCTGTACTAGTTTATATCTAAATATATCTGCATATATCTGAACATTACAGATCCTACATACATTGAGTAACAACTTACTTTTCCTGAGAGAAAACAAATATCCTACTTGGGCAAAAGATAAATAATTGGGTCAAATCAACATTTTGGTGAGAGTCTCAGATTCTATGTGATACGATTGAACAGGTTGTTGGCAGGAGACCCAGTCTGTTCCTGCTGTAACTCTGCTGCCGTAAGTCGGTGTATACTGCTGATGAATTTGCTCCCAGGAATTTCAGGACATGTTAGCAAACTAATGAGGCAGGTGCACGCAAGCAGAAAACTGGTCCAAATTCAGCACATCTCTTAGAGGGCTCCTGGGAAACCCTTGATAAAATTCCACCATCAAATAACAAGCAGATCACATGGATCCTGCCCCCAAAATCTTCCTCTTTGACACTGAAATCACAGAAGACTTGCTCCAGTGTTCAACTAAAAAAAAAAAAACCACCTTTCAAAAACAGAAGCACAGCTCCTCTTCATACTGAAAAGATCAGATTTTAGAAGCTCCGTTAGAACAATCCCAGCCCATAGAGAGAGCTAAGAGAAACTATAACTACACTTTTCCCATTCTTATATTCATCTGGAGAGAAGATTGGGTGCTTTCRGGGTTATTTCTCTATTTTACATAAAAATGAATAAAATACACAGTGCTGAAGCAGAGGTTGGAGACTAGGACTCCTTAATTTGAAAAGAGTATCTTAGCCTTTCAGCTGAAGTCATTACATGTTCTCTCTGGCTTGATCAGCATTGAATTATTAAACTACCCTGGCACTGCTAAACAGAGGCAAAGGAAAATTTAGGTTGATACCTCTTCCCCTTCATTTTTTATAGAGTGTACCTTATTTTCTTTATCACATGAGTAAACGGAAATCTGGATATAGTCCTCAGACCTTTGTAGAACACCGCAAAGCAACATAAGGTGTGATGAGTTTGATGGAATTCAACCTGAAGAAGGTTCAGCACAYCCCTTAACCAGTTCTTCAGCACTCTTCTAAGACTGCAGTGAAYATGTGGAATGAGCAATGTGGTTCACAGCACAGCTTTGTCTGCTGCACCATCACCCTCCAGGGCTCTACCAGCATCTGTGAGCTCGGTAAGGAGATGGACTGCGAAGAAAACACCTTCAGAAAGTTCATTAATGGCTATAACAAAGTAAATGCTTGCCACACCATAGGCATCTTTTTSCTCTTTTAAGTTTCAATAACCAGTGTTCAGAAGAAAGCTTTGAAAATCAGTGTGAGGCRGGTCTTTCATGGAAACTTCTAGACAGAAACCTTACCAGAGTTCCCCAGGAAATTTTTATCACAGCTCCAAATCTGAGCATGAAGGCACACCGTTGTTCAACTTTGCAGCATGTTATAGGCTGCTTAAGTGGACACAGATGATTCCTATGTTTAGGAAAAAAACARCTGTGAATAATTTTAAGGAGAAACTGAGCAAGAAAACTCATGAAAAAAAKAAGAATAAAAATATGTACCTGTCCTGGTGTCTCCTTCAGACATCAAGCCGAGATTAATGCAAATCTGGCCAAGCAAGACAAAGAACTGCGAAAGCCTCACAAATGCATTCAAAACATTTTTTCCCCCAAAGAGACTCTGGAGAGAATGAATCTGAATTCATTCATAGTTGTCTCATTTTCCCAAAGCACCTCACAATTCAAGATCAGATACTGTAAGCTTGATCTCAGACAAAAGTAGTGTTCATTTTATAGCAACTGACAGCCAAAAGATTTTGATTTTGTTTACTAACGAGATACAGAAATAATGTCAATTGAATAATTTCATTGTCATGGAAAAGTAGAACATTTGAAGTTAATTTTTGAAGTATGTGTAGTATAAAATTAGACATTGTATAAACTCTATCTTTTGTAGATAAATGGATTTCTGTGTGTCTAAACCATGGGCCTTTATCCTCATTCAAAGAACACTTTTGAGCCAACAAAGTATGGCAGAGGTAGTGAACATAGTCTAAAATTGAATCCCAGTGTTATATATGAATTTTTAATAGGTCAAGTTAGAGATCAGTACAAGCCATGATAGTGATTGCAAAGATAAGAATTTCAACTGATCATACAGAAATTTTGCAGCTCTTAGTGCAAATGAGGAAATTACTTGTTGTAAATCTCTAAAATACAGCAATCATTGCTGAAAGTCTTACCGTAGTTAATGCAGTACATGTTTCTCAGGTGCTTGTGATGATTCAGTTGTTAAGACCTGAAACCAGAGAAAAAATGTTATAACAAAGCTTCTAAAACATCCCAAACCTCTCATTCTTTTTTTATAGCTAGTGAATACAAAAAGCGGGAACTGAGGAGTCTGATGTAGAAAGATCAAGTGTCATGATGGTTTGAACCATAATCATGACTATAAATCACTTGATTATGTTTGTAAATTAATAACTGCTGTTCTTCAAGATAGCAAATGAAAGGTCTTAGTAGTGCCAAATCTTATGTATCACCACTGTTTATTATCTATCCTTTCAGCTGAGAAAGGAATTACAAGATTSCTTGAAAAAAGTATATGTTCTCTTTGGCCATTCATGCTTCAAGATGTGGAAATATCAAAATGCGTTTGTGATATTCAAAAATGTAAAGTGTCCTACAAGCAAGTGATTTGAACCTGTCATTTGTAGCTCACAATGTTAACTTCAGGATTGACTTCACTGCCTATAAACAAAGGAGAAAAGGGAAAATTAATATTTGYTTCCAGCTAATTGCTAGCTCCTGATAGTATATAAATTCAAAAGTATACCACCAGTAACTCTCAGCTACATCCTCACAGCTCTGCTCTGCCATCTCAAGGATGCTCCAAAGGGGTTAGCGTTGTCCATGTCCTTAAGGAAGCTTTGGGCTGCTGCAGCATATTCACACTGAAGCCTACTGAGGGCGTCTGCAGGCCTATAAGGTCCAACAGCTGCCCCTGTGCCACCCCTCTCAAACTGCTTCATGTCCCCCCTCCTTCACCTTGACCTTCTTAAGAGTCAGACAGTCTCKTTAGCAGCGACCCCGATCTTCCTGCTTTGCTTTGGGCAACGTGCAGAGCACGGAAAGGCATTTTTGATTTGCAGTTTGATGAAAACACCCATCATAGCAAAGCTGAAAAAAAACCTCAAACAAACAGAAGTTTAATTCATTAGTACTTATTCCTCCTCAAATATCTGAATTCACAGTTTGAGTCAGCTAGCAAAATTACTTCAATGGAACTCAGGTGCTTTTTCAAGAAATGCTGACTTTTCAGAAAATGAAGGCATTATTGAAGGGTGGAACTTGGCAGCGTGTTAAATCTGAATTGTTCACGAGGCATGTCTTAAGCTGACAGACCAAGCCCATTTTGGAGTCTTATTGCTGGGAAGAGCTGCTAGGTTTTACTCTCAAGTCTTCATTCTCTCAAGTTCTTCAGCCTTATGTGGTTGTTTTGGGGTTTTTTTTGTGTGTTCCTTCTTATCTGAAGTGTACCAGCAGAAAGGAATCTTCACTTCTGAACTTCATTTTCTGAACATGGACATGTCAAGGTTAACATTCAAGTTACAGTTCATTGCTTTGAGTAAAAAAAGTGTATTGCTTCATATGAAGYCTAATTGGTGAAAAATTGAATAACTGGTTTCAGGAAACAAAAATGCATGTATYGGGTATTAAATCTCTTTAAAAAGAGAGTCCTCCCTCCCCTCTTTTGAGTCCTTACAAAAGAAGGAAAACTATCTCTTAAACCTCCCAAGGCATGTCATTAATTTTTTGCCTTCTAGAAATTGATAAATTTATGTGCTTAACTAAAGCACGTACAGTCTAATAACTCAACTGTAGGCAAGAGTCTTGGATTTAAGAGCCCAAATCACCCCAGTCTGTGCTGTCAAAATGCACACTAACATAAWATAAATACTTATACGACTACCTACTTGTGCCAGTTTGAAGACACATATGCACAGACCACTAGGAAACCCGAGTCTGCCAACTCCAAGGATTCTTGAGTCATACATCAGGCAGATCCAAAATAGTGATTGATATATTTTCTAATGCTATTTAAAAAAAATAACAATAACTGGGGACTGTCTCTAACTTTCTTGGCTTGTGAAGTTGCATACGCACATTTTTTACTCTYTTCTGCAACCAGGAAGGCCAGAAACTTTAGTTATTCTTTTTAAGTGAAGGTTAATATCTTCATTAGAAAAATAAAGAAAAAGATACCAAGTATTTTAAGGTGAAATTATGGAGCTGCAATACTGACATTAACCRAAAAGCATAAAAAACTCCAGTTAGTGAATAACACTCAAAACACACCTTATTAAGTCCTAACTTCATTATCCACAATTCCTAACATATTACATTTTTTTCAGATTATTATTGAACAAAAGCTGAAATGACAGATAGTCTCCCAGGTTTTGGAGTGAGGAAAAAATAATTCTGAAAGTAGTTGCTTAATGAAATCACTGTTTTGACCCTTTGCATTTTATTTGTCAAAGCCTGTCTGCTGACTGTTTCTATGACTTTCCTTGTCCTTGCTGCAGATGGTCTTCCAGCCAGTGCCTGTGCTTCTTGCTGCTACTGAGCAGGAAACAAAGCAAAGCCACCATTATTATATACTGATTCCTCGCCAGCTTTTTACTTATTTAGACATTTTATAACAGTGTATTATTCAGCTYTGCATTTTTTTCCAGTAAAAATAATAGATGTTCATTGTAAGAAAACAAAAGGATTAAAGGYTTGGGAGCTTTTTTAAAAAAGGGTGAATGTTTAATATTCACATATTTGCAATAAGAACTGAAAGATGTGAATAACATCAGTRCCAAGAATCTAATTTTCTTACACCTCCGTTTCTATATGGTAATTTAGCAACCACTCAGCAGGTGGGCTGGTCTGCATAAGTGACACGAGGGCTCACGCAGGCGGTGTGGATCAGCTCGTACGTACACTACTCAAGAAGTGGGAAACCTCAAAGTTCAAAGACACACGATCTCCATTAGCATAGTCCCCTCCATGTGGGGTCACACAGTGACCGCTAAACTGTAGCCTTGTACCTGGCGGCAATGTTTGCATCGCTATGATGAAGGATTAAAAACCTGAAATGATTAATAATCCCCTTAGATGCTTCTGTTTTACACATGCATGCCTTATAAAGCCTTAAAGATTCTGAACATACTGGTTTCAAGGTTTTCTCTATAAACACAACAGCTGGAAGCTTTTTTAAAAAAAAAAAAAACAACACCTGATATTTTTACAGTCACTTGTAATCTCAAACAGGAGTCTGAATGAAAACATCAAATAGTGCCAGACTTTGAACAAAGCTTTGGGGACCGGCAACGCTGCAAATGTTGTTGTGTAGGTCACACCTTCCACAAATGGTGATGCAGAGGAAGTTGTACTTACACCCAGTGCAGAGAAACCTCAGCCTTCCACCTGTGCAAATCTGTATGCATGGACTGATTTTGTTTAACTGAATTGCTTTCTACTCGCTGAAGATCTGGTGTGTTCAGTAGAAGGTTACAACTCATTTCCCCTCTTCCAGATGTCCSGATTAGAAAAGTTGATCCTCTTCTCCAGCCCCATTGGATCTTCCTCTGCCAGCTCCACAGGAACGCTTATCCCTCCTGGGGTCCGCAGCCAGGTCAGAGGCAGAAGCAGCAAAYGACACARAGGYGCATGGTGCGGAGCATTTGCTGGGCTGCTGTTCTCTGTTAATAATGTTTATTCCTTGACACTCTGGTGACAGCATGGGTACAGCAAACACCCCAAAAACCCAGTCAAGRAAAGTARCTGAAAATTGTTAAAAGCARCTCCAAAAATCAGCAGGTACGGTTTTTACRTGTTCAGGGAAGACACAAACACCCCTTCCCTCTGCACCTTGAGGTGTTAACACCATCATTCATTAACCAGAGGACTCATGTATCTTGCAGCTCATTTGAGGTTCTTTAATACCACTGTCACCGCAAGGCTCGGCACCATAAATTTTTGCATTCCTTTGTCTCATTAATATAAGTTGTTTTTTACCTTTATCTTAAGACATGTTTATGCCCTCCACATGACAAATCTCCCAGCACAAATATATTACCTTGTGGCCACTTTATTTCCATTCTAAGACGCTCTCTCATACAACCTCCTCTCCTTTAAACACCACTGCAAAATCATGAKTCCAAATTGCATTATTGGTGTAGCAAATTGTTTTAACATTCARTTCCTTGACTCAAGCTCTTGCCCTTACTTAATACAATCAAATAGGGAGGAAAATACCTTAGTGACTCAGTCTGGGGTAAAAAGCTACTAGGACCAGGCAATCCTCTCCTCTTTGATGGCAGCTGGGAGAGCAAAGCTCCCAGTCTAGCCTGCAGCTAAATGATTTTGCAACTTGAGTGACCCCACGGTGCACAGAAGGGTCTGAACAGAGTCACGATCTGGGGAGAATCGGACACTTGCGTGTCCCACGAGATCAGCATTAGACAGTGGCTCTTGAAAGGGAAAAAGGCAGGGGAGACACGGAGAGAGAATGGAAAGACAGGAGCAGGGAACTGGCCAAACCAAGGAAAAAAACAACTCGATCCCATCATCTTTGCAGTCTAAGATTGGTGTCTCTACAGGATGCACAAGTGCCCATGGAGCACACTGATAATGTCTTTTCCTGAGAGCAGGATAACTTCTATCATAGGTGCTTGTGTGGCTCCCATAAGGAGCCAAGGTTGCTACACTGCCAGCAGAAGAAAGGAGTGTCTGCAACATCCTTGGGTGAACAGGAAAGCTATGGCGTATGCTAGAGCCAAGRTGAGTTGGCAGTTACGTTCATAGTGACCAGCATACARGAAGCACCCTAARAAATACCCCTTAAATTAYCAAAATATTAGCAGCAGCTCTGCAGGGCCTTGGTAAATAGTTATCCTTACAGTTAATATTGAACTGYGTTATTAAGGAAGTAGTGATAAAGAAGCAATCTTTTACTAACTCCACAGATTTAACAACGCATCACTCACTCTAGGAAAACTTTGCTCYAAGGAAGGAATAGCTTCACTACCAGCACGATCTTGTACTGTCCCTAAAGTTTACTGGAGTTGAATAAAAAAGTTCATTTCAGTTGATAATACATTTTTGTGAACATATATAATTAACCCAAATTAATTTTAAAATGAACAAAAGAAATTGGGAAATTAAAGCAAATTAAGTCGTTACTATAGTAATATGAAACTTCACATAACAGTCCTAATTTATCATGAAGGAAATAGGAAAGCTAATGAATTCAGTACATGACATCTTTTCACAAAGGAGTAACTTTACCTAATTTTAGCCTAAGAATTTTTGTAACTTGTATTGAAATCCTATTTCCTGTAATGAAGGGCCCCACAGCTGGGAAATTTTACCAGAAAGATTTTCAAAATTAGGAATGCAATATGACATTTTTCTTCCTGAAGCRTCACCAAGAAGATCTACCAATATTAATCTGTTTATATTTTGTCATATCTAGTAGTTTCATAGTATTGCTGTGTCAAGAAGAATGAAAAGAAAAGATAAGGTGGTCTTTAAAAATAGGTATAGTSTTTTAAAATAGGTATGGGGTCATACCTATATGTAGTGTAGGATGAACCAAGTCTTCTGTAAATTTTTTTTTCAACATCTTTTTATGCATGAAGGAAAAAATGTAAGCTTCAGAATACATGGGGTCACTTTCCATATAATTTTTAGTACTTCTCYTTCTGGTTCAAGTTCTTTATAGCATTATTACCAATACAGCTGTATTCCAATAATATCTGTCTCAAATCAAACACCTGACTGTAACACAGGACACTTCATTGCACTATAATAGCTTTGCCATTGTCTTACATGATGTTGTCAGACACAAGCCAAAGGAGAACAGGGATCTCTGAGTGGAACTACTTTAAGAAAGGAAAGACTACTCCCAAAGGAAAGTACTACTTGGAGTAATTGAGTTAATTCTGAATTCTGTAAGATAACGCTTTTCAAAGACAGATCATATCCACTGAAAATGCTTCTACCTGTTAAATAAACTGTARATTATTAAAAATCTACATATCTAAACTTAAAAAAAAAAAATCAGTTTACACAGGGGCATATAAAAGTGTACCTAGTTTATTAACAACAGTTTAATAACAAATAATGGTAGAAAAAATATAGCTCTCCAAAYATATTCTATAAATTTCATATTTTTTAAATCCATGAAATCCAGAAATTCCTCAAAATCTTTCCAARGGTACTAATTTCAGAGTTGTGGTTGTAAGGATCACTGTATCCTCCAGAGGGATCCAGGGAAATCTTCCACTTAGTTTATTAGAAAAGAAGAATMGTCACCTTTGCTTACTGACTTTCCTTCCCCAGGAGCCGCACTACCAGGACCTGTAGATAGTGCTGCACCTCAGTCTGACTTTCTTTTCTCCCCAGATTTCCTACCTATGTGCTCCTCCACCTCTGCCTCCTTCCCTTTTATTCCAGTCCAGTGATCACTACCGAAATCCTTACAGTCTCATTGCTGTAAACACCAACTCATGTCTAGACTTTCTCAATTATAAAAGACTAGAAGGTCAGGAATGCATCCTCTCTGTAGCTTTACTGATATTTCACCTGGGAAGGATATATACAACTGAAATTGTCGGTGGATAAAGACTCCTCTTATCTACACAGCCACAGTGGGTTCACAGTGTAGTTATAGCAGGAATGCATGCCCAGTAGTGATGGAGGGATATGTATTACAGACAGTTAGGTCTAAATTAGTATTAAATAAAGACCTTGTTAAATGAAAGATTTTTGTGTGAATTGGAAGAAGTGCAGCTGGYGACACATGTCCAAAGGGAATGGAAGGCAATCTCAATGGCAAAATAATAAGTAAAATGCCAAAACTGGTGTGATATTATTGACAGAAAAATTACTATTCACCCACAAGAAAATATCTCAGGATCATTGAAAATGAGCTGAGCATTTGTGGCCACAAGTGTTCAGGTGGAGATACAGAGGTGATAAATATGAGAGAGAAAGACAGGAAAAGGATATTGTGGCAAAAAAGTGTCTTATATAGACATAAATGTCTCAAAGATTTGATGAAGAGGGTTATGTAATGACATTAAAAAGTGGAAAAATAATAAAGCAAAGGGCAATCTGATACTATTAGGCAATGATTACTCGTGGATAAAAGGAATTTTTGGTCCCATTTTGCTAGAAAATATCTACTTTATTCAGAGCATCTAATTTAAAATATAGTGGTTGTGTGGTATACATATTAGTACCAGGCTGAAACGACACAGTGTTAGCCACTTTAAAACAATATTGCATAACTTAAATTTTACTGTCTGAGTCAAAAACTTGAGGTATCGTCAAATAAATATTCTTGCCTAGGTGATTATTGCAATTAGAATGGGGTAAATTCTCAGAACTGAAAGTCTAGAAACTTGTACAACAAATCAGAAAAGGGTAAAACTAGCTCAGGAATGATATATAGGTTTGTGGAGACACTCTTGTAACCGTTAAATTAGTCTTGAACATTTGAACCAAGTTCTCTTTAGAAACTGAAGGATATTACAGTGACATTTCTCAAAAAGTTTGTTTTCATGTCAGATATCACACTGCTCCAGATGAAATATTATGCTAATATCTGAAGAGACATATTTCTGTAAAATGGTCCTAGAATGTTGCCTGTATTCCTTGAGGGTTATATTTCAGGAAACATATGACTCCATACTAATTTTTTCTTTCAACTGCTATCTTTTTTCAGCAGGACTTCCAAAATATACTGGCAGCCCATCAGGTTACAATGATTAAAAAAAAAAAAAGAAATCATGAAGATTAATCATTAGTAAGTTGCTGTGTAAATTAGCCTATTTATATCTTTATCACAAACAAACATTTCCAAAGTTTTTATTCATTCAATTCACGTGTATTTAATAGCAAAATTTTATGTGTCTTCAGAGGTTTGACTACGTAATATGAAATTCCTCTGGCTTGGCACACAAAAAAAAAAGACAAAATGTTTGGCTGTGCTTATTTAAGAAAAACATACCAAAGCAAGAATTACCTTCTAACTTAGAAGCAAACCACTTAGGATCATCCAAGTTGATCATCCATGCCTGATGGTAGCCAATGTGAGACTGGCCCTAAAACAAAGAAGTTATAGGCGGAATTATGGCCCCAAATCCATGCAGGTAACACCAACCGTATCTTTTTTTACAAAATGTGGTACGTATGAAGTCAGCCAGCACTTCTACTCTGAGAAAACACGTAGTTTTACATCCAGTTCTCGGTTTTGAAAGACAAAATTACACGGGAGTGCCATACTGTTTAAAATACAGATTTTGCATCACATGGAGACCTTGTAACCTTCAACAACACTGAAACGCGACTGCTTTATACATATCATACCTTAATATACACTGACTGTACTAGTATGTTTTTATAGTTAAAAGTATTCTAAGATGAAAAAGAAGTGGTATGAAAGTTGAAAGTTTTAAAACAATGAGAAAATTCAGTGGTATGGCCAATGCCTGTATTGCAGGCATTTTAGCTCCAATGCACAGTGTAGTCTTTGCCTAATTCAAGTTGAAGCTTGGTGATTGTCAGGAGCTGTGAAAAAAAACAGACAAAACGAACAATTAGTAACCCTGCCATGAAGATCCACTGCCTTTTCTGTCTTCAATAGAGACAGTGGCTTCTCATTTTTGGTTGCAAGAAATTCTTCCTCTTCCTTTGCTTTTGTGTTTGTATCACTAGAAACATAGTTTAACCAGCATAGGTTTGGGATGTCTGATCATGAGGCTCTGATCCCTTCCCTGCATTCAGATGCCTTTTTAGAGCAGAGGTTTCTGTTATTAAAAAAAAAAAAAAAAAAAAGTGAAAGAAAGAAAGAAAAAAGGCAGCAAAACTTGGAACACATTGTAATTCCACTGCGCATATGGATTCCCTTTTTTTCCATCCAAAAGTCAACAGCGGAATGAAATACTTCCATTCTCTTTTACATTTTTAACTCATATTTTTGGTTACGTACAAAACTTACACAGTTCTGGCTTTACATGAAAGAGAGAAAGAAGAGAATACTGAATTTCAAAGGAAGGGTAGTAAGATCCCAGTGGCAGAAGAGGTTAGGCAGTCTCCCTCCACCAGAAAACTGGCRAGACTGAACGCCTCAGCAGTTCTGTTCATATTTGAAAGATGCTCCATAGCAGTGRCATCTTGAAAGGCAACACAGTTATACACGTTTATTTCAACTGCCTGTAGAAGTGCTTGACTTGATTGTCCGGGGAGGCTGGACGGGGGAATTGCCCTGGACAGGCACGACCCATGTGGATAGAAACCCATGCCGATAACTTTAGAAGAAGTGGGATTATCAAAATTTCAGTTCAAGAATTGTGTCCATATACGATACACAAATATATGGTATATCTGTCTGTACATATATAAGTTCTTCTTTTCCAGAAGGCATATGCTTTTAGACATAAAATACTTTCTTATAGGACTGCGTGCTATTTAAATGAGGACAAAATAAGAACAGTTTAGAGGTCAGATACAAAAGAAGGCAAACGAACAGCATTAGGAARATCAAGGGTGTTAAGGTCAGAAAGAGAAAAGTGTTTCTCACTGAAGAAGGCATGGGAGTCGTTTCCCACATCCACCTCTGTTCACTGTCCAATTACACATGACCATGATAGACGTTGATGCTTCTTTGAAATTGCTGTTGTATATTTTATCAATCCTATTATTCAGCACTAATTGCACTCAAAGTAGCGCTGATAATCATGGGCATTGTAGGTTCTTGCCTTTCTGCACTAACAAAACCGGCTCACAGGCATCCTGGTGAGAAGCACCTTGTAATCTATGCTAATTTCACTTATCATCAGACTTCCACAAACACAGCCATCATTTCTGAATTCCAGTGCTAACAGGCAGTGGCGTATGTGAAGCACCTCAAAATACACTAATGGCATCCTGCAAACTTCCCTACACRTCATTATGCAAAATAACACCATTTTCTGCATTACTTGCAGTAAACCTCGGCTGATGGCTTATTGTTATTACAAGGGTAATACACTCTGGATAGAAAGGATAAATGACATTTAAGTATCTCTTATCTGAAGATGATTTAAATTTAGTAATGTTGAGRATATTAGTTAAAGCTTCCCACATAATCTATGGTTATGGTTCCCATTGGTTTGAGGACAAATCTTTGATATCTTTGTTGCCTTAGGTCCAGGGCACAGTTTCATTTATCTGTATATTAACATATTAATCCTATAAATCACAGCATTATGCGGTTTAATTCAGGAAAAGTCATTTTACTATAATGCTAATCTGAAGGTTTAATTTCAGTTTTGTCCCTGAAGACATGTTTTGATATGTCCTCCAGAAATGTGATTGCTTTGGCCAGAGTCCATCATTTCCATCTGCTCCTGTTGCTCCTCCTCAAACCCCCCACGCTACACTGAGGACTTCTAAGGCAGAAGCAACCACCAGCACTTCTTTCCAAAGCGATGGMTAAGCGATGCAGTTTCTTACAGCTTGGAGTTTCCACTTCCAGCTGTCTTACTGTTAAAAACTGCACACAGAAAAGCTCATAAGTCAGCTACTGAGCATTATTTCATTTTCAAGGACGGCTGCAATTTGTTTCATCTCTTCCCAGTTCATATCCTTGGGTTTGGTTTTAACTGTTTTAATTTGGGCTTTGAATATCTCCAAGGGCGGAGGCTCCACAGCCTCTCTGGGCAACCTGTTGCAGTGTTCGACCATCCTCGCAGCAAAGAAGAATCTYACTAAAGCACGAAGCGTCGTACCTACCGATGCGAACCCCATCATCCCAGTAAAGCTGTCCTTCTGCAAACAGAGTGTCATTCAAAGCGACAGTGAGTCCCATCGGGTTTTTTCGGCTGTGGAAAAGAGAATAATGTTTCCTCAATTTCCTCAGCTAATCACATTTCATATTTATCAAATGTTAGAATTTTTTTTAGAAATATTGTATGCCACTCCATTGATCTCCCATAGTCATCTTCCTAAGCCCATACCATTAAATTAAAGGAGACCATTAGGAGGAAACCAAAAAGAAAAACCAGCCATAAAKCTCCAGTGCTATCACACATGTAGCTTCTCTGAGGACTGGTAGTATTTATATGTAATTGTGCAAAACTAAATTTTAAATTTTCAGTTAATCTTACCTGTAAAAAGTTGTATTAGCAGGTCTTTGCCAAGGAAGGATGCATCCRCCTCGGATATGYAGGTTGATATGTTCCAAAGGAGCTGGTAAAAGTTTGAATTGTCCCCTAAAGCCAATATCTTCATCCTATTTATGAAAAAATAAARAAGTCTTCTACTGAATTRCCCTCGCTTAACAGGTTTATTTTAGACTGAAATTATCATGTTTTGCTAGACAGATTAACTAGTTGTCACTGCAAATCCTCTTGTTATTACAGGTGTAGCTACCTAATGGTTTTAAGAGTGCTATTCAAGTGAAACTTGATATTGAAAGCTCATATTCTCAATCTCGTGCTTTTTGATGAAAGGAAAATTGCTGTAACTAAGAGAAAACTTTATTGTCAGTAGCATTGAAACTACAGAAGTTTTAGTGGAAATTCCTGATAAGGAGAGCAAAGGAGTCACACTTACTCATGAGTATGGGGGGCATTACAGTCCTGCCATGGGCGTGTGCGTCATACATTAATGTGTAGAGATAGGGTAACAGCGTGTATCTTATATTCACCACATTCCTGGAAGTCTCCTCAAATGTTGAGTTCCAGGAAACAGGATCTTGCCCCGGAAAGAGAAGAGACTGTTGTTAGTCAATCTGGATTGATTTGTTCA
>JASVER010000111.1:55984-85481 GCA_030449065.1 Oceanodroma leucorhoa
CATAAATTTTTGCATTCCTTTGTCTCATTAATATAAGTTGTTTTTTACCTTTATCTTAAGACATGTTTATGCCCTCCACATGACAAATCTCCCAGCACAAATATATTACCTTGTGGCCACTTTATTTCCATTCTAAGACGCTCTCTCATACAACCTCCTCTCCTTTAAACACCACTGCAAAATCATGAGTCCAAATTGCATTATTGGTGTAGCAAATTGTTTTAACAYTCARTTCCTTGACTCAAGCTCTTGCCCTTACTTAAYACAATCAAATAGGGAGGAAAATACCTTAGTGACTCAGTCTGGGGTAAAAAGCTACTAGGACCAGGCAATCCTCCCCTCTTTGATGGCAGCTGGGAGAGCAAAGCTCCCAGTCTAGYYTGCAGCTAAATGATTTTGCAACTTGAGTGAYCCCACGGTGCACAGAAGGGTCTGAACAGAGTCACGATCTGGGGAGAATCGGACACTTGCGTGTCCCACGAGATCAGCATTAGACAGTGGCTCTTGAAAGGGAAAAAGGCAGGGGAGACACGGAGAGAGAATGGAAAGACAGGAGCAGGGAACTGGCCAAACCAAGGAAAAAAAAACTCGATCCCATCATCTTTGCAGTCTAAGATTGGTGTCTCTACAGGATGCACAAGTGCCCATGGAGCACACTGATAACATTTTTTTCCTGAGAGCAGGATAACTTCTATCATAGGTGCTTGTGTGGCTCCCATAAGGAGCCAAGGTTGCTACACTGCCAGCAGAAGAAAGGAGTGTCTGCAACATCCTKGGGTGAACAGGAAAGCTATGGCKTATGCTAGAGCCAAGRTGAGTTGGCAGTTACGTTCATAGTGACCAGCATACAGGAAGCACCCTAAGAAATACCCCTTAAATTACCAAAACATCAGCAGCAGCTCTGTGGGAACTTAGTTATCGTTACAGTTAACACTGCTTCTTTATCAATACTTCCATAAAAACACGGTTCAATCTTTTACTAACTCTATAGATTCATCAACGCATCACTCACTCTAGGAAAACTTTGCTCCAAGGGAGGAATAGCTTTACTACTGGTGTAACCTTGTTGTGGAGACACTCCAGTTGCTACCAATAGATAAATTACTCTTGAACATATGARCCAAGATCCCTTTCGGAAGTGGAGGATATTACAGTATCCTTTGTTTCAACTGTGGCATTACTCAAAAAGCTTGTTTTTATGCTGGATATCACACCGCCCCAATGAAATATTGTGCTAATATCTGAAGAGACATATATCTGTAAAATGGTCCTAGAATGTTGCCTAAATTCCTTAAGGACTATATTTCAGGAAATACATGACTATTTATTCATTTTTTCCTTTGAACTGCTATCTGTTTTCAGCAGAACTTCCAAAATATCCTAGAAGCCCTTCAGGTTACAATTATTAAAAAAAAAATAATTATGATAATAAATAAAAATGAGTAAATCACCATTTAAGTTAGCCTATTTATAGCTTTTTCAAAACCAAACATTGACCAAATTTTCATTCCTTCAATTCACATTGAAACTGATATTAAGCCAGTGAGACCTAACCYTTGAACCAAGCCTTGAACAGAAATCCTCAGATATCTCTCTTACCAACAAAAACAGAAAGGAGATTTAAAACATGCATTTATGGGAATGAAGACTCTTACGAAGTATCAGCACTGTACTCGCTCTGAAAGGATGGTGGCTGGGAAAAAAAGACTCCGCTATGTTGTTTGAACCTTTGATTAAGCTGCAGGTTTTGCACAAGCAGTGTAAAATCAACTGTCTTTTGAAAGAAAAGTTATCATCAGTATATTTGCCTGATGGCATTGGCTATTTCAAATACGCTTCCCTGTACAAGTACATTTTCTGTATTTGTCTTCTATTTCCGTACTTTCTGATCTGCTACTTTTATTTTCATGGATTGGATCCATAATATCAGTTACTTTGTCTCCTCATGATTACTAAAAGGAGGATGAAGGGTATGCCGACACTTCTAGCTCCATGATGTTTTCTGTGGGGTCCATGTCCTGCTTTGGGCCTCAGTGGAAACAGCCATGAAAAAATGAGATCTGGTCTTGGTTCAGTACAAACATATTCTAGTCCTCACTTGAAAAAAAATATTCTTTCATTGGGTTTTATGTGTTATTCAGAATAAGATAGCAATTGCACTTTTTTTGCATGTAAAAGAAAAGCCAAACACAACATATTCTCTTCAAGTCACACTTTCAAGTCCATGGATAGATAGAAGAAAATAGTTGCAATATTTTAAAATTAAACTTCTGTGACAGCAAACTATAGGCTGTTTTATTCAGTTCTTGTTATTTTTAAGATACCACTTAGTATAGAAACTACAGCCACTGGTTCTGCCTCTACATGTTAGGAACACAGAAATACGTCAGCAATTTTACGTCTTTCCCTATTAGCAGTGCCCCAGGAAGCTAAACCCAAAAGCCTTCAAAGCTTCCTGTCTTTCTTCACTGCAGACAGCATTTTGAGGAAAACATAACTGGTGATTAGTGTGGGTCAGACAAAGATTGCAATCTGTTAATTCCTGTGCTGTAAACTTAAAATCCCCAGACCCAAATTGTCAAATTCAGGTACATATGAAAGGCAGATTGCATGAAGAAAATAYAGAGAGATGTTATAGTAAAACAAATAGGATTGAAGGGAAACCCTACTTAYATGGAGAAAAAACACAGGACAAGGTATACCATCATTCTAAATAGAGGCTTGCTATATATGGTAGAGTTTTGGTACCTCTACTACAAATACAGGATAACTTTAAATGAGAAAAATCCATAATATAGCCAAATAGGAATGAATTACCATACAACCCTCCCATTCTCTAATGAGAATTCAAATTCTGATTTGGATCACAAATATATAAAAAAGGTTATTAAGTTAATCCACATCTCCGTTAACCTTCAAAATACTGAGGTAGGAGAATATTTTCATTGATGGCAAAGACCCAGAGGGAGTTACTCAACCAGATGTGATTGTCAAGGTGTGGACTATGATTTAAAGAGTCCAAAGACAGTTTTATTGTTTATACTAAAAAAGCCCAACCCCTGTACTTTCCTGGCTTTGGGGGATGTTTTTTGTTTTGTTAAAATAAGTTCCTAGAATGCCAGAATTCTTTCCCAAACAACAGCAGTCTTCATGTATTACCTAGGGGACAGCACTGAAATGACYAGCACTATTAGTACCCTTCACATCACAGTGAAGGTCATGCTGGAACAGCTCACAACTCCATGGCTGCCACAACAATCTTCAGCTGATGCAGCTGCCTCCGTGTTAAAGGGTGGGCATTGCTGGCTGACTCAAGGGTCACCACAGGGAGGACCTGATCACGCATTTCCACCACCCAGTACTGGAAACAGGTCACTGGAAGGAACAACATAGCCCATTGAATGCTGTTCTCCAAAACTGCAGCACACGAGTAATAATTCAAAAGCATTCGTGCAGCTAAACACCCACAGAAGTCTTCTAATTTAAGACCTTAAAAAGCTACGGTGTGCCACAAGTAGAGAACTCAAAGCTTCAACATCTAGGTAGCAGCAAAAAAACCCACGTTGGATTGAATGGCCCATGTAAGCCTGCTGAGCCCCTGARTGCCTTCCCCTTTAGTACCTTCTTATTTCAGTAGAAACCTGGAGCTCAAGGACCTCATGCCTGGTCACTTGTTGGTCAATGTGGAGCATGCCCTGTTGGTGGGTGTTTAWGTGCATGCTGATTGGCTGGCCAGGCAAACTGTGCAATCTGATTGGCTGGGAACCAGGTGTGTTTCAATTTGCTGGTGACCTGCAGCTTCTACAGWCCAGAAGCCTAGACACAAGGTCTGGGGAGTTTGGTTGTTACCAAGCCAAACTTGTGGTTTTAGGGAATCGTGTAGCCAGGTACACCAGCTTTGCTCACCCAAGAAAAGGCAGATACGTATCCAGCACCTACAGAGGTTTAAGCACATCTGCATGTTTTGCTATCAGAGGCAATGGGGAGAAAGATTTAGAGATTGCTTTCCAAACCCCTAAGGGATATGAGTGGCCATGAAATAAGGTGAAGTAAGCAATGAGGGTAAAAAAAGGCTCGTGTTGTACAGATTGTGAAAGAAAGCTTAAAAAAAGAAAAAAATATGAAGTCAATTATGCTAAGTACCTTTCACCTCTAAAGTGTATTGCTTAAACAAGAAACAGGAGAAAGGACAAGGAAATATTTACTATTCCATCTGACCTAGTTATTTACTGAGTTGATGTTTGAAATGATTATTGGGAGGAAAAATTACTCCATTCACTCGTAATTCCTGACTTGTTTCGTCACTTGTTTCGCCCAGGATTGCAAGTCAGGAACCAGAAGCTGCAGCCCCCAGCTGCAATATGGCAATATAATCACAAATGGGATTATTTCTTAGGCACTCTGGTGACCTGTGCTTATATATCCCCTCTTCCTGGAAAGATGATAAGGTGTAAGTGTCACCTGTGCTGCCACTAATCCATGGTGCCCTTGCTCAYGCGTGGTGCTCCTGATACTGCACGAGGCTTCTTGATTTTCAGAACTGCTGTCACTCCTTTCTGTGGCCAAGGGCTTACTGCTGCAACTTAGTCTCCACAGAAACAACCCAGTGTCAGAAACGTTCTGGTGTGATACTAGACTAAATGAGACATGTCACTAACCTCCTGCCTGKCATCGCCCCTACCTCTTGCACAAAGAGGGCTTAGCCTTATCTTCAGATTTGCTATTTGCTCCAGGTAAGGATTCAGCTCTCACTGTTCTTATTGGAGCTTTCAGGTGTCTAACAGTTTTCAGAAAACTGCTTTTCACACACCCAGGGAGCAGCCACGCTTTGTAGTATCACACCTGCAGGCACGGCTCCTGCTCTGGAGTTGCGTGACCTGGCGCTGAACTGGTGACATTGATGGWTCTTTTTTTTTTCTTTAGTTGCTGCTTTCTTGTCCCTTTCTTCCTTCCACAGTAAAAGGAGCAAGTGAAAAATTGGCTTCCTCAGGGTGAGGTGAAATCAACACATCGAATTTACTGGTGGCTTGCTCAGCTGAAACCCCCCAGTGTGCATGGTGCTTGGAGAAAAAGTGCTTGTAGCCTGTCCTKCCAGCACCCCTCCCGAAATGCTGTGGCTGCTGGGGGAAATCATAGAATCATTAAGGTTGGAAAAGACCTCTAAGATCATCAAGTCCAACCATCAACCCAACACCGACATGCCCATTAAACCATGTCCTGAAGTGCCATGTCTACACTTTTTTTGAACGCCTCCAGTGATGGTGACTCCACCACTTCCCTGGGCAGCCTGTTCCAGTGCTTGACAACCCCTTCGGTGAAGAAATTTTTCCTAATGTCCAATCTAAACCTCCCCTGGCACAACTTGAAGCCAGGGRACTGCACAACCAAATCAATACAAAGGGAAATGATAACATTTTAAAACATTTGAATACTCAATTGTTTGTCTTGAAACCACTTTAATGAAACAAACAAAGAAAAAACAATTCATTATTGCTATTTTGCAGTAGCCCAGCAGGCTGAGATTTGGCATCTGCACRTGACAGAAAGCACAGCAGAGGGACCAAATGCCTGAATCCTGCCTTGGGAAGGCYGGTTTGAAAATGCAGGGGCAGTTCAGGTTCTGTTTCTACCTTCAGCCTGTGCGATCACTGCCAAAAGGCATCAGTGAGCACCAAATGACGATGACGTYGTAGGTACTTGGACAGGAGGAATTTGACCGAGGCCAACTACTCCAGCCATATAGAGAAAGAACCASAACAACTTTTTGACCAATCCTAAACTAAATTTAAACTCCAAAAAGGTGTTAAAAGGCCCAATTAACATGAACATTGCTCTGAAAGTGGAAAGCATTATGTAATTGCAAATTATTTTTAGACAATGAACGGTTGGGTCTTAACATGTMATTTTTCCTAGCTGAAGACTAACACAGACACTTTTTTTCTAATTTTCTAAAATAAATCCTACCCCAAGAATGAAAGTAAAATTTGGTTAAATGCACTGTCAGAGAGGAGAGAGAGCATGCCTGATCCATATACATTTCTTGAATTGACCTTGCATGTACCAACAGTTGAGGTGGAGAATCACTGGGGTCATGGGACAAAACTACCTCTTGTTTTTTCTCATGTGAAATGACATCCAGGAGACAGTAACAAACCTTTTCCCCAGCAACTCCTGTCTTAGCTGCTTTTCTTTTACATGGTGTTCCCCTTCGCACAACTCACAGTTTCAGCTTGTACAGTGGTAATCTCTTGGTGGGGTTTAGTCTTTTATACACATTTAATCCAGGACTGTGTGGCCACAGATGCTTTGTTTAGGTTGTTCTTGTCAATGAGTTCAAGATCTGGGGAAATGAACTTCATGTGTTTCTTCCTGTCATTCTTCCCTGGCAGCAGCAAGGGGACAACCTGGAGTTTACAAGCCCAAAGCTCTCTTTCTGGTTGGTCTGAAAGACATGCAGCAGCACAAAGCTCAGACTTGTTTAAAGCACAAATAATACTCCAAATAAGTCTTGCAGATMTCTGAAATTATTCTTTCGTCTTGCTCTTGAAGTTGCTGTAGTCTGACCTAAGCAGTCATGGTCATCCGTGTAGGGTGGGATGGTACTGTTATCCTTGAGGTCCGTACCTGCCTTTCTGCTGTTAATTCTAACGTCTTTAAATTGGGTCTCTTCTCCTTGACGAAGGATAGTTGATGAGGAATATTGTTCGTCCTATCTGAAGGCTGGCAGAACCTCCTCAAAAATGGTTGTTGTCACGATGTGCAGGAGCTACATCTTCTGGCTCTACCAGAAGGTCTCGTGGCGTTGCAGCAATTGCTGGAGAAGGAGGAGTTTCCTCATCCTGACTGCTTGTGCGTGTGGTTTGCAACATGATCCYGTTTCTTCCCCTGAAGGAGTTGCTGTTGGTAGCAAGATGAGTAACTAAGCTTTGCTTAGAGACTTGGAGGAACATCAAGTCTGCTTCTCAGTTAGCATTTTAAGCWTTTGAAAATAAGCAAAAACAGCAGTGCAAACAGATAAGCACACTCTATTGCCTAAGGTTTTAGAGTTATTTCTGTTGATTTAATAAGTCACTGCTTGGTCTGCTGTTGCTATAACTGATGAGCTAGTTCCATCTTTCAGGTATACACTTTTACTGTTCAGAAAAGAATATGCAGTTTAGTTGACAACATTGCTGGAGATCTATTYTGTGAATTACCATAACTCTTCAATATCTATTAGGGATGTTTGCCCCTGCCAGAATGAACAAATTAATTGATACAAAATGCATATAGTTGGAGCTAGTATTAATAAAAAAATATTGTCAGTTCAAAAASGATTAGGTTCTTGCTTCCTCTTCAAACAAACATATATCACATCTTCTGATTAAAAAGCAAAAAGGAGAAACATACTGAAATGTTTGCAGCATGACTCTTGGRAGAATCACTCAGCTGTTGCCCAAAGTCAGAAGGACCTCTACTGTGTGTCCTTCCTACACAGCAGGCCCGCTTTCGACAAAAGCTATATAAAGCCAGACAGCAACCCTGACTGAGACACTGGAGATTSAATTTTTGGAGAATTTCACTGCCTGTGATGATGTTTTACCGCTCCCTGTCCAGATTCAGATCTTTAGTTTGAAGTTGTGGCCTGGAAACCATAGAAATCTTTTAGGCTCAGTGCGTCTCTCTGCATTTTTAGGGTACACAAAAAGTTATCACTGCAACTGAAAAAGCTGCATACAGACCCCAGTCTCAAKCCATCTGTGATTGCACAAATTCTCCACAACTGGAGTGTTTTACTGAGTGAAATATTTGATGTTTGTGCTTTAGACTCTCGTTTCCATTAAGTTTTGTGCTTGTGTGGTACTTACACAAAATTCAGACAGTTCTTAAGAAAATGACTGTTTGTACTTAAATACAGAATATGCTTTTTTAAACATATAATTAAAACCAAGATACTTCCTACAAGTGCACTGAAATCCATGTGCCTGAATTCAAGGCTAGATCCCGGTCACATTTCAAGTTTGTGTTAAAACCACTTTTTAATTAAAAATCTGTTTTCCGTTATGTTTTATGCATGTTTATCTTACATGAAAACTGGAGCTTTTGGGTGTCTTTTGCTTAAGATTGGAAAGGGAAAAAGATAATTTGAAAATAAATAATGCTCAAATAATTCCAATCAGAAGATTGAAGAAAAAGGGCCTCTGTTATTGTAACTGCTGTGCACTTTCCATTCACCAGCTACAACACACAATTCATTCATGTCCTTTGGGAATAATGGAGTTGGAAAATTTCATGTGTTCCCAACCTTTGGTTCATAATAAAGTAAACCTCTACCTCACACACTCTGGAAAATATATGAAGTCTCCATCAAAAAAAAAAAGGTGATGGAAGTCTCCATCACCTCCATGATCAGGAGCCATGGAGGTGAGCTCCACTGAAAACCTGAGATCTGCAATTAGTTCCACCAGTGATAAAACTGGTAAAACACACAGTGGAGAAAAGGCTCAGCTTTTTCTGTATACTAATACTATCGTAAGAGAGACATCACCAGTAGGAGATTAAACATAAGTTTCCTCAGTATGATTTTAAGTGGGGGATTAGATTTCCTTCTAACTCATATCTATTTATGGCTAAACACATTTGACCATATGTTTATTTCCAAGGAAAAATGTTAAACTACAATACAAGGTTGTAAACRTAGTGAGCATTGGATGTAACAAATGCTTGTTTATA
The DNA here is from genome assembly GCA_030449065.1 of Oceanodroma leucorhoa. Lineage (NCBI taxonomy): Eukaryota > Metazoa > Chordata > Aves > Procellariiformes > Oceanodroma > Oceanodroma leucorhoa. The sequence goes on from JASVER010000111.1 coordinate 64,697, forward strand.
AACCAAGACTGTACGTTGGGAATTTTCTCCTGACAGCTCAGTGCTTTGCATCAAAGTCACATCTTCTGAAAATTAACATCAAAGTAATTCAGCTCATTATGGTGGTGTCTCAGTGAAGACAGTCTGCTACATCTCTGTAAATTAAAATGGAATAACTTATCAATTTTATATTGACTTTTATTCACAATTATATTGCAAATATGTGATCCAATGTAGAGAAATRTTTAAGGAGATGCAAAAGATGTCTGTCTTAAGAAGACAAGAAGTTGGTTTTACTTTCCTATTATGATATTTAAAAAATAATAAAACTACCATAAGTACAGCACTTTAAGGAAAGTAGAGTCTCCACAGAGTGGTCCTGAAAACAATAACATAGGACTTAATCAGTACTATATAGTATTTTCTTTAGTTAGACAAAATGCCAGTCAGGGACTCCACAAAACAGCGACAAATCTTATAAGAAGACAAAGAGCAGAATTTGGCTCTCTGTGGTTACTATGAGCCAGACTATGTTTTTAACAGATTTTGATATTTCTGGAGACGAGTTCAAGACCCATAGATGCTTTGAGGTCCTGAGGACATCCGCAAAATAATTACAATACGTATATTTTATAAATATAGTTATGTATATGTAAATAAAATTGTTAGKTTTTTTAATATATCATTCACATATAAAAATGGGCAAATTTTGAGAGGTGACTAACTTTTTATTTGATTGAAAACTGCTTCTGTGCGGCTGAAATAGTCTGGGGTTTGTGTGGTTTCTTCTGAAATATCACGTGATCTTTACATATTTTTTCAGCTTACTTTCAAAAGTCCATCAATAAACAAGTACAAGAGTTATCCATTGATACGAGTGGAGATTCTCATGTAGCAAGATACTAYTGACTCATAATTGTGACCTCACAGTAACAGCCTTGATTTGGCCATTTTGTAATCTTGTACTTATTTTATGATTTGAAAATCAATATAAAACTGTAAACATAAGTATGACTCATTTTGTAGGCATATTCTCCAAAAGATCCTTACCCAGTATTTTTAAATGCTTGCTATTTTATGCTTCTATTTCCTGGAGATATTTAGAGAAATAATTAGAACTAGGAAGATGCAAAGCTACTACTTTTGTTAATAATGCAAGAAATCATGACAWCCAACAACTTGTACCCAGTTACTTAGAGCATCCAAATGCTCCAAAAGTACTCTMTAGGTTTTACATTAATATTATTTTTCTTGAAAGCTTTAATATTCTGGATTTTCAGCCAATCAAGTTCTCTCAAATTTTTACTATAAACTCAGATWAAAAAATTAACAAGTGTGTAAACTTTGCATGAACTAAAGTTTTATTTTTTGTTCTGTGTTTTGTATATGTCTATGCATTTTTCTGTTGAATACACCCTTTGCATTACAGTATATTCTTTATTCTAGTCACTGAAATATAACCTTCATGATCAATAGAGTATTGGTCTTTTAGTCGCTGTGACTGCTCAGTTACCCTCATTGGAAATTCTGATCACACACAATCCACATCATCTACTGAGGTTTTCCAACCCTGCAGATGGGAAATTCTATCGAATAATACTAAATACTACTACAAAAGAGAGAAAAACAACTGAAACCTGACATTTAGGGCTGCAAGCTTTTAAAGCACAGCTAGTAATTTTGGGCATTTTTTGCCTACATAACTTTTGTGAATTTTTACTATTTCATCAGTTACATGCACAGTCTGGCACAATACGATAAAATGGTAAGCAAGTCCACCAGGAAATCGCTTCAGTGATTTTTCTGAATGTTGCTAACTGCTTTACTGGCTGTAAGGAAACYTATTTCATTGAAAGGATTCTTCTTACATCCTGTTCCTATGAATTGCCGTGCAGTAGTCAGACCTCACCTTGCTGGGGCTTTGTGTGTCCACAGGGATGTGCCCACACAAAATCRTGTGAGGAACCATGCCCTAGAAAGGCAATAATCTGAAGAATGTCTTTCTGCTTGTAACCCTGCTGTTAAGTGGTTATTGTTTCTCAAATAAACACACAAAGAGGAAATGCTTCACATCTTTGWTCCTCTTTTTAAGGACTACTTTGCAATCTTCAGTTCAAATTTGCTTGTACAARATATTTAAAATAAAACACGATTATCCATAATACCTTCTCGCCTAATTTTCATTCAGTGTTTACTGATGATGCAAGCTGACATTCAGAGTAACTGAACATCCAAAGTTTAGCCTCCCACCATGTATGTTGCATGCAGTTTTATCTGTGTTCCCTGCAGACACGTATTTGCCTTGACTTAAAGGGATGTAATCTGTTCAGTCTGGCTAAGACGCGCACGCAGTTTCTAGGATACTGGACCAGACGATGACCTGCGGCAGCAYGTGCAGCGGTGCTGCTGCCCGCCAGCCGTGCTGCCCCGGCCCCTGGCACCGCCGGTGCCTCCGCCAGCCCCAGTCCTTCTCCTTGGCACCGAGGGAACGTACTGTTGCTTCACAGATATMTCCCATAGGGTGTCTATCTCACAGGTGGGAAAGCTAAAGCAGAAACGTTGGTCCAAATACGAATATCACCCAAGGTGGGAGGGAATCTTTTTCACATTAATTTTAATCTAAAGGAAAGGGATTTTTCGTCTCCTGCTATTGCACTTGAACACAATGCAGACATTATTTCAAACCCCTAAGGACAGGCTAAGTTATTATTCAGATCCAAAACATTCTTCCCTTTTTAATTTCTTCTCCAACTGGCAGCACACTSTTTTCAGTGAAAACCCCCGTCCTCTTTCTCACTGCCTTTGCTGGCGGACATTTCCCGGCTTTTCTGCAGAGTGCTGTGGCCACACTGCCACCGGTCCCCACTTGAGCTTCTCCCTCCCCGCTCCCCACTTCTGTACCTCCGCTCTTCGGYGGTACTCAGGCCCACGGTATTTCTGTATTGGGCTCTTGGGGACCAGTGTGTCCCCTTTGGAGCAGGTGCGACTAATTCCTAGCTTTTATGTTATGCTCTCCATGCACTGATTTGTGCTTTGAAAAAGGTGTTAATATGTTCTATAGATGAGGAGAGGRAGACATGGAAAAGCTACAGGATTTTTCCAAATGGCTGATATAAGCTGAGACGTAGATCTCCAAAATTCTAGTACCCCACCCCAGCTTGGGCCAAGCTGCTGTCTTACTGTTTTCCTTCTTGCAAAACATCTTTAYTCCTATATGCAGACTTAAAGCGAAGTGATGAGCTATTGACTACAAGAAAGCCAGTGGCTGGGATAGTAATAAGTCTTCCACGCCATACTGCTGCCTTTGAAATGAGAAACTAAAGATGACACATCTCTCATTACTTTGTGTTGTTTCTTATATAATTTATGAATCTACATTGCATGCGTTTCGAGTCATAAGTGTGATCTGCATCTGTATTTGACATAAGGCATGCAAAGGACAGTTCCCAATAAGGCTGTTAGTCGTTTAYGTGCAGAGTTACAGTAAATAACACTTAATGTGAAATATGTAGGGTCATAATAAACACGAGGGTGGGCTAAGGTTACTTATACTGGGGGTGCTGAGACTACTGGCAATGAGGTGCACTGATAAGGAGCTACCTCAAGGACTGGGGACCAGGTTTCACAGGTTCTTTGCAGATTCCCAACTTCTTGCTATTGCTAAAAAAACACACAAGGTAAAACACTACAATAAAATTGTTTTGATACTTCTGTAACAATAAAGAACTCTCTCTAGATAAAATAATAWCTGGTCTTCACTCCATTAAAGCTACTCAGAAGCAGCTCCAGGTAATCCAAGCCAATTAATCCAATGAAAATGTGGACTTATACACTAGTAAATATGAACACAACGTCTCCAACCAGGACAATTTTTCTCCAGATGCGGAGTCTGGTCTCAGCGTTCTCTCTAACTGCCTCCTTAAACACAAACAGGAGCACTAAGCAAAAGCCTGACCTTTTCTTTTAGGGTGCACTCCTGTACTGAGGCATGTGGGACACCGACCGCTGCAGGATGAAATCCTATCTCTCCGTAGGGTGCCTAGCATAGCAAGGAGCCTCACCAGGTTTCTGAACTGTAGAAAATGCAGGAATCAATTTTCACTCTTAAACCAGAACTACAATGCTACTTTTTAATTTGTGAAAAACACTGTAGGTAAATTCTGCTTTAAATTACACTCACATGAATCTATAGAAACTCAAGGGTGGATCCTGCAGTTTCTGATCTTTCCTGAGGTCCATTGGGCATCTCCTCTTTATAGAGCTGTGCCAGTGCCCAGCAATGGTACTATTTATTTCCCACACCACATAAGATGTGTTTAAAAGGTCAGCTGAAAGTGAAAATACCTGTATGTGACTTCTCCAGTGCTGCTTACAATATTTATCAGTACTTGATAAAGGTATTGCCCAGGTCTTTCCTGGTGCTAGCCTTTCAGCAAGTGCACAACAAGTCTAGAGTTTGTGTATTTTGGGATTTCATTGCAAACATTTAGCTCAGTCTATAATATATTATAAATATTTCTCAACACGGACAGCAGCACTGTATATTTCCACCATGGTACAGAGATAAGCATTCTACAGAGAGGTAAACGACAAATGCAATATTAAAGGATTTATCTAAATCCACACAGCAAACCAGTATCAAGGGCTGGGAGGAAGGCAGGAGGTCTCAGGTGCCAGCTCCTCGCTTAACTTCACCGGTGCAATAGCAAGCACTCGTCTACCCTTTTTTATGTAATTATGGAAAACCATTGCAGCAATTTTGCCTACACTTGCTGTTCTGGTAACAGTATCCACCAGGAAAGGAATATGATCTTCCACAAGTARCATCTCTCCTTAATACACCCAGCCATCCATATTTCAGCCGTAATACATGACCAAATTAGATATAATTTCTGATCACGGTTTTCAAAACTGAYTTTAATGACTTGTGATGATATGTCACATTTCACAAGATCTTTAGAAGATGGATAATCAGAAATGTGTACCAAGTTAACCATCAAAAAACCTATCCGTCTCCAAACCCAGTTATATTTAAGAATCTTGGCTCCTGATCTTAGTTTTATATTGTCAGCCTATTACTTTAGCCTTCTTTGCAAAGCACAGGGGCATCACATAAATGCATCAAATCCAATCTATGCACATCACTTTGAATGTATTTTTTATTTTCTCTGCCATCCTCCAAAATGAGGCCATCAGCCAGGTTCATTACTGAAGATATAATACAGCTCCTCTGAGTTTAAAAAAAACCCCAAATTAGTAAAAATGGATTCATGCATTTTTTTCAGAACTACTCTGTCTAGTAGCAGTTTCTCTTTTCCTGCCCTTCCTGAGCCTGTATTCAATCCATTTTAGCACTTTTATCAAATTAAACATCTTTTCTTCGAAAAACAACTTGCTATTAATGCAAAAAGTAATTGATAGCCTCCTCTGAAAAGCTTGCTTGAGGATTTTGGATGTACCCTGTCTCCCAAACACAATAAACTGCAATCTTCTCTTACTGCTCTGCTATGTGCGTATCCAGGCTACTGTGAGGGTTCTGGAGCAGATAGTAAACAATACTTTTTTTTTTTTAACTACATGCAGGAGGGAATAGTCTTTAAGAGCCTGCACTTGAGTCTCACTTTTCTACTCAAGAAGTGTTGTAGAAGTACTTGTTCTTTTCAGTTCCATTTAAAAAAAATGTTTTCTAGGGTGTTTACTCAAAAAAAAAGGAATAGAAACCTCGGTTCATATTTTTCAAAAATATCTGATTTGGGCCACTCAGCTTAAGAAGTGATGAAGACATCTTGTGATTTCAGAGCTAGATTTTTTTCGTGAGGTGGGAAGTAATGAAACTAGCCACCAGCATCGCATGGGCCACCACTTGGCTTTCAGCTTTCAGTTACTCACCAGTCACTCAAGCAGAAGAGAACTTAAAAGGCTTAAAATATTACTAACTTCTGCTTGAAGAAGCTAGATGCTGCCTCCTGAAAAATATACAACACTTAACTTGTTTATCCTCAAAATCTGAATTACAGTGTTYAAATTTTTTGTAGTCAAGTCACTGTGCTCGTTTAGGTGACCCTGACCGACGCAGAGAGCTCTTCTRTTCTTTGGACCAGCTCCAGCTGCTGTCTGCAATGACTCTATGTTTTGCCGGTATCTCCCTCTTCCAGAATTCAATAATTCATCCSATACAAACAGGGCTGTGCCTTCACTACTCACCTTACGCCTGTCCGCTCAGACTCTGCAGTATATCGCTTAATCAGTGACTGTCATCCTCTGTCCGGCTTTATGTTCCCAGCATCAGATTCTTCTTTATTGATTTATGCTTTAAGCACTTCCATTCATTAGATTTAAGGATTTTCATGATGTTTTTACATTACAATAAACTAAGGCTATAAAGATATACATTTCTAAATTAATGTTATGGTTGATTTAGCAGGGGCCTGATCCTCTGGAGTCATTAAGAACGTGGGAAAATTTCCAGCGACTTCCTCATATGTCAGATCACAGGCATGGATGTATTCTTTTCCCCTCCTTACCTGATGGAAATTTCACTGTACAAATGTAGATTGCATCTTAAACTCAGCAGTTTCTTTTCAAGATAACCAGTGAATTTACACCTCTATCAAAGTGACACACCAATCAGTGAGCGCCTGAATCAAAGTCCACCACAGTGAACAGTAACCAGCTGCAGGAGGTTTGGGATATTGTTTAAATCAACAGTGTCAYGATATTCAGACAAAACTAAACAAAAAATATCTATACTCCATCAGAAGCAATATTCTTCAAGCACAATCACAAAAGCCAACRATTTCAAACACAGAGAATATTTTCTACGTGAGAAACATGATGCCAAGGGATTAATTTCATGGTGATTGGGACATGCATTTATTCAGACACTGGACATGGATGTCTGCTATGAATCCATGGGCCCAGGAATTGGCTTTCTAAGCTTTTTTGAGCTTAGGCTACTAAAAAATGCACTGTTACTTAAGACAGTCATTGTAAAAATTAATACTGCTAATTTGCATGAGGGATAATGGGGAGTTATTCTATCATTTATGGWAATGGACATTGCTTTTAAGAAGGATATATTTGAAGTTAAGATTGCCTTTACTAGTACTTACCTGTAAATAAACGCATACAGACGATTCACACTTGAGCACTGACTCCCTATCATCTGCAAATAACGCTAAATATGTGAATTGTCACGAAAAGCGATACACTTTAAACTTTTAAATGTTATCATGCTCACACAATATCTGCTTCAAATGTTARTTCTCCTAAACATTACAGAGCTAGAAGGTTATATCCAGTTTGAGAGGTACCAAACTTACCGGGTATCAGCTGCATAACTCTAGAGTTTGGGACTTCCTCAATATTTGAGTTTTCTTTACATATTACAAAGAATTGCAAAATTAAGAATTGGAAACTAGTCCAAAATGCAAGCAACTTTTCATCTGGAAGGTTTCAGCATTGCAGCTTTTTTTTTCAAACATCTATTTATCCCCAGTAGTGTATTTCCCTGTCTGGGCTCTCTCCATCCAGCCCACCRCGGCACCAGGAAACTTGGAAAACATTTTGCAGAGAATCGTGATTTTTAAGTTTTTCTTGTTCCCTGATTTAGCTGTGACAAGAAACAGGCAAATGTAAAGAGATCCACCCACTCCCAGCACATTAATTATAGGTACTGAAAATCAGCCAATAATGAAGATAAGAAAGAAATTCAATGCATTAACAGCTTAACAATGTTCATTCTTTCAACGTTTACCCACACCTGCAAGTGTGTACAGCACATGCTTTGTCTTCGCAGMGGCTAATTTTAGCAAACTAAGACCATGGCTCTGCCAGCAAGTATATATGTATATTATGCTGCCATACCTGTCCTATGCACATGCAGGTTTTCAGCCTGTATGCACACTTTATGTTTCATGCACAAATAAACAGATGAAAATCTGTTTCTATGCACTCCTTCGAGGACCATTGTATGATTCAGGACTATAGATGCTGCACAAAACCTAAAAAAAAAATTAGGTCGTTGAGACCATTCTCCTGATATTGCAGTGACATTCTTCCTGCGGCAAAAAAAAAAGGATCTGTCAAAGAGTCAAACTTCAGGAAAATCATCTTATTTCTGGTGTTAACCAGTCCCAGCAGTCAAGGACCTGCCCATACACAGATGAATGCTAGCGTGCCACCTAAAGAAACATGTTTGGACTTTTTTCCCCTTCTCTCCACGATTGGTCATTCAGTTTTACTGTTACTTCATTAATTTGGATACACATAGTATAACTTTTGGTTTTAGTATTGCACATCACTGGAAAAGCAAAGTAACTGCAATTTTCTCGAGGTTCTACTATTTTCACTCTCATTTTCCCAGAACTAGTACTTTTAGTAATGACAAGGTGGACAGCAACAAAGATTATGACTCAGTCATAGTTTGCACTTGGAATAATGTAATAACAGAAGTGAGTAAATTGTCTGATACTCGTTCGAAAGGATTATGCATTCACAAGCCCCTGTTGATTATGCCCACACTTCTTGGCAATGGAAGCCAAGTTTTGGAACTTTAAGCCCTTTGCCAGCAATGCTTCTCTTATTCTTTCCTTCAAGGCTTCATTCCTTTATTTATTATCCATCCTTTATTTCTTCCTTAAAGTAGTCAGTTACTGAAGTAATAGAAAAATTGGTACAGATAGACAGTTTTTGAGAGCAGATATGTCTGCTTCATGTGTCTGAGTATTTTTTCCTCCATAATATCAGCGAGACTAAAGATACTGTTTTTTCYCTACAAACAAAATTTACACAAACCAAAGCACATAGGAGTTAGCGCATTTTTTGTAATAAAAGAGGAAAAAAATTGCTCTACTTCTATTAGTAGAAAGTCTTGCTAAAAAAATATTTTCGTCTAAACTAGTAATATTTTCAGAAAGCCTCTTTATGCTTCAAAAAGGAGTTTTCTTAGGCTGAAAAATGTGTTTTCTTAARATGAAAACTGTTGAAAATATGTTGGTTTGCAGCAACATTCAAGGAGTCACATTTTTTTTAGTTACCAAATAATAATAAAAAGATCAGTTTGAGGATTTTGTTTACCAATTAAAAGCAGACATTTTTCAGTGGAAAATTTCTGAAGATGAAAAATCTTCAGCAACTATATCACTAGCTTAACTGTTCAGAACTTAATCATTTTCCATCAGGGCCTAACACTGTCACCTGAATATCCAGAGTTGTCAGCGATTTATTACCATAGCTCTGTATTTTGATAAGCTAATAATTATTTTGAAAATAAAATTTAACTTCTTGTTTAATTTTTACATAATTCTTAATATCCCTTCACTACAGAAAGAAATACTAGTAACATTTTCCATTTTTTATATATAAGCCATGTTCCATTAAAGAGACTATCTGGACATCTAATAACACACATTATACTCATAATATTTTTATGAGATASGAAATTTTTTGTTGTCTTCCCCGTGGAGACAGGAAATTTGGAACAGAAGCCTAGTTCCAGTTAAATTCTAATTAATTTTAAATATCTAAATGTTTAGATACAACACAATCACCCAAAGATCCAGGAAAGATTAATGGGTGGGATAGACCTCTCCTCGAGAATGTTTCGCTCTGCTTAAGACACGAACCTTTTAAGATCACCTTCCTTTCCCGTATGCTACTTGGGGAACAAATGGCATCTCATTAAAGTAGGATGAGTCTGTACCAAAATGATTTACMGAGGGAAAAGGAGGAAAAATAGACTTTGTCAGAGGAAAAATTGGTAGGTGTCTCTTCTATTCCAGACAAGACCTTGGTGGACAAGACCTGGTTATTTAATAGAATGTATTATATAGAGCTTTATCATTATTATTCTGTGAAAATATCTCTATTTTATTTTTTTCATTTTTATACAATTTTCTTTTATAGKAGTTTACCGCATCTTTAGCAACAAAGCAGTGAGATCTCAGGTCCCTGTTCAGGAAAGCACTTACCACCCGCTTACCCATAAGCTGTCTTTGAGTTGAGCTTTGCGGATTTGGGGTGGTGTTTCGAACCAAAGGCCGCTGCTCTCCAGGATTACACACCCTCCGTAAACATGACCTCCATGGAGAGGGAATGCAAAATCTGGGGAGAGGCTGAACAGCGAGGAAGTGCCTCATGGTTCGGGAGAGACACCATGACAGAAGAAGCAGACGTTCCCATCTAAATGCYGGCAATAGTCATAACAAGAGTATCTTTGTGCTCTGTCCTGGCCGTAAAACCGCCGCGGCTTCCCTGGAAGCTGCTGTCTCTGCTCATCGCCTTCCTTCATAACCGTCACAACTGCAGCTTCGCCAGCTCAGCCACGGACCCGAAGAGCCACATCTAACATTGTGCCTTTTTTTTTTTTTTTTTTCCCGAGTTCTTTTTTGTTAACATCAGTACTCAACTCCAAAGCTGCTCAGTCATTAAGTGCTTTACAACAGATAATTATTCTTTGGAACTGGCCTTTGAGACATCTTGTTTTCACATGAATTGTAGGAGCCTAATACATGTAAATTAATAGTGTATTCTAGTAGAGTGCCACTGGCCTTTTCACTTAACAATAACTTTAAGGATTGGTTTAAGCAGGATTTGGTAATCGGAGATTTTCTTGGGGAATTTGTGTTTGCCTGGTTTGGGTTTTTTTTTCAACACACAAGGACAGGAGCAGGTTTCAGGTGGCCATAGAAGCTCGTGCAGCAGTTGGATAGGAGCCTAGGGAGCCCTTGTCCTTGGGAGTTAACTGCCCGTCCATGGGCCAGGCAATAGAGGTGCCACCARAGATCATCACATAGCAATGGCTTCAGATCTTTGCGTTCCCACGGGCAGAAAATCTCCAGCTGGATGAAAAGGGAGAAGATTGCCACACACATTGCCACCAGCACTGAGCAGCCCAAGCCTTCGCTGGGCTGCTACCAGCTCACACTAGCCGAGAAGCCGGGCTTATTCATCTTCATTTTTGAACTTAATTTAACAAAATGCTAATGGCTGCATGGAAAGCCCTCCAGAGAAACTGTCACASCAGCGGGTACCAAACATCTTTGAATCATTTTCCCAGTGCAGGGATACGAGCACTGCTCTGCCGAGAGCAATGGAGCTGCAACGATTTACACCAGTGGAGCCTTGGGCACCTATGTGCTTTAGGTCATGTAGTTTATTTGGATGTCTACCTATAGCAACAACATGATTTTGTATGTATATCTGATCCTCAAACCACACTGTTCCTTTCCTAAATATAAAGTGGCATGGCAAAATTCAACTATATAGAAAGCAGGCTTGGCTTATTGTTTCTTTAGAGCAATAGTGCAAGTAGCCCAGGTTSACTATAGATTAAATTCATCCTGCGAGGAAGAGATTGCTACAGAGTATGAGGAGATTTGCAAACTTCATTATTCCTTTACTGGCTTCAGTTTGCGGGCTTGTTGTGTGAATGGCTGCTTCCCTGAGGATGCGGACATCTAGGCATCTTCTTTAACAAGTGACATCAGAAAAAGTATTTCCCAAAGTCTCCAGATGCTCAACAAAGCAGCGGCCCTCTGAGCTTTCTGATACACTGTGCTCAAATTCTGATATTTTTTGCTGAAAAAAATTAGCCATTTGAAGATGATGTTCCTGTGCATGCCCCAGAGACACTGTATTAGTTAGCCTGACATTAGGCCTTCATAAGTTAATTAAAAAATAATAATTTTTTTCCTGCCCCCCTTCCAGTTGTCTTCATTCAGGCAAATATGCTGAAATCACAAGACCAGCAAAAGGATTGCTTTAACCAGAAGATAGTATATGAAGTCAGCATATTTTCTGCATAAAAACATGACATTTGTATGGAAATGACCTATTTTCTCGAACAGGCAGCTATGTATCACACAAAGTTTCACTGTAACATTTATGCAAAAGAGATTGGGAAGCACTTTCCCATAAGGTGCTTATTTCCACCAGATGAAATAATAAGGCAAAACATAATCAAGAAGCTTAAAAGAAATATTTCATTCACTATCGTGTGTTTTAAGCCACTGGGTATTTGTTCTGATTTCCATGATTATTTTGTGTTTGTTTATCTTCTGCCTTAAAGGAAGCAAAGGACTTGGAAAGAAATAATCCATTCTCCCCCTTTTCTAACCACATTAGAGCTTCCAAACGATGGCAGATTGGCAGCATGAGGGATCCACACTGCCCTCATAACCACAAAAGCGTAGGGCTGCTCGGTGCTGGAGGCAGAAAGACATTTCTCTGCGGCGGCCCCAACCCCGAGCACGTTGTGCCTGTCCCCGCACGCCGTCCGAGCGGGACGCGGGCTCTGCCGCACGGCAGCCAAAACCATCGCGACAAATCCACGTTACCCTGACCTACRTTTATTCCAGCACAACAACACGTGGCAATTCAGCAATCAGGAGTCATTCGGGGCAGGCGGCTCAGGGGATGCTGACGGAGTTCATTACTTGGCAGCTTTTCCTTTGAACCGCAGCGTATCGTGGTGCATTATTGCAGGGGCTGAGCCGGTTCTAGCTCAAATCAGGGGCAAAACTCAGAGTAACGATCAGCAGCACAAAATCAAAACCCTTGCCGATACCCAGCAACTGCATGAAGGTCTTATCGTTAGAAAGATGCTATAATCATAGAATACATAACTAGTAAATAATTTTTAGGCTCGCTTTTATTACAAAATTACAATTTTAGTTAATAGTTGCACAACTACAAGATTGTTTTAATGTCAGCGCTTAATGAAACACTCCGATCTGATTCAACCCCGCTGAAGTCAAGTGCAAACTTCACCCTGATGTGAATGGGTTTCCAGCTGAGAAATTCTTTGAGCTTATCATGAATTCAGGTATAGCTTGTTCTGATGATGAAGCGAAATTATTTAAAATCAATTATAACATAAAAGACACATCCTGAACTAGACGTTCATTGAGCTAAGATTCTTGATTTACAGCCTAACATCCTAACCCTAAATGGAAATCCATACATCACTGAGTCAAAGTAATCAGACTTCAGATAACTTACGCTAGAGCAGGACGTTCATCTTTTTTTCCCTCTGTTCAGAAGCCGTCAGCATTAGCTGGGACATTATCAGCAACCAGAATAATTACTAGTGCAGCTAGTTCACCATCAAAACTCTGTGAGAATAACAGAGATTTCCAAAGCACAAACAGTCAACAACCACCTTCCTTTGCCTTTAAAACCAGCCCTGAGTCATTTTGGCCACCACTTTATTTCACAAATGTAGAACAGCTGTGGAGCAGCTAATGACTTGCTCGGAGTCCTCTGGAATAGTAAAAACCTTCCAAGCTTGTGCTCAACTACTAAGCAACACTCCTTTCTACATAGAAAAGATAAATTAAGACTTTTGTGCCRACATGATATTAATGGAAGCAGCTTTTTGTTGGGTTTTAAAGAAAAGGACACGCTGTTGAAATGTTATTTCCCATAGTTGCATGACTATATAGATAGAGAAATATAAATTTATATAAATGTATACATATCTATAGATACACATATTATACATTATAGGCATATACATACATACATATATACACACAGTGTTATATACACATACATAGATTTGTATATACATATATATAAATATATATATACACACAAATGCACACACAGCTTGCTTTTTAGCTGGCTATAGCTATAAATTCTCCCTCCCCCACGGACCCAAGATGATCTGAGTTGCCTCTGCTGAACTCCCCACGGCTGCCTTTCCATCCCGAACTAAATATAATACTCATTWTTCTGCCATTCTGGTTCCTGAGAAACTTGGCAACCTTTCTGAATGACTTCAGATGCAGCAATTTCTCCTGCATCGCCTCTACTAACCTATTCTAGGAGATGCAATATGCTACGAAGAGTAAGTGTCCAAAATGCTAATATGTCTGAGAAGTGCCTCCACTGACCTACATTGAGAATGTAGGTCTTAACGTATCTATTTTTAGCTTCATAACCAAAATGCCCATATTTTTAATAACAGTCCAAAGCAAGCCATATACCTGAATCTCCCAGAACTTTCCAAAAATCGACTTGTACACTTCAACGTGCTAGCTTATACATGTATACACACAYACATATACACACAGTATATATGTATATACTGCACATACTTAGTATCAGCGTTTCYGTTACATACATTAGCTGCCCTGTTCCAGTAGGAGTAACGACACAGGAGGCAGTTATTACTCCTTTGAGTTAACAGCAACTAATTTTAGGTTGTTGCAAACGGAACATCTCCACTTTATCCCTGATGCATACCTGTTAGAGATCCATCTTATCAGTGTTTTGTGCTCTGAAGGCTTTAACAGACTTTGGCTGGCTTGTAGGGGCTGGCAAAGCACAAGGCATGTAATACCACCACGGCTAACCTCGGGAGGCTGCTTACAAAGCTGAGTTACAGGTAGGCAATCCAGTCGATACATCTTACAGAATGAAGTCTTGAGGTGCAAAACACCACTCTCTAGAAAAACCCAACAAAGATAACCATATTTTCAATTGGTCTCCATTTCATGCACGTGTTCAACGTGCAAACCAAGGTGTTAAAACTTATTGTCAGCCAAATGAATATCTGTGCATGCAGATAGGTAAAAGCAATGTTGAGAATGCCAGCAATCTGGAGGTTGGTTGAGAACTTGGGCCAAATGCAGGAAAAATGGGATTCTGTGAGATACTCGTTTACCTGCTCTAAAAAGAGAGGTTTCAACAAGAATTGCATGTTGTTATCGACTGTCTCTAACCCAGCAAGACGCTTGACTTCCAGGTGCCGTTCACATTCTTAGCCTTGGCACAGTTCCCACTAGTCACAACTTAACCCATCTCCCAGCGATGCCGATGCCATTCCTTCCATCGGCATTGCTGGCTGTAGTACCGTGGCCCCTCATTGCTCACAGGAGGAATATATCTATATATTTATATAGATATAAATTAGATAAAGCCACATTTCTTACTTTGTTGTTTTAAAACCAAAGGGGAGAATTAAACACGGATTGAACGATGACTGACCCTTTGCCTTAATCAGTGCCTTTAGTTACTCTCAGTGAGGGCTGCAGAACAAGGAGCCAATAGCTATGACTTGCCCTTTCTTTGAAGAAAACACTAACATAAACTGGATCTAAAAAATACCTTTACTTGCCATATTTCTTTGCTTGCCAATACTATCCACTTTCCAAAGCAGCCAGGTTTTTGGGTCACTGCAAGAAAACATAACAGAAGTGATGCCACAAGAAACGATGCTCTCTAATTAAGAAGAACGCATTAGCTATACATCTTTTTCAGCAGTGCTTTTATGAAGACCAAGCAGATGTGCCCTTGCATGGCAGTCTAACAGCACCAGAGAAACTCTGGATGAGTTTTCCAAAGAATACAGAGACAAACTTTTAAATRGCCAGCATCCATTACTGACGTCCAGGTTTTTTAAAGTTCATCTTTCACAGAAACACTACAACATGATATTTCTAAGTGCCCAGCACTCCCCCGTGGACACAGGACCGGTACCTCCAGGGTGCAGTACCCCAGGTACCGGTTTGCTCAGGGTGAGAGCTAATGGTGGAGCAGATTAGCYGGCTACATCTGACCCCGTAATCTCACTAATGGGAATTTCTTGCATCTTCCTTTGAGTCCTGGGCACTCTCAGGAACGAGAGGAGACAGCAGAGTGAACGCATTTCAACTCTAAGCCTGAGTGGCAATTCCTATGCTCTTTTGAGCATAGCTCCTTCATTCTCCAAAGAAAAGAAAAGAAAGAATTAAATTTGAAAGTCCTATTAAAAAGTATTCTTTGATGAGAATTTTCACACTGCAATGTTTTCCTCTCTCCAGTCATACTCTGAATAAAATCAAACCAAACAATCATGGAACAAAAAAAAAAAAAAAAAAAATTAATTAGCCTTGATTTCCAAAGCCAAAGCCTCCAAAGTTCAATGACAGACTTCAGTTCAAGGATTATTCAGATAATGGACATTATATATATATACACACATATAATAACTTAGAGGCCAAGTACAAAACCAAAGGTTTACATAGCTTTCTGGAAAACCCATCTCAGTTTAGGACAGTTACTGTTGCGATAGACTGACTTCATTTTAAACAAGTATGGTCTGAAAAAATATTAACAAATACATTCCTACAGTTCTTTAACATGTAAACCAGCTACTGTCTCCAGAAAAGGAAAGCAAAGCTGAGGAAATAAGAAAAACCATTTTCCCATGATCAGTATACTAATGCCACTTTAACATTTGGGGAAAGCCATTAACTTCAGATGAGATGGTCCCTGTAGGACAAAGACTCCTAAACCTTCTGGTTTTTGTTTGTTTGTTGGTTTGTTTGTTTAGAATTACTGTCACAGGAGCCCCCTCGGGCAGTGGTGCCAGGTCCCACCAGCAGAAGGGATGGCAGTGCCATCACAAGCAGCAGCACGTCTCAGGCCTGTGCCAGTCCAATAGTGATTTATCACAATTCAGRAACTCCTGCTTGAAATTATTCAAGCCCTACTGCAAAATCTCATCGCTACAGAGAACCTCCCTTACTGGCACAGTGCTACAACAACGTGCCAAATTGCCATGCCATGTGCCATGGACAGGAATATTCCTCCACAGTTACTGGTATCTGTTTGAATTCCCAAATACGGAGAGATTCAACCCTTGGGTAACCTAAAACATTTCTTCAGAATTCATGGAATATACAGGATATTCTTGAGAGATTTAGAAATTTCTAGTAGAAAAAGAAAGATGTTAGAAAAAGTAAATGGACATTAAAGATTCAGTATATGACATATGACTAATATTTTATATTGTGCTATGCCCTCTATTATTATCTATTCTTTCTAAGGCACCCAACATCCTAGTATTGCATATACATATGTCTTCACAATGTCTAAAAATAACCCCACACTTAAGATTAACATCCTTAACATTCAAAAATGTAAAGACTGATGCAACATCCACTATACAGAGACTACCCAGTATGACTGGGACAGGGAACCCCTACAGCAATGCCAGTGGCTCCGTTCCTTCAAGCCTTCTCCCGTCATTTTTCCACAAAAATGAGCCATCTGACACTGTTCTGAAAACCACCACAATATTGACCAATTTAACAGAGAAAACGCCACCACAAGGGAGTGTTTCCAAATACTTTCACAGTGATCAAAGGTAACCTACAACATTTCACCCCAGTAGCCTTCTAGGGAACACCATGCRCAGCAAAGCTAATGCTTTCATCAGTAACATCCCTAACCCCTCCAACAACCTAAACAAAAATGAAAATAGAAGTATATGATTTTAAAAGTGGGAAACTATAAGGATCAAGCAAAAGACATTTAAAAAAAAATGAGAACCGATTGTCAGTGCCTGTTAATATTCTTGCTTTTAAAGAAAAAGATAATACTAATAAAGTGTTTCCAATTAATTTGCAATTTTTACATTAATAATCTTGTTTGCTACATGCCTATGACATTGGATCTAAACTCTGGTACCAATTTCCATATTYCTTGAATCTGCTGAGACATACTTATATTTGTCTTTAGGTGAATGCTCTTATTTTAAAATAAAAAACACTGAAGATTGCTTGGTTAATTTGTGAATRAAGTCAATCAGAAAAAGTACTAAATTGATAGCAAAACCATTTTCTCTATACTGTTACTCAGTTTATCCTGAAATAGTCACATGGAGTACTTGTCTCAAAATACTTGAATCCACTTAATATATGTTGTAATTTTCTGAGGTCAGTCTTTACTCTTCATTCGAGTCTGTTGACTAAAACTGAGCAGTAATGTGGTATTTCATCACTGGCTTCAAGGGAGCAGAATTAGSCCTCCAGTCCATACCCACACAAGGGTTTGCTCCAAGTGCATTCCACTTCTTCCACTAGCTCAAACAGGCTTCGAATTGAGRCATAGCTACATTTGCTAGAATAAACCAGAAATTGTTCAAGAAGTGGGAAAAAAGATGTATTTCCACTCTCATCAGCAGTACAAAGTATTAAAAATAGCATATTTTTGTACAAAGATCTGTTGTTAGTATGAAGAAGTTGTGAAACTACATATTGGGTGAATATACTCTACATTTCTCCCATGGAAACAACTGTGTTGTACTGTATAACCTATACATAAATTCACTCAGTTACGAGGAACTCAGATTTAGARTCAAGTCTTGGAAAACTCGGAAAATGGGAATATGCGATGCGCAGCAGCCTAATTTYGGAGTGTACAGAAATCCACGCTGTAAAAGCAAATGCCTTTGGGAGAAGTGCAATTCTGGAAGGAGTTCACACCTAAGTGGCAGGAGCACTGCCAGGAGTCGTACTCTTTGGTTRAGTAATGTAGATAGGCAATGAACTTCCAAACTTACAGCCAAATTCTGCACACTTGCTTCACGTGAACATTTCYGTTACACCTAAAGCCAATTCATCACCTCTTATTCGTGTGAACAGTTCATGTGAAGTAGATATTTGAACAAAGTAGAAGTAGCATAGCACTCGTGAGTTGCTGCTTGCACACAATAGTGTTTCAGAAACGTAGAGCATTGCATATTGGCATTTTGTAGAGACCTTTCTGTCCTGTTGCTGTAAATGTTTACAGCAGAGAACACAAGTTGACCATAACTGCACATTTCTAGCTTAAAACCAGATCGGCTGTCATGACATGCTCAAAAGTGGTTTTGTCTGGTAAGGTCTCTGACAAAATGCTGAGCTGCCACAGCTTAACTCAAGGCCACTGAATCTCGTAATAAATGACCTGCCTGTGATATTCACCTAACTAGAGCAGTACTGGTCCTGGCTTGATGCCACAGACATTCAGAGATGGATCGCTTTCCAGAAGTCAGATTATTATTCATACCATAAAAATTAACATCGTTCTGTCGCTGTTGACACAGTCAAGAAATCCGTGAAGCAATTTCCAAGTCTCAAACAAATCTTTTAACCCAGGTAGGATATGATGGTGACATCAGTGACAATATCCAGGAAATACAAAAGAGCATTGAAAATTAAGCACCGTTATTATCCTTTCTATTTTTCTATTTTCATTATCGGTTATGACTGGGACTTACCTGGCCTTTTTTTCTTTTCCACCTGTAGGAAGAACTTCAATATAGTCAATGAGTGAATAAAACAAACACATGATGAAAGATTTACTACCAGGTTCTGAGCACCGCCACAAGCTGAACTGCTGAAGCCAATACCAGCTACTTGTTCTACAATAATGAAATAAGCTAACAAAAAATTTATTTATTTAAAATAGTATCCCATCAAACAGCTCCAATGTAAATGCAGATCATTTGACTTTATTTGATTCCTTCCCAAAATTATTAATGCTACCAATAATACTGCTGATAATGATATAATTATCATTAATACTCCCTATCCATTAGGAGTAACACAGGTTGAAGCATGTAAAGAGTCACCCGTCACAGATCAGAGATGATGGATCCACTTCTCTTTCCTGCAGTAGAAAGYAACGCTGCCACCCACTCAGCCTCAGCTCAACACAATGAAATAGCAAAACAGAAGTCATCATAACACACATTAGATATCACAGTTAAACATTGTCAACACTTCCAGAGCGAATCATCCCCAAATGATTCCAGTACACAAGGAAAAGGAAGTTTCCTACACAAGGAAAGAAAAATAACTCAAYGTAAGCCAAAAATTATCTCTTTTAATACAAAATTCCATTTTCATAGAACAAATTTATTTCCACTGAATAAATAGATTTCCTCACCATTCACAGGTGAGATTACTACCTATAGTTATGTTGAAATTCTCTTGCCTTTCTGCAGTTTAATTAAAATATAAACATTATTTGCAACTGGCTTTACTATATTTGGATACAGGTATGAACACTTGGGGGTTTGATGAAATTGCCAAATGTATACAGCACCACTCTCACTAGGGTTTGTACTTTAACCTGATTTATATAGCTCCACGCATTACTTGCATGTAGTCTTATYAATGTAATTATTATGATTATCATAAGAAGGATCTGACCTTTGCACTTTGATGTTTATTAACACGTGCATGCTCTTCTACTATCAAAAAAAAAAAAAAAAAAAAAAAAAAAAACAAATGAACAAACCCCAACGGATTAGAGCCGAAGGCAGTAGCAATAAAACACTATCAACTCAACAGAGGAATCTGGGAAATTCAAATGCATAATATTTTTACTAATATTATGGAGCTGATGCTGGATTTACAGACATTTGGAGCTGTCCCTCCATCTCAAAACACATACAGCTACTACCAAGGCTCAGGAAATKACTTCTGTCGCACCCAGATGCCTCTCCAAGACAGATTGACAAAGAAAACCTGCAATAAGCATACTCGCTGAAGCTATAAATAGCAACACTTGGGGTGAAAACAAGTATTCATGGTTTTATCTCCATTAAAATGCATTGTGCTGGGTGAAATCAAGTTGTTCCCCAAGAGGAAGGAAGGATAGTTGGGTCTGAGGTGACACCACGCTGTGTGCTACAACAGCCTCTGCCCCACYCCGGAACGGTAACAGAGATCCTTAGTCCCCTAACAACAACCAGAAGAAATGCCCTGGAGGAATACCTTTTCCACGCAGTGGGAAAAAAAAAAAATAATCGCAATTCACCTGGATAAATTACCGTTACCGCTGTTCCGTTAAGACAAATGATATTTATAGAGATGTTTGTTATTTCTGTATAAAATTCTGTATTTGAAGGTCTTTAGGGTAATGCCTCGGCGACACAGGCGCCCGGCTACGGGCTCTCCGCTTGGCGGCCCCGCCTGCCCCGGTATAAGGCGCCCGGGGGGGTACATTCAGCGGGGCGGGCGAGGGCCGGGAGCGGGGCCGGGGG